>OZ037753.1:4699317-5025227 GCA_964035475.1 Salix caprea | reverse complement strand
ATATATGAAATTTAAGGGATGGCAGTAACCTTGAGCTATTCTGCCCCATTGTTATACACTTGTTATTGCATTAAATTGTTTTGATTTATTGCATATTTTTCTGGAAATTTTCTGGGCAAGTTCTCGGTTCTTTAGCACTGATTTGAACAGTGCTTGTTTTTGTTCATCAGGGACAAAATCCTGAGGGTGATTTGAACAGTAACTGTTCTTCACCAAAATTTGATTTTCCAGATTTTCCAACAATTGGTATCAGAGCGATTCTGATCTTAGAAGGGCTGTGAGAAACACGAGAGAATTGTGAGATTTTTCAAAGTTATTAACTTTGAAGGGAAGGTGAGTGAAACACGAGTGTTTAGAAATTTAATCAAGAAAATTATCTTGATTTGTTCTTTAAGAGATTCGCAATTGATTGTAATCATCAACTGCTACTCTTGTTCTTTGTTTCCAATACAAGGAATACCTGCAAGAAGAAAAATCTGTTTTGACAGAGATGGACTCATCATCATTTTCGTCAAAATCACCTATGTTCACAGGCTCAAATTATGGAGTTTGGGCAGTGAAGATGAAGATGTATCTTAAAGCTTTCGACTTATGGGAAGATGTGGAGACTGAAAGGGAACCAATTCCCTTGAATAACAATCCAACTATGAACCAGTTGAAGTACTTTAATGAACAAAGAGCAAAAAAATTCAAAGCCCTTACTAGCATTCATAATGCAGTAAGTGAGGAGATTTTTTCAAGAATCATGGCGTGTGAAACTGCTAAGGAAGCATGGGACAAACTGAAAGCTGAGTTCCAAGGAGATGAGAAGTCAAGAAGAATGCAGGTATTGCACTTGAAAAGGCAATTCGAAGGGCTGAAGATGAAAGAGACTGAATCAATTAAGGAATTTTCATCCAACATTTCCAAACTTGTCAACCAGATGAGACTGTTGGGTGAAGACATTCAAGAATCAAGAGTTGTAGAAAAAGTCCTTGTGAGTTTGCCTGAAAAATTTGAGAACAAAATCTGTTCTCTTGAGGATTCAAAGGACTGCACTCAGTTAAGCCTTCAAGAGCTGATCAATGCTCTTCAGGCAGTGGAGCAGAGGCAAGCTTTCAGGCATGAAAGCTCAAGTGAAGAAGCTTTTGTTGCAAGTTTCAAGGGAAAATTTCGGAGTCAAAATTTCCCTAAGGAGAACTATGGAAGCAGAAGAGAAGTTGGCAAATTTCAACAAAACAAAAGTTGGCAACAAAACAAGAATCATCCCAGCAGTTTCAACACAAAAGGGAAGGAGAAAAAGGAACAATTTCCTGCTTGTAAGTACTGTAACAAAACTAATCATCTTGAGTCATGGTGTTGGCTCAAGAACACTCAATGCAGGAGGTGTAATCAGTACGGACACCTTCAGAAGTTTTGCAAAACAAACATGGGGACTGGAGCTGCAAAACAGGCCTATGTTGCAAAGGAAACTGAAGGTGAAGCTGAGCACCTGTTCATGGCCACGACTGAACAAGGCTGCAATCAAGTAGAGGTAAATGCTTCAAACTGGCTTGTTGATAGTGGTTGTACAAACCATATGACTGCTGACATTAAGATGTTTAATACCTTGGATTCGAATTATGAGTCTAGAGTAAAAGTGGCTAATGGTCAATATGTGAGTGTTGAAGGGAGAGGAGATGTAGACATTATAACAATGGCAGGCAAAAGAACTTTTGATAAAGTACTTTATGTGCCTGAAATTAAACAAAATCTAGTGAGTGTTGGCCAATTACTTGAAGAAGGCTACTCACTATCCTTCATTGATAACATATGCACCATAAGGGATGTTAAAGGGGTGATTTTGTTTGCTGCTGAGATGAATAATAGGAGTTTTAATCTTGGTGTGAAGAATGAGCATGTGAATTTGAGTATAACTGAAAACTCAAAATCAATGCTATGGCACAAAAGATTAGGGCATTTTAACTATGCCACTTTGAAGAAAATGGCAGATCATGAGATGGTTTTTGGTTTACCTGATATCCAAGAGCAAAAGGCAGTATGTGAGGCTTGTCAATTAGGTAAACAAACAAGGATAGCTTTTAATGAAAATTCCTTTAGAGCTACTTGTAAGTTGCAGCTGGTTTTTACTGATGTGTGTGGTCCTATGAGGACTGAATCTTTAAATGGTGCTAAGTATTTCTTGTTGTTCATTGATGACTATAGTAGATACTGTTGGGTTTACTTCCTTAAGACAAAAGGGGAAGTGTTTGATGTTTTTGTGAAGTTTAAGGCTGCTGCCGAGAGAGAAGCTGAGACCAAGCTGAAGGCTTTAAGGTCTGACAATGGGGGTGAATTCACCTCCCATAAACTTGATGAACTTTTAGAAAAAGAAGGGATCAAACACCAACTCACTATACCATACACACCCCAACAAAATGGTGTGTGTGAGAGAAGAAATAGAACCTTGATGGAGATGGCTAGATGCCTTTTGTTTGAAAAGAAAATGCCACTCAAATTTTGGGCAGAAGCTGTAAGTACAGCTTCTTACCTTCTGAATAGAATGGTTACTAAAGTGTTGGGAGAGAAAACTCCTTATGAGCTGTGGCATGGTTACAAACCGAATGTTGAACACTTGAGAGTGTTTGGAAGTCCCTGTTTTTACCTACTGCCTGAGGTGAATAGAGGGAAGCTTGATCAAAAGGCTGAGTTGGGGATTTTGTTAGGTTATAGCACTAAATCAAGTGGATATAAAGTGTTTGATTTAAAATCTAACAAGGCTGTGATTGCAAGGAATGTGAAAGTAGATGAAGACAAAATCTGGAATTGGGAAGATGAACTAGCCGAGAAGACTAATGATGATGATTTCCAACCAGAAATTGTCCAACCTGCTTCTGATGATGAAGATGAACCTGTGAGAGGAACAAGGCTTCTAAGTGAGGTCTATAGCAGGTGCAATGTAGCAGAAGCTGAACCTTATGATGTTCAAGAAGCTATGAACTCACACACATGGATGGCAGCTATGAAGGAGGAGTTGTTGATGATTGAGAAGAATGAGACATGGACACTTGTGGACAGACCAGTTGACAGGAAAGTAATTGGGGTAAAGTGGATCTTCAAAACCAAAATTAATGCAGATGGCAGCATCAACAAACACAAAGCAAGGCTTGTGGTTAAGGGGTATTCTCAAGAACCAGGTATAGATTTTCATGACACTTTTGCTCCTGTGTCTCGGCTTGATACTGTCAAATTATTGCTTATGATTGCTGCACAAATTGGATGGTATGTGTGGCAAATGGATGTCAAGTCAGCCTTCTTAAATGGCACACTTGATGAAGAAATATATGTTGAGCAACCTGAAGGGTTTGAAGTCAACATCACTGCCAACAAGGTCTACCTTCTCAAAAAGGCCTTGTATGGTTTGAAACAAGCTCCTAGAGCTTGGTATAGCCACCTAGATGAATTCTTGCTGAGTTTGGGTTTTGAAAAGAGCCTAAATGAAGCTACTTTGTATGTGAAAAAGGTTGGCAAGGATATATTGATTGTATCTGTCTATGTTGATGATCTACTGATCACTGGAAATCATGAGCTGCTGGTTGATGAATTCAAGCTTAAAATGAAGAACAAGTTTGAGATGAATGAGCTGGGCTTACTATCCTATTTTCTGGGGATGGAAATCACTCAATCAAGCTCAGGATGTTTTGTGTGCCAAAGAAACTTCACAATGAAGTTACTGAACAAGTTTGCAATGGAAAATTGCAAACCTGTCAGCACCCCTATGGTGGCTGGTCAGAAATTGATGAAAAATGATGATGAAAACAGGGCTGATGGTCGAATTTATAGAAGCTTGATTGGAAGTTTGCTATACTTGACTGCCACAAGACCTGATATTGTGTTTACAGTAAACTACCTATCAAGGTTTATGCAAAATCCAAGTCAAACACACTATGTTGCTGCCAAAAGAGTGTTAAGGTATCTTAAGGGTACACTGGATTATGGCTTGATGTTTGATAAACTTGAAACTGTCAAATTGATAGGTTTTTGTGACAGTGATTGGGCTGGAAGTGATGAAGAGATGATGAGCACTTCTGGTTATTGCTTTTCCATGGGAAGAAGCATTTTTTGTTGGAATTCAAAGAAGCAAAGTGTGGTTGCACACTCTACCGCAGAAGCTGAATATATTGCAGCCTATGTAGCTGCAAATCAGCTTGTTTGGCTAAGAAAAATATTGGGAGATTTGAGCCTAAATCAACTTGAACCTACTGAATTGTTTTGTGATAATATGTCAGCCATTGCTATATCTAAGAATTCAGTGTTTCATGATCGAACCAAGCACATGAAGATTAAGTTCCATGCCATTCGGCAATTTCAGCAAGAGGGTGAACTTGAGATGAAATATTGCAACTCAAAGGAACAATTGGCAGATTTGTTTACAAAACCCTTAGCCAAAGAAAGGTTTGAAGAATTGAGAGAGATGATTGGCATGAGCAGATTGGAATCAAGGGGGAGTGTTGAAAATGGAGGATCAAAGTCAACAAAAGTCAACTGATCCCAAGTCTGCTGGAAATGAAGAAACTGGAGCCGTGAAGATCATCTTGATTTTTTCCTTTATTGTTTTTATCATGTTTTAATTTAAGAGTTTATGTTTTAGTTAAGTAAGATCAAATTATATTTGATCATATCTTATTGCTTTATTTCCTCAGTTTTATTTCCTGTTTTAAGTAGAAAAGATTGTAATAGCTTGAATTTCTATTCTTGTAATTTGATCTTTTCTATATATGAAATTTAAGGGATGGCAGTAACCTTGAGCTATTCTGCCCCATTGTTATACACTTGTTATTGCATTAAATTGTTTTGATTTATTGCATATTTTTCTGGAAATTTTCTGGGCAAGTTCTCGGTTCTTTAGCACTGATTTGAACAGTGCTTGTTTTTGTTCATCAGGGACAAAATCCTGAGGGTGATTTGAACAGTAACTGTTCTTCACCAAAATTTGATTTTCCAGATTTTCCAACAAAAGTTGATTTCCAAGCTCTCACAAGCAGCTGGCAATTTAAGAAAGAAGACAATGAGAAAAGGCCTTCTTAATTTGTATAGCTGAAAACTGTGACGGAGTTGAGGAATTTTCTTTCCTTTCCACATCTGTTACTATCTTAGCACCTATTTTCAAAAATTAGCAGTTGATCTAATATTAACCATGAATATGGAACGTTCAGGTTGTTGTACAAGATTCGGGATCAGGGTATGTAGTAGGCGTAGGAGGCATGTTAATTCAGTTCATGGTACATTTAAGAACATCTATTTGGGTCATTGTTAGACATTGAATTTGTATATTTTTATCTTTATCTTTAGAATATCAGATTCTTTAAAAAAATATGAGCTCTATTTGTATTGAGAATGCATGATCTTACTAGATTTTGCTCATAAAAACTGCACTGTTCAGGTGATACATTCCCAGTATGAAAAGGGTGCCACAGGCTGGAATATTTAGGTCCTATGGACCACCATGAGAATATGCACAAACAACAAGAGAGAAAAGAAAAGAAAAGATTACATACTTTTTCCAGTAATGAGTTCTCGACTGGTCATGATTAAAGTTTCTTTAGAAGCCCCAAGGAACAAATTTGCCATCTCAGCCACTCTATTGATTTCCTCCTCCCTCTCTTCTAATGACTTCATGGCAAGTTTATCAACAGAAACCTATTCATAACAAAAAAAAAAATACCATTGCATTAGAAGTTATATTTGAGTGCATGTACATGAGCAAATGACAACTTATGGATGTCCAGTTACTGATAGATAATACATCATATTCCTTCAGGAAGAGAATCAAAACTAACACCAAGAATGAGAAAATACAAGAACATGTCTGTATTACCTCTAGTTTCTTTAAAAAATGGCCACATTGTAATTTAAGTTCTTCAACCTGTGAGTTAATGAAAACAATGAATGTTAACATTGTACAAAATAATAGCCCCGTAGGCAAAAATAAAAAGAAAACAAAAGTCCCACATTTTTCAACCTGTTTTGTTGTTTTGGGAACATACGATCCCACAACTATAAGTCCGCCCTTTCTTTCTTTGTTTATTCCAAGATCCTTTGGTAGTATTGGAGCTTTTGGAATAATTCCAATTCGGGTAGAAACAAAACTAGCAGCAGTGCGGCATAAAAAGGATTTTCCCCTTAATTCTGCCTGCTCAATACACAAAAGCATGTAAAAGCTTCATAAGTTTTTAGCTAGGCACGACAAAGAATACAGCCATGTCTCGTTCACTTGCTGCATTGACTATGCAAGTTGAACCCTATTTCAGCCCATAAAAAGTAAACCATCAATAAACAATACTTATGGGAAGAGAAAAGAATTGTTTTAATCACAAGGTATTGGAAAACTATTTCCCATCCAATTAATGCATGGATACATCACTCAGATATTCACCTAGTGCTGATTATCCATACATTCTGCAAGTTGCAAAGAGTATCACAAACAGCATCTGGTCCACCTTTCCTCAAAAGATTGATAGATATAGATGAGACACTGCTAGCAGAAATACGGCCTCTAGTTTTCTCCTCAGCCCACTGAAAATCCAGACAGTCACAAAGTCACTAACATATATTGTTGTGTGGTCCCGCACCATTTAAATTAAAAGGGGGGCTGCCACATCACTGAAATGTGGTATTAGAGTTTTATACTTAACAAGAGACAACAAAAGAAAAGTGAGGGAGAAAGAAAAAGTGGTGGCTGCTGAACAGTGCATCTTCTTTCTTTGATTGCCAGCTCGTTAACCGTTGGATCGAGCTGAGATTTGGACAGAGGCTGCTCGACACATTAATATTCATTCTGAACGGTTGGATTGAAGATTGGAGTTGTGGAAGTTGTCCGTTTCGACAGGAAACGGGGTTGTCAGTATTGTGAGCTTTTTTTCTGAAACTTTGTTCTCTTTAATCTTATTGTATTCCAAGAATAGGTTGTTCTTGATGATATATGTTGTAGCCCTTAGTTGAATCTAAGGAAGAATATTGTGAACCCATTATTTGTGATAGTGGAAGTTTTAAGTGGCCTACGGTCCCGTGGTTTTTTCCCGCATTGGGTTTTCCACGTAAAAATCTTGGTGTTGATGTGTTTGGTTATTTGCATTATATTGTTGATTGTTTGATCCTATAATTTGATTGCACAAAGAGGGAAAAAGGTTTGGGACTTGATTGGTTATCCGCTAAATTAGTTCTCTATTATTGAGTTCTTTTCCCAACAAGTGGTATCAGAGCACTGGTTGTGTAGATTGATTTTCTTGTGCAATTAAAATGGAAAAGGAAGATTCGGGCATGATAAAGCTTACTTCCTCAAATTATTTTCTATGGAAAACAATGATGGAGGATCACTTATATTGCAATGATTTGGCTTTGCCGATTGAATGTAAAGGAGTAAAGCCTGATGAAATGGATGATGCAAAATGGAAGGGGCTTAATAGAAAGGCTACCGCTAATGTTAGAAAATGGGTATCCTCTAAGTCCATCAATCATATTTCTCAAGAACATGACTGCTATAAAGTGTGGAAGATGTTGGAAGAAACATTTGCCAAAGAGAGTGCACAAAACAAGGTTTTTGTAATTAGAGACCTTGTGAATTTGAAGTATAGAGATGGTGAAGATGCTTCAGTGCATATAAATGAATTCCAAGGTTTTTTAAATCAGCTGTCGTTGATGAATCTTGAGCTAGCCGATGAGATGCAAGCACTAATCCTATTGAGTTCATTGCCGGATAGTTGGGAGACTTTGGTGGTGTCACTTAGCAATTCTACTCTGAATGGAGAGATCACTTTGAAAACAGTGAAGGATTGTATCCTCAATGAAGAGAAGAGGAGGAAAGGGACAAGCACTTCCGAGTCTCATGCACTTGTTACAGAAAGTCGAGGGAGAAGTCAAAGTAGGTTCTCTCACGGCAAACAGGATAGAGAATCCAGCAATAGAAAAGGCAAATGGAAGCCAAGAGGAAGATCTCAGTCAAGGAAGGGATTTAAGTGCTATTATTGTGACAAGCCTGGGCATATTCAAAAAGACTGTAGAAAGTATAAAAGAGATCAGAAGGGAAAAGATGAAGACAGGAATGAAGAGAATGGTACAACTGCAGTTGTATTTGATGGTGATGTTGTCATTGTTTGTGATGATGGTTGTGTTAACCTTGCATGTCAGGATACCACCTGGGTTGCAGATTCAGCAGCTTCTTACCATGTTACACCCCGATGTGATTTTTACACATCCTACACTACTGGCGACTTTGGTCAAGTTAGGATGGGAAATCAAGGGATGGCTAGTGTTGTGGGCATTGGAGATATTTGGTTGGAAACCAATACTGGGTGCAAGCTGATACTCAAAGATGTTAGACATGTACCTGATATGCGCCTACATTTAATCTCTACAAGTACTCTTGATGAAGAAGGCTATCACAGTTACTTTGGAGATGGTAAATGGAAGCTCTCCAAAAATTCCTTAATTGTTGCTAAAGGAAAGAAGATGGGTCTCTACATGTCACAAGCCAAGGTGATCAAAGGGGAGGTGAATGCAATTGAAGATTGCTTTAATTTATGGCATAAGCGGCTTGGACATTTAAGTGAGAAAGGTCTTGGCATCCTTGCCAAGAAGAACTACCTTCCTTTAAAAGGTATGAACTTGAACACATGTACTCATTGTTTAGTTGGTAAACAGCATAGAGTTGCATTTCAAAGATCACCTTCACATAGAAGATCATATATTCTTGATTTAGTTCATATTGATGTTTGCTCTATGATTGATAAGTCTCTTGGAGGTGCATTGTACTTTGTTAGTTTTATTGATGATCATTCCAGGAAAATTTGGGCCACTTGTTTGAAATCCAAAGATCAGGTGCTTGATGTCTTTAAGGATTTCCATGCCAGAGCTGAAAGAGAAACTGGTAGAAAGTTGAAATGTGTTCGAGCTGATAATGGTGGTGAATACAGGGGTCCTTTTGAGAAGTACTACAGGGAACATGGTATCAAGTTGGAGAAGACAGTTCCTAAGACTCCACAGCAGAATGGAGTGGTTGAGAGAATGAACAGAACCATTGTTGAAAGAATTAGATGTATGCTCTCTCATGCAAAGCTGCCTAAGTCCTTTTGGGGTGAGGCAATGAAGACTGCAGTTGCCATGATCAACCTTTCTCCATCAGTTCCCCTTGAATTTGATGTTCCAAATATAGTTTGGAAAGGAAAGGATGTTTCTTATGCACACTTGAGAGTGTTTGGGTGCAGAACATTTGTACATGTTCCTCGAGATGAAAGGTCTAAGCTCGACAGCAAGACAAAGCAGTGTATTTTCTTGGGCTCTGAAGATGATGAGTTTGGCTATAGGTTGTGGGATCCAAAG
Organism: Salix caprea; assembly: GCA_964035475.1. NCBI lineage: Eukaryota > Viridiplantae > Streptophyta > Magnoliopsida > Malpighiales > Salicaceae > Salix > Salix caprea. The sequence continues at coordinate 5,015,891 of OZ037753.1, read as the reverse complement.
GAGAAGAAAATTGTGAGAAACAGAGATGTTATCTTCTTTGAAGATCAAACCATTGAAGACTTTGAACAGAAAGAGAAAGCAAAGTCTACTACTTTTATTCCATCTAATTCAAATCCAAGACCTACTCAACAGTTACCTTTGATGCTTGCTAATCATGGGGGAGATTTGCAAAATGATGATAATGGTGGTTTTATTATTGAGCCATTAGTTGGTGATTCTGAATTAACTAATGATGATATTGATGTTATTCCTGAACAGGTTATGCAAGAAGCTCCGGATAAGCCACAGTTGAGAAGGTCAACTAGACCTCACCAACCTTCCACCAAATATTCTCCTCATGAGTATGTGCTGGTTACTGATGGGGGAGAACCAGAATGCTTTGATGAAGCTATGTCACATGAGAAGAAAAGTGAGTGGTTGAAAGCAATGCAAGAAGAGATGAAATCCTTGCATGAAAACCATACTTTTGATTTAGTGAAGCTTCCTAAAGGTAAGAGAGCACTCAAGAACAAATGGGTGTTCAGGTTGAAAATTGATGAACATTGCTCACAACCAAGGTACAAGGCAAGATTGGTTGTGAAAGGTTTCGGTCAGAAGAAAGGTATTGATTTTGAAGAAATTTTTTCACCAGTGGTCAAGATGTCTTCAATCCGAGTTGTGCTTGGTATAGCTGCTAGTTTGAATCTTGAAGTTGAACAGCTTGATGTAAAAACTGCCTTTCTCCATGGTGATTTAGATGAAGAGATCTACATGGAGCAACCTGAAGGGTTTGAAACAAAAGGCAAAGAGCAACTAGTTTGCAAGTTGAAAAAGAGTCTATATGGGTTAAAGCAGGCTCCAAGACAGTGGTATAAGAAGTTTGATTCTTTCATGGTGGATCATGGTTTTGACAAGACCACTTCTGATCATTGTGTATTTATGAAGAGGTTTCCAGATGGAAACTTTATTATTCTGTTGTTGTATGTGGATGATATGCTGATTGTTGGCCATGATGCTTAGAAGATTCAGATTTTGAAGGAAGAGTTAAGTAAGTCTTTTGCAATGAAAGACTTAGGACCGGCAAAACAGATTCTTGGCATGAAGATCACACGTGACAGGAAGAAGGAGAAACTTTGGCTATCTCAGGAGAGATATGTTCAAAAGGTACTTGAGAGATTCAACATGAGCAACTCCAAACCGGTTTGCTCTCCACTTGCAAGCCACTTTAAACTAAGTTCTAATCAGTTTCCTTCAAGTGATGAAGAAAGAGATGAGATGAAAAAGGTTCCTTATGCATCCGCAGTTGGTAGCTTAATGTATGCCATGGTTTGCACAAGGCCGGATATAGCTCATGCAGTTGGTGTGGTTAGTCAATTCCTCTCCAATCCTGGTAAAGAACACTGGTCAGCAGTGAAATGGATACTCAGGTATCTCAAAGGCACTTCTAGCTTCAGCTTGTGTTTTGGCAATAACAAACCTGTGTTGGAAGGATACACAGATGCAGATATGGCTGGTGATGTTGATTCTAGAAAGTCCTCATCAGGATACTTAATGAAGTTTGCAGGGGGAGCAGTCTCATGGCAATCAAGGTTGCAAAAATGTGTTGCATTATCCACTACAGAGGCTGAATATATTGCTCTTAGTGAAGGGGGCAAAGAGTTGTTATGGGTGAAGAAGTTCTTGCATGAACTTGGTCTAGTTCAAGAGAACTTCGTGTTGCACTGTGACAGTCAAAGTGCAATCCATCTCAGTAAGCATCCTACTTTTCACTCTCGATAAAAGCACATTGAAGTTAGATATCAATGGATTCGAGATGCTATGGAGATGAAGTCATTTATTGTTGAGAAGATCCATACTGATAACAATGCATCAGATATGATGACCAAGCCTTTACCGAGAGAGAAGTTTGAGTTTTGCAGAAAGGAAGTAGGCTTGGTAGAGCCTCCTAAATTGAACTTTACAAGTTGATCACCAGTATGGCGAATTCCTCACATGGTGCGTGAGGGGGAGATTTGTTGTGTGGTCCTGCACCATTTAAATTAAAAGGGGGGCTGCCACATCACTTAAATGTGGTATTAGGGTTTTATACTTAACAAGAGACAAAAAGAGAAAAGTGAGGGAGAAAGAAAAAGTGGTGACTGCTGAACAGTGCATCTTCTTTCTTTGATTGCCAGCTCGTTAACCGTTGGATGGAGCTGAGATTTGGAAAGAGGCTTCTAGACACATTAATCTTCATTCTGAATGGTTGGATTGAAGATTGGAGTTGTGGAAGTTGTCCGTTTCGACAGGAAACGGGGTTGTCAGTATTGTGAGCTTTTTTTCTCAAACTTTGTTCTCTTTAATCTTATTGTATTCCAAGAATAGGTTGTTCTTGATGATATATGTTGTAGACCTTAGTTGAATCTAAGGAAGAATATTGTGAACCCATTATTTGTGATAGTGGAAGTTTTAAGTGGCCTACGGTCCCGTGGTTTTTTCCCGCATTGGGTTTTCCACGTAAAAATCTTGGTGTTGATGTGTTTGGTTATTTGCATTATATTGTTGATTGTTTGATCCTATAATTTGATTGCCCAAAGAGGGAAAAAAGTTTGGGACTTGATTGGTTATCCGCTAAATTGGTTCCCTATTATTGAGTTCTTTTCCCAACATATATAATATCCTTTCAAGTCTGAGGATTTGAACAAGATAGACCTCACGGAGGTTTGAAGATTTGTAGCCAAAAGAAGCATCTCTGGCGAACTCTGTGTCCCCTGCAGGGACAAGCCTGCAAACAAAGGGGTATTCTTATGCAAAATGCCAATGAGGAATCACTATGATCTAACAAGAGGATCCTGGTATCAATCAGAATCTGCAACATAGTGTATATCTTTGATTGTATAATGGCCTCCTTGAAGAAAAAATGGGCAAATTATCCATGCGTCCATCTCACCAAGTAGTGAAACTGCTGCGTCTGCTTCCTAAATAAATCAAGTACATCATAATGTGGTTTTATAAGGTAAGCTATGAAAGTGTTGACAATATGATAATATGACACTCAAGGGACTTTATCCTTGCCTCTGGAAAATGACCACGTAGTGTTGAATCGCCTCTCAAAACTACTGTATAATCATTATTCTCAACTGACTTAGCAGCTGTGCTTAGGTTTCCACAGATATCTTTAATCAGTGCACTCGCCTGTAAACAGTTGATTGGATAATCAGAAATACAAGTCTCAAACAAGTAAATTGTTTTTCTTGGAGTAGATATTGGAAGATGAATAAGTAATTGATTTTCTTTTCTTTTGTAATAAGATACGTGCTTTATGAATAGAAATAAGATCAGATGTGAAAAATGTTTACCTTTTCAGAACTCAATGACCTGGAGTTGGTCAAGATAAAAAAACATTTAGACTTTTTCCTAAATTTCTCAACTAGTGACTCAACACTCCTGCAAAGAGAGCAGGCACGGTTATTTAAAACTTGCAAAAGCACCTTCAAAAGAGCCTGTTCGTTTTATAGATATAGAGTATCATGACAGAAGAAAGAACTGAATTTAACACAAAAGGATGAAACAACTAAACTTCTGAATGAAACAAAAATATATATTTATATTGATTTTTATTTTTTTATCTGATGGTCAGGTTTGGAAAACGATTATACATTATAGAGGCAAGAGATCACCATTCTGTTAATACTTCAATATCATGAACAGTTTGAGTTCCAGTTGGATCATCATCTAGAACAACCACCGTTTTTGAATTGCTCTGGTTCAGTCTATGAATATCATCAATGGGATCCAGGGGCCACTCAGGTGGAAGAGACTGCAGGACAACTTCTTTCTTAAGTACAGGAAGTTTTCCTTCAACTTTAACACCTGTGAGGGTCTCATAACCATGATACAAAAAAAAAAAATAATTAAACCTGTGACCATCTTGTTAGAGTATAATATAATCATATTATAGGGCCTCACCTATAAAATTAAGCTTTTAGGTGAGATGGTTCCTTAACATGGTATCAAAACCTTGTTGACCCAGCGGTCACGAGTTCGAATCTCACCACCCCCATTCTATTTGATAAAAAAAACCAAGCACAAGGTAATGTGGGTCTGTGAAAGTTTCAAGCCCAAAGGGCTTTCACTTGAGGGAGTGTGTTAGAGTATAATATAATCATATTCTAGGGCCTCACCTATAAGCTTAAGCTTTTAGGTGAGATAGTTCCTTAACACATCTGACTTCATTCATATATAATAACTTCCAAATGTTTTACATTTCAAAAGTAATCGATATACCTTAACTACACCTGCATCATCTTGCCGACCCCAGCCAGCAGCAGAGCCTGCTCAATAATGAAATTCAACTAGTACATATAAGAAAAGGTAACTAAAGTGAACGTAAAGGAGAATATGTTTATGCACTAGCATGAGAAACATTTTCGAAACATAGATGAATATTAAAGGCATATGTTGCTAGTTTTCCATCACAATAATGACATGCCACAAACTCCCGTTCTACCTTTTGGACCTTCAGTGCATGTAGCTCTTTTCTATGCCAATGAAGACACTACTACTGGTAATAATTCAAGGTCATCTAACACGTTGATCCTACATTTTCTGTCCTTTTCTTGACTATCCAGTCAATCCCTACCTCCCTGTGGATAATTGATCCAAATAAGAAAAGGCAAAGCAGGCCCCAAATTTCCACTATGCATTGTCATATCTTGTGATACGGAATAGAAAAAACTACGAATTTCTTATTAAATCCAACTTACTTGGAAACACATTGATCTCACATATCTCACCATAAACATAAGATAAATCTGATCTTTATCCAGCTAAAACTTTTTAAATTAAAAATTATTCTCTTATAGATCATATCAAAAGAAGGACTAGGGAAAACATAACAGCTGGAAACAGAAGATCACGACAACAGCCACAAACCCTGTTCTCCATCTTTGATGATTTGATTCTTCTTCAACAACCATTGCAATGATCCAAGATGAAATTGAAGACAAACAAAGTAAACATGGTACAGAAGAGATTGATGAATAAAATTGTTCAAGTATATGAGCATATTTATAGATGTATTGTTTTTCCAAATGTTGATATCTTAAAATTAAAAATGTAGCGGCTATTTTTTTTTTTTTTTTTGAAATCTTAAAATTTAAAATGTTAAGTAATTTTTCTAAAAGTTTGAATTTTATTTGGTATTTGCTAATAAAGATGCTTTAAGTATTATAAAAAGTGTAGTCAAATGGTAAAGCGCATAGTTAATTCAGTTCGGTTCGGCTTGGTTTTTATGTTAAGCAAATACAAGAAACCGAAATTGTTTGTTGAGCCATCTGATAGGATTTTGCTGGGCTTTTTATTGGGCTTACAATTAATATTAAGAAAGACTGCTTCCCAAAGTATTTAAAAAAAAAAATTGCCCCTAAATATTAATTTGTATTAAATTGTTAGTGTTAATATTGTGTTTAAGTTTTTTTTTTTTTTGCCTTTCTAATACTATTATGTTGTTTTGTTTAATTGAGTACGAGTAACAATAATTTAAATTACAAACGTGAACAAGTTAAAAATTAAATTAAAAAATATTGCCTTCAAAGGCTTCCCAGTATTTATAAACTAAGGAAAAAGTCATGTGTTTCATTATAGGCTATGGCTTCTTCTCCTGCAAGAGTAATGAATGACTATAAGTTCAAGGAATAACCAAAAGAACTTAGCTAATTAGCAAGCAACTCAGAATCCTACAAGCTGAAAAAGGGTTGATACAAAGTTTTGACACTTAAGACTTTCTTTTTGTGGTTTTTTTCCCAACACTTTGCTTTCTCTACTTCCTTTCAACTAATTGAATATTTCAAATACAACATCAGAATTTATAACAACACTCCAAGGTAAGAAAAACATATTTTTAAAATATTTCTTGTGAAGTTTCATAGCACTACTGCATGCTTTCTTCGCATCTAAATTTCCAGTCATGTCATTCAATATTTGAAAGACATTGCGAAAGAAGAAAATGAATGAGAAAATAAGCAAGTAAATATCATATCGATATACAAAGATTTTCACAGCACAGGAACTAGCTCAAGGAATATTATTGAGGTAGTATACTATTTACCAAAAAAATTGTTTTGCAAGTTTTATGTTGTCTTTCTTGCTACAAATCTACATTAGGTGCATGCATAAATAAACGTTAGAAACCTACAAGCATAGTCAGTGTTGATTTGTTGGTTAGGTGGATCTATTGAATAACTTGTGGAGGACTCATTCAACTATCCCCATGTTACCAGACAAACTTTGGCCATATTTTTAGTGTTTGACTCCAAATAATAATGTCACACTTGGGATTTGAGACTGGTCCTCAACAAGCAACGCCCAACTATAGTAACTAGAGCGAGAAATGGGGGCTGCTTAGAATTGTGAGGAGAACTTACCTTTTGTAAACTGCAACCGTGTAGAGAGGGGACGATGATGGATGCAGAGGGACTGGGGGTAATGGATGCAACTCAGATTGCAGAGGAAGGGAGGGTAATGGTTGATTGCAGTTGTAAAGGGAGAGAGGGGGCGACAACTGGGGTTGGTTACAGTTGCAGGGGGAGGGAGAGGGGGAGGCTAGCTGCTAGGGAAGTTAAAAAGAAAAGAATAAGAAAGTTTCTATTTATAATGCCTCTTTTAACCGAACCGGTTCAGTTTGGTTATGTTTAATCAGTTTTTGCCTTACAAAATTGATACCGAAATTTTTCAAAATTTTAAAATCAATTTAATCAGTTTTTTTACCGGTTCAGTTTTTTGGTTATTTTTTTCTGGTTTTCTCGGTTTAATCGGTTGGCCGATTTTTTTGCTCACCCCTAACTTACACAAAATAACATACGCTATACCGTGGATAAGATATTTCTTTTTTAAAAGGTTATGTATGCTGGTTTTTTTAATATATTTTTGCTCATATATGTAATCAAATAAATTGTGAGTTATGTGTGCTAATAAATAAATAAAAATTAACGATATCTAAAAATAAAATTCGAAATTTCGAGTGACAAATATAGATTAATATATTTAATCTCTCAAGATTAGATATTTACTCGATCATGTTTGCTATATTTTGTTTATTAATATTTTTTATTAAATCAAATGACAATAAAAGTAGATAAACATATTAAATTTATTAAATAAAAAAATTATAATATGTAAGGCTACACATATTAGAAATATTATTTAAGAAAAAAATATTTATAAAAATATAGTTCATCTACACGAAACATTAAAAAAACCTTTTTGAAAATTAAATGCATAACCAGAAAATTATCATCATTGAAAAGAGGCTCCTTAAAGGGAATAATAAAGGGAATAAAAAAGAAAAAAGGGGTATTAATCCAAATATTTTTTTTTTCAAAAAAGCATATAAAAAGAAACATTAATAATAAAAAAAAGAAAAAAAAAGAGATAAGATGCTAATAGGCTTGGCAAGTTAGGCAAGCCCGCCTAACTCATTTTGGTCAGGCTCACATGTGGATTTGCCTTGACAATCTCACACGATTAGGCTATAATGTTTTTCACAGAGGTCAAACAATATGTCATCCACCCTAATATTTTTTTAAAAAAAAATATCAAACGACACCTTGTTTGTTAAGGCAGTTAACACGTCATCTATTTTGCCTAGATTTCAACCACCACAGTGATCAAAAATCAAGGCTTAATCTTTTCTAAACCAAAAACTCGTTTTCAACCCCACTTTTGACCCAAAACACATTCAAAACATTTTAGAAACCATGATAAACATTTTCATGGTCTAAAAATACCCAAAAACCCGCCCCACAAACTAAAATAAACCTGAAATAAAAAATCAACTTGAGCTCCGATCTATTTTTCATGAACTTTAAAGGTAAGAAAACTCCTTATATGAACTTTCCCCATCAAATTTCATCTATTTTAGTGGCCCAAATAAGCATCAACAACATGTTTATGTTTTTACTACTAAAATTTAGTGACCTTTCTCTCTTCTTTCTCAACCAGGGGCTAAAACATAACAAAAAATAGTTTTTTTTATCAATATTAAATTTGAAAAATATTGAGGGACTACAATTGTATTATTTGTGTCATGCGAAACTTATGGCTTACCACTCGTATCTAGAGTGTTTTTTATTTCGGTCCCTTTTCTTTTAATTCCACCCTTTCATTATAAATAAAAATCAATTGATCTGAAATTACAACTAAATTTCCAAAACATAAAGTTTAAGTACTAAATTGAAAAAAACACAAAATTTTGCACAATCCATCTACAATAATTTGGGAGAGGATGAACATTGCACTCTTAAAGAGTAAAAACTCATGCCTTAGAGTTATACTTAATAAATACACAACACATTTAACAAACTTAAAAGATAAATTAGATAAAGAACACATTTAATAAACTTAATAGATTTCACTACAATTTCTTTTGACGAGACACACAAGCATATGACAAGCAACATTTAGTTGAATATTGTTTTCTAGGCATACTTGACAGAGTGATATAGCAGCTAAGAGAACGAGCTTCTAATCCAGCATACTATTTCGTAATGCTGCAATTAAGGGGAGAATATTTCTTAGGCTTTAATGCAGCTGAAGGCTATTGTCATAGTGAAATTCAAACATGGGGATGCATGGCAGCTAAAATCCTCGTAAATAAAAAGCAGTTTTGTGTGTTTGGTTACCATGTTTTTTATATTATTGTCAACTTGTGAAATTACTTTAAATGACACACACACATATATATATATACATTTTTTGTAAAAATTGTAGATTTAATAATTATAATAATAAAATGTAATTAATAATTCATGTAAATTAGACACTTGTTTTTATTCTCTCATCAAACTAATTGCAATTCCATTATGAACTAAATCCATACATGAAGCTTGCGGCGACCCTTGCTATTCGATCGAGGAAGAACATCCAGTAAAATATCATCAGGAACAACATCTGCAATCCATACTGAGTTTCAGGATCTCTATCTACATGTTGTAGAGATATAATTCCAAGGCCCAATCTAGTTGCAAGTTTCTGAATTTCATCCAGGAATGCGCTGATCTTCTCAACTTTCTAATCCATAATCAATCGAAAAGCAAAAGGGGGTTTGGTGTGAAACAAAGTTACGCGCCTTTCCCTTTCATTAGGACTGATCTCTATCTACACATTTTTTTTATTTTTTAAAAAATATGATTTTTATAAGATTAAATTGGGCCTGACCCAACTAAATGGGCTGACCCCAGCCAAGTTGGGCCAAAAGGCCCAACTCTACTAGACTTAGGCTGGGCCAAGAATAGGTCCATCCCAAGAGTTAAAAAATGGGATGTTGCACTGTTCATGTATTACGTGAACAGTGCAGAGTAAATTAATTCACTCTTGCACTGTTCACATAACACGTGAACAATAACATGGTGGTCGCCCGACTATGACGAGAGGCTCACCTGCCGCTATCATTGGGTAGAGGAGGCCAAGGTGGTTCTTCTTGTGATGGTGGTGTCAGAAATGGTGGTCCGTGGTGGCCGGGAGAAGCGTTGGAAGGTTGCTACTGTTGTTGTGATGTCGTTGCCACTACTTCTACCGGGGCTTGCTACTGCCATAGTTGTCAGTTTCGTTTTGTTTCGGCCAAAATGGCCAAAACATTTCGTATCAATAAAAAATCTGACAAAATAGCGTCGTTTTTTCCTCGATTTAAATTCTGGTCTACTCCAGATTTTTCAGTCAAATACCGGCCGAAACGCGCTGGTATGATACCGATTGTGCCGTTTCGACCTTGAAAAAAAAACAAATCAAAGAAACTGCTTCTTGTGTCGCAAATCCCAGGTTCTGTTTTGTCTCAACTACCATCTTTTCTCCTGTGTAAGGTATGAGCTTGCCATAAAAGATGATGTTGTCTGAGGAATTAGTAGAGCTGGCAGTACTGGTAAATTCTTCACTGAAAAACTCAAAAAGATCTTGATGATCAAAAGAGGAGCTTCGGTAGTCATCAATATCATTGCAGTTGTCGCTTTTCTCTCTTGCAAAAAGACAAGAGAAAAGGTTTCTAGCAGAGGCAACGAAAGAAAACAGGTAGCGCCAGAAGACATTCGTTCTGAAATTGCAAGCTATGAGCAAAATTTGAAAGTCTTCAAATTTGAAGAGGTAAGGAAATCTACTGAAAATTTTAGTTCAAAAAGTAGAATAAATGGCTCTATGTATCGTGGAGAGTTTGGTGGGGAAATCCTAGCTCAAGAAAATGAGTAGTGATGTAACAAAAGAAGTGAACATTCTGAAGAGGATCAACCACTTCAATTTGATAAAGCTTTGAAGGTGTATGCAAAAATCGTGGTTGTTTCTACCTTGTTTTGGAGTATATGGGAAATTATCTATTATACTAAAAGAGCTCAGAGTTGTTATTGTAGCTTGTGTGTGTTTTCACTATGGATTACAATAGTATTGCTTAGTTTTCGGGTCATTCGAGTGGTCGGTTTACTGTTTTTTTTCTTTTTGCACAGTAAAATAACGATTTTATCCTTCGAAAACGACAAAAAGCTGCTCCTGAGCGGAGGGGTTACACGGTAATTGCACAATTTCGGTCCAGTCGGGGTCGCTGCTTTTTTTTATTTTTTTTATATTTCTTTGCACAGTAAATTAACCATTTTGTCCCTCGAAAAGGACAAAAATCAGGTTTGGCCGGGAGGGGTGCCACGTGCATTTCACATTTTTTTAAAAATGGCTAAATACGAATATAGCTCTTAATAGGACAAAATAGATGACTTGGGTACAGGGGTAGCGCGGTAATTGACCATAATTTTTTATTATTTATCTCGGGTTACTGTGGGCGCGTGTGTCACATGCGGGCCACGGTGATCCACCTCGCGTCCTCTTTGGGCGGTGCGTGCAGTGTCATACGGTGGAGGAAAATGTGCATCTGGCTTCTCTGTGGATGCGCCGTGCGATCTTCCTCATGGTGTGGTGCATGCAAGCCAAAGGTGGCTGGAGACGAGACGGTGGGCAGTTGAACTTTTTCCCCCTTTTCTCTCTCCTTCACCCTAAACTACTTAACAGCCCCTCGATTTTCTTGCTTTTGCATTTCAGTCCCTTATCTTTTAATTGTGTTATGTTGTCCTTATTTCTATTATTTAAGTTTTGATTTGTTTCAATTGTGTCCTTCGATTGAAATTGATTATTTATTGCATTTTCATTTCGGTCCTCATTCTTTTAATTTTCGGATTGCTTTTAAATCCCTTAATATATTCGGTACATAAGATTTGATTCGGTACATAATATATTTTGTATAGCATCTTGATTTTGAATCTCTCCCTTTATACAAAACAAGGGGAAATAGTGTTCCCCACGTTATTGTTCACCAAAATACAAATCATTTTTTAAAAAAAAATTATTGCATCTTTATAGGCTCAAATTGATGGCAAATTAAAACATATTTATTAAGAAAATACAAGATTTAAAGATATAAGACTAAAATAAAAAAATACACCAAAAAGAGATGGTTTGACTAAAATTAGGACTATATATAAACTTCAGCCCTAACTTCTCAGGTTATAAGTTTTTAGTCCCAGACAATTTATAAAATTCAGTTTTTTTTCTCCCATAGTTTGAGAGAGAAGAGACAAAGAGTGGTTGGATTCAGATGATAGAGAGAGAAAATCTTAGTTGAGACCATTCAAATTATAAAAATGAGTGATTTTGGTTTCAATGAATTTTTTTATGAGCAATGTTTCGACAAGGTGTTTTATCTTAAACTTGTTTAAAATGATAAATCTGAACCTGAAATGAATTTTAATATTGAGTTGATTGTGGGTTCTGGAAATAACTTTTGACTTGTTAGAGGCTATTAATATGTTTTACTAGGAATTCAAGGTATTTTTTCTTATGGAATTTTCAGTTTGAAACATGGTTAAAAATGATTTTTTTTTTGGTTTGAAATAGACTAGCCTAATTTTACATCGATAAAAAATCATTGGAATCCAAGTAGTATAGGCGACGTGTCATTTGCCTCAGCAAGGCAGGCGACATGTGCCCTCTATTTTTTATCTTCAAATTATTAAGGGTAGAATAATTTAAGAGAATTAAGAAAATAAAGCCTAGACGCATGGGCTGCTCCAGCCCCACGCGCTTGGTCTTTTTTTGTGGAGGCCTAGGAGCTCTATCTTCTTAGCTCGAGAGATTAAGATTTTGTTTTGTATCAATTACGATTATAATTGTGTTTTTTCTTCTAATTTTATCACTTAGTATTTAGTTAACTATTAATTGGGTAATGTAATTTGTTTTGATTTGATTTTGCAAATACTTTGATATTTTTATGGTACTATAGGTTTTTATTTTAGATAAATAAAATAATATAATTTTTTTAAACCCAATTAAATTTATAATTTAAGTCATGAGTTTGAATGATTTATGTGTTGGCTCGGATGAGATTGATATTTGGTTTTTGCATAAATAGCTCTCCATTTATTTAATTAGATCATGGTTCTTTTGAATTCCTCTTAAGATTCTTTTTATGTTTAAAAATGCATCATAAAAGTGTATATATATATATATATATATATATATATATATATATATATATTAAAATATTTAACGTGGGCGAGGCAAATAACTAAGTAAATACTAGAGCACAAACATCCCTTCATCCCCAAACATGGCATAACATACTAGTGGCCATGGTATTAATACTATCCATTTTTGTCTTCTCTTTTTCTCCTTTCGTTCTCTCTGCATCCTTCAGGTTCTCTCTGCATCCTTCAGACATGAACCATGATTCTTTTGTAGATAATTTTAAGAAAAGTTCTTGTACATCCATGTTTTCTTGAATTTCATTAATTTTTTGACATGCATAAAGTTTTTTCATAAGTATTTTAATGGTTAGAAAATCCATATTTTATGAATCTTGTATTGCAACCTTCATATTATTGGATTTTTTTTTTGGCAATGAGCATATAATCTTTTCTACTACATGTGTTTCCTTCATCTTCACCTAATATTTCTTCATTTGATTGTATATGACCAATATTTTAGTTAAGTAATTTGAAATACTTTCTAATTCAAATATCTATGATTTTTCAAAGTCATCTTGTAGCTTCTATAGGCCTACATTTCTTATATCATCAAGTCCTTGGTTTAATTATTGCAAAACTTATTTTGCTTTCTTAATAGTGGTTACATTAGCTCCTATCTCAAAAATGACATCATATAAACATTGGTGGATAATGTGTGTTTGTTAATCTTTTCTTTGTACCTTTTGCATAACCTATCTTTGGGTTGAAGTCAACATTGCTTTGTCTATAGGCTTTTCAAAGTTTTTTCAACCGTTATTCACACATCTTGAAAACCTAGCCAATCTTTCATCCAAATACACAAAGTCTTACAATTATCCTTTATCAAACAAGAAGATTGAAATGATAACTTTGAATTAACTAATGTTTCTCTTTACACATTTAAATTATGCTCCCAATTATAAGCCTATTTATAGGTATAAAGCACTATAAAATTAAAAAAATTAAACTAAGCCAAACTAATTCTAATTTGATCAGGAAAGTATTATAGTGACTTAATTGGTTAACTGTTTTGTAATCGGTCATCTGATTCATTTAATTTAATTAGTTGACCAATTTTCAACTCATAGGCTGATTCTTCTATTTTACAAAAAAAAAACCAAATTCTAATTTACTTCCTCACATGTTGAGATGTTTATATCTTATTACAAATATCATTTGGGGAGCATAAGCAAGCAAAATAAAAAGTGTTCAAAAGGAATAATAATCATAAGGCAATGTAGTTTTTGCTTCTCAGTTCGGTTTTTCTTCTTCTCAATTTGGTTGTTTTTTTTTTTTTTATAAAAGCGGAATGGAACAGAAAATACTTACCCTAACTGCAACACTCCGCAACACTCCAACCAAATAGCTAGAATTTTAATTACATGGATAACAAAAATGCTGAGTTGCAGCGCCTTACTGGTATTTACAAGAACATTCTCAATAACGCTGGTGTCACTTTAATTGAAGGCCGCGGGAAGGTAAACTAATGCTTTGAATCCGTACAAGTTTGTGTAGTTGTGCTTTACATGCTGTTTGGAAATAGGATTTGAGTAGAAATGAAATCATTTCAACACCATTTATCCAATTCTAGTGTTTGGAAAGCTTTAAGCAACTAAACGAATCTCGCAACCAATTAAAATTAGAGATTTTTTAAATTTGCTTCAAAATTGACCCATCGAAACTAATTCCACTAACACCCACTTCACATATGCTTGGATAAGTTTTTTAGGGCCGAGGGAAGTTGGGTAAATGATGTATTTTTCACTAATTCAAGTCCAATGGATTTGACAATTTTAAAACTTATTCCAAACCAAAGAATTCAATTAGCAAATCAAATAAATTCATTCTACTTAAATAGTTGAAATCAATTTTAGTGTAGAATTGGTCCCAAACATGCTATTAATGTTTTTGCAGGTGTTTAGTTTATATTAGTTAATGTATGCAGATTGTGGACCCACACACAGTTGATGTTGATGGAAAGCTCTATTCTGCACGGCACATACTTATTTCTGTTGGAGGACGCCCGTTCATTCCTGATATTCCTGGGAGTGAATATGTGATTGATTCTGATGCTGCACTTGATTTGCCATCTAAGCCAAAGAAAATTGCCATAGTTGGTGGAGGGTATATTGCGTTAGAATTTGCTGGAATTTTCAATGGCTTGAAGAGTGATGTTCATGTATTTATAAGGCAGAAAAAAGTATTAAGGGGATTTGATGAAGAGGTGATGAATTGTTAGTAATCCTAGTTGCTTACTGGATACATGCTTGCATTTGCCTCACAATTAATCGGTCTTTGTATTTTCCTGTAGATCAGAGATTTTGTTGCAGAACAGATGTCTCTACGAGGAATTGAGTTGCATACAGAGGAATCACCTCAGGCTATTATTAAGTCAGCTGATGGTTCATTGTCACTGAAGACCAACAAAGGAACAGTTGAAGGCTTCTCACATGTCATGTTTGCCACTGGACGTCGGCCTAATACAAAGGTTTGAGATTTCATTTCTGTGGTTGTTTCCCTCTTAGCCAATTTTAGTTGTCTCAAGGCTACTAGTTAAAACCTGGCATTGATGCGACTCCTATTATACATCCACTCTGACAGAAAACTTCAAACTTCAAACCACTCCATCTGTGAAGAATTCTTAGGGTGTCTTTGATTGTGAAAAATATAACACTCCTTGAGTAAAGTCACGTGATGATTCATCCTCAAATAACTTTATTTCTCTGCTTGACATTGAATGGTTGAATAGATGTAATGCCCACTTGTTATGATTGCAGAACTTGGGACTGGAGAGTGTGGGGGTAAAAATGACCAACAATGGAGCAATAGAGGTAGTACACTGACTGTTTCAGACCTTTTTTTTGCTTGCTCTCGATTCATATTTCCTCAATAATTTCTCATTTTCTCCAGGTTGATGAATACTCGTGCACTTCAGTCCCTTCCATTTGGGCAGTTGGAGATGTTACAGATAGGATAAATCTGACTCCTGTTGCTTTGATGGAAGGTGTGGCATTGGCAAAAACTCTCTTTCAGAATGAGCCAACAAAACCTGATTATAGGTACCACCAGTAGTGCAATTGATGTTTTTCTACTTCTGGGTACAATCTGATTTCATAAAGATCAGTTCTATAAGTTTATACCCACTGGTGATTGTGGTAACTTTTTGGCTGGATTAAATGTTAAACTTCCAAGTTATTAACATGGAAAAAAATTCTTATACTTGCAAAATCCATGCATTCACAAATTGATGGCTTTGCAATTCTGAATACAATATTATTTGAGAATGATCATCTTTATAAGTTTATTTTCACTTGTACTTGTGGTAACATTTACAGTGGATCAAATGTTAAACCTTACAAGTTATTAACATGGAAACAATCGCTTAAACTTGAGAAATCTATGCATGCACATTCATTGTGTATCACAAGTGGAAATTTAATTTTACTAGTAACTAGTAACCGCTGAAAGACATTGGATTACTTAGATATGATCAGGAAGGTTTAGGATTAAATGAATAAAGGGTTACTTAGATACTTTACATGAGTCAGAATGAGGGGACCTTTGAACTTTCAAGCTGGAAAAATTTGGCTGACCTCCTCCTTGACCAGGAAGGTTTAGGATTTTATGAATAAAGGGTTACTTAGATATTTTATAGCTATGAGGACAAGCTCATGACTGTTTTTTTTTTTTTTTTTTTATAGAGCTGTTCCATCTGCTGTGTTTTCTCAGCCTCCAATTGGACAAGTTGGTATTACGGAAGAACAGGTGATGGTTGTTTTATTGGGTAAAAGACCAAAAAGGAGTCTTGTGGTTTCAGCTATTTGCACCTCAATGACAGGTGTTATGGTTTTTGCACTTCAGTTTCAAGTGGTTAATTTGTTAGCATTTGTCAAGAGCCATTATTCCGTTAGTTTTGGGACAGAGTGGCACAGAGTGGTTCAATGAATCAAAGGTTTAGCTGTTTAACAGGTTGCCACCTCTTCACCCAACTAATGATATTAAACCTCTTGCTGCTGCTAGTGGTATTTTTGTAATTGAGAGTCCTCTTGAGTGCAAAACTGTGGACATCTGTAATTGAAGTGCAAATGGCTGAAACACATGGTACTTCCTTTTTTTAATAAATTTCCCTACTTTATTTGTAATAGATAAGATTGATTTCTTGAAAGGATTGTTGCAGGCTACAAAAGAGTACGGTGATATTGATGTCTTCACAGCTAATTTCAGGCCTTTGAAGGCTACTCTCTCAGGGCTTCCAGATCGGGTCTTCATGAAACTAATAGTCTGTGCTAAGACAAACAAAGTTCTTGGGTTGAACATGTGTGGAGAAGATTCACCTGAAATCGTGCAGGTTTTTTTCTTTGTGCTAGTTAATGGTTATGTTTTTAGTGAAGTTGATTTACAAGTTCCATAACTCCTATGGTTCTTGAATCTTTGAACTTGCAGGGATTTGCAGTTGCAATCAAAGCTGGCTTGACCAAGGAAGACATTGATTCCACAGTGGGTATTCACCCAACAGCAGCTGAGGAATTTGTTACAATGAGGACTCCTACTAGAAAGATTCGAGAGCATCCACCAGCAGAGGTTTGTTGAAAGCGAAGACCTTTTATATCAGTGTTAATGTGCTTTCTATCTTGTTAACAATTTTTGAAACAGCTTAACAAATTAACAATACTGTGTCCAGAACACATTTTACAGTTCCTGGTCAAATTTTTGTAGCCGCACACTTTTCTGTAAAACCAGTTATCTTTACTTCAGATTAAGCTGGTATAAACCAGTTATGTTTAACATCTCTGGTCATATTCGAGTTCGTAGCCGCACACTTTTCTGTAAAACCAGTTATCTTTACTTCAGATTAAGCTGGTATAAACCAGTTATGTTTAACATCTCTGGTCATATTCGAGTTCGTCCATGAACTTTATTTTATGCGATTTTTAATATGCGATTTTTGTTTTTAATTGTTGTGAATTGGCTGTGTACACCATCAGGGGAAGACAGATCATGATGTTAAAGCAGCAGCAGGGGTTTAGTGTGGGTTTACTACTCCATGCAGCCCTTTAAAGGTTTGAATGCTTTCTCACTTCTTCTATTGACAAAGTATAGTTTGCAGCTATTTTACTTGAAGAAAATATAGAATGGAACTATTTCGTTGCATTCTACTCAGTCATGAAACTCTCTTTTCTGCATTTGGCTGTTTCAGCAAGGACCATATGTCACTTAGACTATTTTGTTATGAGCAGGCATTTTTTGGAGTCTAATGTAGGATTACTCGGTAGTTAGTAGATGCAAGTGAAGATGAGACGGTATGTGGTGCCTTGGGAGTCATCTCTTAAATCCTGTCGTTGGTAAAATTTTAATAAAAATTAATCAGTAACCAGTAGGATATACTTTTGTATCATCACAAGGTAAAAGTTCCTTGAGCTCCTCCCACAACAATAATAAACTGATTATTCCCTTCAGCATTACTGAATATCTCAACCAACTGGGCAGGCAGTCACTCCGGAAAATAGCTGGCAAAATATCTGCTTGTAGAGTAGCCAGGGAATGTTCGGATGTTGATATCTGATTACAGACATCATTCGAAGCGAAAATGGTGGAAGTTGATGCTGGGGTCAATGGTGAACATAAGCATACGATTAAAAAGCTTTCGAAAGGAATAATAATCACAAGGCAGCTTAGTTTTTGCTCTTACAAATGTGGAAATGAGTGGGGAATTTCAATATGAGATTAATGATACATGTTAGGAGTATCTGTTTCCCTGTCTTTCTTTCATTTTGTTTGTATACTGAAACAGTATATGTTTGAGATAATTTAAGGATGTATAATTTCATCTCGCCGACTCTCTGCACTCCCGGACCTTGTGGGGGGAAAAGAAAGTAGAAAGTACTAACATGGGAGATGATCACTGGAATTGAAGCCAGACAGAGCTGAACTTGCGACTTTCATCTCCCCTCCTGTGTCTGTTTTCTCTCCCGTACCTTGTGGGGAAAGGAAAATTCCAACATGGGAGCAGTTCAATAGAGTTGAAGCCAGACAAAGACAAAGCTAAGGAGAATTGTCGAGTACGTTTGGGTGATTTCTTCAACCAAATTGCACCTCAAACATGAAACATGCGTTGCATCTGATTGATTAATTAGAGGGGAAAAAGATATCAAGTTAATCTTTGGAAGGTTATATCAAAGTAGTTAGTATGGGGGAGATGAGTAATAATCGTCGGGCCATTGTTTGCCAAAAATAATGCAAATTGCTTAGGTAGTTTGGTTATTGTTATGGAATTGAAGAAATGAGGATAATAAAGAAAAGAGAATAAACATATTTTGTTAAAGAGAATGTTTTAAAAATAAATAAATTTATTATTTTTAAAGTAAATTTCAACTTCATAGAAGGGATAGAAGATAGGTGTATGTAAAACACTTTAATTTCAAAATTGGTCAACTAAAGTTATTTAAGTATGTAAATAACTATTACTATAGTTTTAAAAAGTGACTTAGAGCTTGACTCAAAATAAGGTCATGTTTGGGAGTTTTTAACTCTAATTTTTTTAAGAGGATTAAAATGATGTTTCTACAAATAAACTTTTCTTTTAAAAAAAAAAATCAACGAGTTTCTTGCTTTAGTTTTATCCAAAGTTGACTTGAGTTTTTTATAGAGTTAGGCTAGGTTAATATTTTTTTTATTTCTTAAACTTGAATTGACTAAGGTCGAGGCTAACTAGTTTATGGATTGACTTGCTAGGTTCATAAAAGTTTTATTACTTGGATTATTATACTATTTTCAATTCCAAGACTTCATATAATTTAAAATAAAAAAATATCTAATTTATTCTTATATACACACACGCGCATGCAAACATATTAGGTCAATCCTCCTTTATTTATTAATCCTGTATTGGTTCAGGCCTGAATCGACTAACTAGATTGTTCTGAGTTTTATAATTAGAGTTATTATACTATTGTTAATTTTAATATTCAATATAAACTAAAGTAAAAAATAATATCTAATTGTTTTTTTAATATATAGGTTTTATAGTAGTATATATTAAAGATAAAATAGACTTTCTAACTTGTCAATCATTAACCTAACATGATACATAAATAATACCATGACTTGTACATCACTACCAAATATAATTCTATCTTTCTCTTGTTCTATATTGTCTTCTCCGTCTTAAATGTGGTTGTCTATTATGTTTCAAAATAGTAACTAAACACTACTTTAAGACCTATATAACTTATACACTTGTATGACTAACTAACCTTCTTTTTTTGGTGATTTGAAACTATAGTAAATTGAAGTTAAAAATAAAAATTTAAATTTGAAAACTTCCCTTCTATTATATGCTGATGGTGAAAATGTCTTTCTAAAAAAATAAACAATTTCAGCTTTTTAGGTCAAGTCTAAACCACTAGCCTTCTTGATTATACATCTAGGATTTTAAGCTTTACACTCGATATTGATCCATTCTGTCTAATTCTATCACAAAACACCTTTCTATGCATTTTTCCTAGGTTCCTTAGAGTTATGCACACAAACTTTTCATGCTCACACAAGTCTTTCCATGTAAAGTAGACACCATTTTCTATTCCTATGACATTGCCCATCAATAACATTTTCATCAATCGAAAGTATGTCACAATAATCATGACATGACTTGATAATAAATGATTTGACTAACCAATGGTCACACATTAATTTCTTCATATTCACTCTTTCTCTCCATGAAGAAAAATATTAAAAAGCATTAAATTCTTAAAACCAAGTTGTTCTTATGTTAAATCTATGTCCTTTTAATGGAAAAAAACTTGGATTTTTTTTTTATAGTTCAAGGGATATTTATAGCCTTTGAACCTTATCTTTTCCATGAGTTAGAAGGGCTAAAGAATAATTTTACTATGATAACATTTATGAGTGAATAATATTTCTTATACATGCATTAACAAAGAATAATATCTCTTATACATGTATTGATGAGAAAAAATATCTCACACATATTCATGAGAGAGATTTTCTCTTACATTAATATTAAAAAAGAAGAAGATGGACACAAAACACTCATTGGTTCTAAGAACACCAGGTCATGATATAAAGTAAAAAAAAGATAAAGATTTAAAAGACCAAACACATCAATTGGGACTAGGCTCAAGAGCATTGCCTGAACCAAAATGGAGGCTGGGCGTTCCCCCAACACCTGGACTCAAGTGTTCTCCCAAGTTCAAGCTCATTGTTTGGAAACTGGTACTCTACCTGAGCCTACAAGGTATTTGAATATGGACCTAACAATTGAACCATGATTATCTCGAATTTTACGTTGGAAAAGAAAAAATCTTGATTCATAAACATTAATCTCATTAGTGAAGTTCAACAATAGTCTATCATCACATGTTAGTTAAAGGTAAATAAAACAATTGTGATGCATCTAAATAAAATATTTGATGTAGAAGTGTTTTTCTGTATACTTTCTTGTAGTTATAATAACAGGGAATCAATACATTTATTAGAGCTCAAAGTGGATGTTTTTTCAATGTTTACTACTGACCTTTTGATCGATGTAATCACCAATATACAATCATAAATTCATTACTGACCAAATAAGTTGAAATTTATATTTTTTAACTTATAAATTGAAACTTGGATAATGTTTAGTATAAACTTTGCAAATTGATTTATGATATATATATAGATTTACAAGTATGCTTGCTTAGAAATTACTTTTTGTTAGAAAAGTAAAGTCAAAATTTTGATTTAACTAAAAGTTTAAAATTTTATTTTATTTTAAAATATTTTTGAATTATAATTCCAAATAAAAAATCATAATTAAAAAATCATGTCAAACAAACTCCTACATCATAAAGAATTTTTGTTTTAATAGCTCATGACGAGGGAGATGTATTTCCCTAACGTATCTTAATATTTGTTGAGAGTTTTAAATATGTTATCATGTTTGAACTCATCCTTAAATAAAAAACAAAAACCTCTAATATGTAATGCGTAAAATTTTATTGAGTTATTAAGAGTCGTGACATGATGGAAAATGATGATTTGTGATCTGTACAGCAAGTTTTAAATTTGAGTTATCAAGAGTCGTGACATGATTAAATGATGAAAAATGATTTGTGATTTGTATAGTAGATCTCATGTTTGAGTTGGAATATCTACTTTTTTAAAAGCCTGCAATAACCTAAAAAAAAAATGATTTGTGATCTGTACAGTAAATCTTAAGTTTGAGTTAAAATATTCATTTCTTTAAAAACCTGCAACAATCAAAATTTTACCCATTCATTTTAACTCACAAATTGCGTTTCCAAAAAAATCACGTTTCCTAGTATAAAAAGAGTAAAATTTTGTTGATGTGAGACTTCATGAGTCGCAATAAACCCCCTTACCAGAGATTGTAGAACCAGCTTGATGACAAATGCCATGGAAGCTTTTCATGCTTTAAAAGGAACAGCTCATTTTCGTAGCCTATGATTCCTGTGCATGAATAACTTTTTTGGATCAGCAGAGATTTTCTAACCGATCGCCGGACTTCTGCCACTTTTTCGGGGTAAAGTGTTTTTGGAAGATCTTGAAACTCCACATTGCAGCCCATATTCTTCATGGTTAGTGCCATTCTTGAGACGAGAGAGAGAGAGAGAGAGGATATAGCATCTTGATTTTGAATCTCTCCCTTTATACAAGTAATATACTAAAAAAGACAAGGGGAAATAGTGCTCCCCACGTTATTGTTCACCGAAATACAAATCATTTTTTTTATTGCATCTTTACTGGCTCAAATTGATGGGAAATTAAAACATATTTATTAAGAAAATACAAGATTCAAAGATAGAAGACTACAATAAAAAAAAATAAAAAATACATCAAAAAGAGATGGTTTGACTAAAATTAGGACTATATATACACTTCGGCCCTTAACTTTTCAGGTTATAAATTTTTAGTCCCTGACAATTTATGAAATTCAGTTTTGATTCATTTATTTCTCCCATAGTTTGAGAGAGAAGAGACAAAGAATGGTTGGATTGAGATGATAGAGAGAAAAAAATCTTAGTTGAGACCGATTCTAATAATAAAAATGAATGATTTAGGTTTCAATGAATTTTTTTTATATTTCTGCAGAAACTGTTTAGTTTTTTGGACCAATTCCAAATGCAGCTCAGCTCAATCAATTCACTCACTCACGTGAAAAAAAAAATCAAAAAACTGATTAAACAGAGAAAATTAAAAAAAAAATAACTGAGAAAAACCAAATGAGAAAAAAAACTGATTAAACCTATTATATATTTTTTAAAACTTTCTGTCCGGTTTGATTTTTGATTTTTCAAGTAAAAAACCGCTAAAATGAAACCGAACTGAACAAGTTCAAATTAAAAAAATATGCTATAATTATTTTTATTCTTCTGATTCAGTTCAAATTTTTTAATTTATTTTTATTTTGGTTAAATGGGAAAAGAGAAAACTTGGTTAAAATAAAAATAAAGTCTAAAAACCAAAACTATTTTTTGATTTTTTAATTAAAAAACCAAACCAAATCAAAACCATTCGGTTTAAACCGGATCAGTTCTGTTTTTCTTCTTCTTCTCGATTTGGTTGTTTTTTTTAATAAAAGCGGAATGGAACAGAAAATATATACTTACCCTAACTGCAACACTCCAAATAGCTAGAATTTTAATCACATGGATACCATTTTGAGTCACCAAGCTTCTGCCACGTTTTAGGGGAAAAAGTAATTTGTTTTGTAACGGCAAGTTCCTCGATCCATATAGTAGCCCATATTCATTGTTAGTGCCATACTTCGGAAAGGATATAAATCAAGCTGTAAAACTCTTCTGGAGCCTATAAATACTCTAGCACCTGCTAGTCTCATCACTCTTCATCCCAGACCTCGCTAGCTACCTATAGGATGGTTTCGATCCTATCCGTTTTTTTCTTCTGTTTTCCGACTCTCGCTCTCTCTGCATCGTTCAGACAATCTTCCTGCCACCCACAGGCTTCGGCCCTGAATCCCTTGCCTTTGAATTTCCCGGCGGAGCCTTCTATACTGGGGTTAGCGATGGTCGTATTTTTAAATATCAACCACTTACTGGCTTCACATATTTTGCCTTTACCTCACCAAACCGGTAAAAATTCTCTCAATTTTTTGGTTTTCTTTAGTATTATATATAGACAGTACTGATCTCTTACTTCTTTAGTTTCGAAAATCTCGGAATAACTTGCTCATGATCAAGCATACTGCTACCTATTTTGTCAGGACGATAGCATTTTGCGATGGCGCCACCGATGATCCCGATAAAGGACCTATCTGCGGAAGGCCTTTTGGTCTGGCATATGATCCGATCGCAAGACTACTCTACATAGCTGATGCATATTACGGACTCCTAGTTGCCGACTCAAATGGGAGACTAGCTAAACAAATTGCCACCGGTGCTGAAGGACAACCTTTTGTCTTCTGCAATGGTCTGGATATAGACCCCATCACAAGAAACATCTATTTTACAGATACGAGTGCTGTCTACGATCTAAGGTCATTCGGTAATTTACAGTACTTGCAGTGCCCATCTTTTGTATATATGGCACCGACCGAGATGAGTTCTAAGAGTTGATATATCCGATGAATTTCTGTCTCTCATTTTGCAGGAATTCGACGAAAGGTCTTCAAGCTAATGACTCAACAGGAAGGTTATTGAAGTACGACGTGAGGACGAATCAAGTCACCGTGTTAATGAGAAATCTCTCGGGAGCAGCGGGGGCTGCAGTTAGCGGAGACGGCAGGTTTGTCCTCGTCTCGGAGTTTGTCGGTGATAGGATTCAACGATATTGGCTCACCGGAAGCACTCCTATCAGTGAAGCTCAGCCGTCTGGTCTCTCGGTGTATGTGAGCTCGAGGGGTGTGAATTTCGTTGGTGTTTATTCTCCTTGACGAGCTCCTCAAATGATACCAACCATGCATGCACGCTAAGTGCTGCATCTAAATAAAATATTTGACGTAAAACTCTCTCTCTCTCTGTACTCTCTTTCGCAGTTATGGAATCGATGAATTTATCGGAATTGAATGTTGATGCCTTTTCCGGTCTTCCTACCTGCCACCAAATAATTTGATTTTTTTTTAATATTCCACGTATCACTTGATTATGTTTGGTATAAGTTTTGCTAGTTTATTCACATTTGTTTTTTAGTTTTTTAAAAATCAATAAAAAGTTATAAGAATGTTTTGTTAAATATAACTTTACTTGAGTAAAAAAATTCAGTGCACTAAGTTTATGTTTGGGAATGTAATCGTGGATGTATTACTGAACCAAATAAATTGATATTTTTTATTTTTTCACTTATCACATAATTAAGGAAAAAGTTATGTGTGATTTGCTAGAAATAAGTTTTACTTCAATAAAACATTTATAATAAAATTGAGTAAAAAACTTTGATTTAATCAAAAGTTCAAATTCTTAACTTATAAGTGTGTGAATTATAAAATACAAGATTGAATTAAATTAAGTAATAGCCACCAAAAGATGAAAAATCAGTGGACTAAGCTTAAGTTTGGGAATGCTGTTAAAACCATGTTTTTCAAAATCTTGGATTTTTTTTTTATATTTTTGGATTATTTTTATGTGTTGATGTAAAAAATAATTTTAAAAATATAAAAACTATTATTTTGATGTATTTAGAAGCAAAATATATTTTGAAAAACAATCTCTATCGAACCCTTAAACACTCCTAGAAAGTCTATACAATAAAGGGAAAAGTCAGATAGAACTAGAGTATAAATCTACTTTCGGTATCCTATGAAGGAATACATTCCTTATTTCCCAACAAATCCATACTCGTGTAACTAAACTCTTTCTTAAAAGAATGAATCCAATTTGTTGTGCACCGGAAGACAAGTCAAATAGCATATTCCCAATTTGGGTTGATAAAAGTTAACTTGTATTTTTTGCCGATGAAGTCTTCCTAATGTTCTTGATTTCCTAAATCCAACTTCCTTATCCATTTGAAGAGAACATAATTGTTGTTTTCTATAATTAATCCAATTCTTAGCCCTCGTATTTGTTTTTCCCTTAAAACTACTTTCTAGACAATCTTATACACTTTATGTTTGTTGGAGGTACCTAACCATAGGAATTGATACTCCATAGATATAAAACAACTTTATTTTATGCTTCCTTTCTTGTAAATCTCGGGTTCTAACTTTTGTTTTGTAGTTTGAGTAGGGTTTCTAACCTTTATAAGGCCTTGTAAACCTCATAAGGATAAAAACATTATCACTTAAATTCTAGAGAAAATAAATCTTTTTACTGCTAACTAAATTCAATCTCGAGTCCCTTGATTTTGAATCTTCTAGTGGAGATATTAGCATAATGAATAAAGAGAGAAATTAGAATATTATCATTTCTAAAATAAAAATTAAATTGTAGAAAAAGAATTCTAATTTCATAAATTTTAAATGTAAGAAATTCATATTTTTCCTAGTGAACTGAACTGTATTGAACAAAATTGTAACCCAATCCAAAAATAAGTAGAGAAATTTTAAAATAACAACTTCCAATTCTATTTTTAGCACGATTCTAATAATATCAAATAATTCTAATGAGTTGTTCCCATGAGAAATAATGTATTGGTAAAACTTCAACCTTGCTAATGGGGTCAAAAATTATATTTTTTATTTTAGAAAAAAATATTTGACTTGGTGAAATTCTTTTTTCATTTTGGAATTGCTAAACCAACAACCAGTGAATGTTAATTGATTTCATTAAAAAATTTAAAATACCCCTTGTGGAATCAAATCATCCTAATTGCCTCTTGGAGTGAGCTTGAGGCATAATTAATTCTAATTTAGACTATTGGTTTGCTTGACCATGACCCACCTGCCACATTTCCCACAAAATTTAATTGTTTCAAAGTTTATGATGGTTTAGGAATGTGGTTGTGATTGTTTTAAAAAATATTTGTTGTTTATAAATATATTAAAATGATATATTTTTTTTAAAAAAATTATTTTTGACACAACACATTTTTTTAAAAAATAAATAAAATAAAATAAAATAAAAAAATCATTTTTTTCAAAAATAATTTTGAATCGAAAAAAGTGTCTTTGATTCCAGCCGTGCATCCTTTTTGCATGCATCGCGTGATGCAAACAATATTAATTGGGTCTATTTGGAAGGACTATTGTAGTTGCTTTTGAAAGTGCATTTTATTTATAAATACATCAAAATGATATTTTTTTTTATTTTTTAAAAATTATTTTTGACATCAGCACATAAAAATAATTTAAAAACACACAAAAAAACTTATTTAAAATAACAATAAATCAATTTTTTTGGAAACAGCGGTTGAAACGCCGTCCCAAACAGACACAATCTACTTAAGAACAACGCTTGATTAGCCTTGTTAATAATAAATCCGGCGATGATTTGAAAATCCTAAACATGATCCATCAAGATACTCAGGGCACTTCTGAATAGCAGCAAGTCCTTAACTGTTTTGTATTGTCTTACCCGGTCTTATGGTATTGCCAAAAAAGCCCCCCCTGTTCTTAATAAATATTTTCTATACAAAAAACAAAAGGCTCAAGTTAATAAAATATATAAAAAATGATCGTCATTCCTGGTTTTATTATTGTTTTTCTACATAAAAATAAATAAGTCTCGGCCTGCAATACAGCGCAGGCATTTAACTACTCCAAGTGAAAAGAAGGCAGCATCTCAATTATTAAAGAGACGCAAAAAGCAGCCCAATGCAGTAGGATGTTTGACAATTTCACCACCAGGGTTTCTTGCTGTAAAATTAATTCCAAATTAACTTCTTCACCCACAATGATTTAATTAATTACTCTACAGCTAGCAGCACAGTCCGCTGCGGTTTATCAATGGCATTTTACGACTAATCGTTACACTATAATTTAGCATAAGAAATTTCCAATGCCCTTGCTGTCTAGGGCTCTCTACGACGGCGTACCGTGAATTTTGACTTGTGAGCCGCTGTGAAGAAAAAATGCAATATGCTTTTTAGTTTTTACTTCACTGGTAAGTAATGGTAAGTGTGTGTGTGTGTGTGTGTTACTTGCCATTGAAGTAAAGAAGGCATATATATATAATTAATGCTACCTACACCTTTATGATCCCATCAAAAAATAATAGTTGCATTTAAAATTATATTTTTTATTTTAGAAAAAAATATTTGACTTGGTGAAATTCTTTTTTCATTTTGGAATTGCTAAACCAACAACCAGTGAATGTTAATTGATTTCATTAAAAAAATTTAAATTTAAAATCAAGAATTATTTTTAGCACATTGAAAGATAAAATAATAATCATACTAGTATTTATCTCACACGGATTAACTACTTTAATAGTTGAGAGTGTAGTTTCCAAACTCGAAAGCAGGTCGACTCACCAGTCTCCTACCCGGTATTCGGAAACTCAGGAAGTCAGTACTCGGCCTCTCCGAGTTGGAGCAATGTCAACAAAAATAGTCCTTAAGTTTTTTCGATCCAACCGTATCTATCGCCCCTCTGTAAATCTTTCTCTCTCCCTATAAAACAGAATTTTATTCAGTATAATTTTAATTTTAACTAGTGATTGATGTTTATCATTGCTTTAATCAATCAATCAATCAATTTCAGGAACCTGTTGAAGGCAAAATCGTGATTAATTCTCCTTCCTCAATTTCTCACCATGGAATTCGCCTCTCCGTCACCGGATCTGTTAGCTTGCAGGTTACAGGATCATTTCATCAATTTCTCTCTCTCTCTCTCTCTATCTGTCTGTTTGATTTGCGAGAAAACCTTATAAAATCTGATTTGGTGTGGTGTTTTGTTATGAAAGCAGGTTCGAGGAGGATCAGCTGGAGTTATTGAATCCTTTTATGGTGTTGTCAAGCCGATCACTATCGTGTATGCTATTACTAGTGTTTTGTCTCTATCTTATTTTAAATGATTGTATAAAGTGCTTAATGTTAATAATAGTTGATTCATTGAGAAAAAAGAGGGAGAAAAATGGTTGCATTTCTTTTTTTCTTGTAAATATGTTTTGCTTTGTGTTAATGCATGCTGAAATTGAACTCGGTATTGAACGGGTGATCAAATTAGTGGACTTGGTGTGTGATTTTTCATGTTTTGTATTTAAGCAATGGATTTTCAAGCAGATTATTACCCTGATTGCTGCGAATTTTACTTGACATGGAAACAGGAATAAGAGCATTGAGGTTAAACCGTCGGGAAAGATTGGTTCAGGTACAACTGAGGTATTTATAACAAACAACTCGCTCAAATTTAGTGTGATTTTAGCTTTTAGATGCCTGACGAAATGTTTAATTGAAGAAATTATAATGGGGGCTAGTCTCATCCCCCCCCATGAAATATCATCTCCTTCATGCTGGTGTTATCAATCATTATATATATACCCTTTTCACCTCTTATGTTATAGTTTATTATTATTATTATTATTATTAAGTTAATTTTAGTGTTTGCTTGGTATGGCAGTTACCATTTACCATGGTTTTGAAACAAGCTGGGGACAAAAGTTTGGGAAGATTTTATGAGACCTTTCATGGAACGGATGTTAGCATTCAGGTGAATATATTTTTTGTCCTATAAAAGAAGAAATGTTTAACAGAAATTACTCTTGTTATCTTCTTTTTAATTTTTCATGGTTCTAATGCTTCCCACAATTACTTTCATACTTTTGTAAGACTTTATGATTGATGATATCTGTGATAGTATTTGTTTACTGTAGATATAGCTAGAGGATACCTTTATAAATCATTATCTGCGACCACGGAAGTTATAGTTGAAAGTGATAAAGGTGTGGTTTGATTTTTTCTTTTTATGATATATGTAGTATTGATAGAAAATTAAATAAGCCGCTGTCTTGCTGATGCTGTTTCATTTTCAGCTGATGTGCTTGAGCGACCAGTTTCTCCTGAAATGGCTATCTTTTACATTACTCAGGACACTCAGAGACATCCTTTACTTCCTGAAATAAAGTCAGGTATGCTTCTATGTCATCTTAGCTAAGACTCTTTCTCCAACCTTAATTTGAATTTTGGAGAAATAGTCTCCTCTTTTGGCATTTATATGCATGTATTTGTGATGCAGGCACTTGAGTATCTTATTTGTGCAGCTTCTTATGTTCAAGTGAAACTCAACTGATTATAGATGTCATTCAATAGGTGGTTTTCGGGTGACAGGAAGAATATCTACTCTGTGTTCCTTGTTGGATCCCATCAGTGGAGAGTTGACAGTTGAAACATCAGCAGTTCCCATTTCCTCCATTGACATACACTTGCTCCGTGTAGAGTCAGTTCTAGTAGGAGAGAAAATTGTGACTGAAACTTCTTTGATTCAGACCACACAGGCATGATATGTTCCCAATCTTGCCAAATTACTTTGACTTGTACAATGTTTTGATTTTAAACTTCTGTTTGTTCTCTGGTGTTTACAGATAGCGGATGGAGATGTCTGTCGTAAGCTGACTTTGCCTATCTATGTGATCCTCCCTCGCCTTCTGACTTGTCCAAGTGTCTTTGCTGGGTGAGTTGCAAGCTTCTCCTGACTCTTGTTTTATCTTGTCTTTTTGGATTTGTATGAAGATGGAAAGCGCTGGTACTTATCTTTAAAAGGGGATGATAGTGATGTTAAAAAAATTACATAATGGCTCTACGAGTTAGAAGCATAAGCACTTCATTGACATTTTAATTCTTGAAAGGACATGAAGTCCATCTTTGCTGGTAAAGTCTGTCTGTTGGTTATATGACTCAAACTTGCTCTATTTGTAGTTTTAAATTTTGAATTTTCCCCAAGCATGCTCTTTTGTTTTATTTTATAGGGTTTGGATCTGCCGACGAAAAGGAAAATTGAGTAATTCATATAGGGGAGAATTGTTTGATACAAGGTGGGAAAGCTGTGCAAACCCAACTGAGATTTTTTTTTTCAAATTGAAATGAAAGGTCTCTTAAAACTTAAGAATTCAGCGTCTAAAAATATTACAATTGTATCTTGTTTTTGCTAGCTATTCTTGTGAACTCGTTCCCCTACCTAGCAGTATCACTGCTTTATGCTTGGGTTTGCTCACACATCTGATTGTTCTGAAAAGCTAGCGTTTTACCTTGTGGTAATTGTCGTTGTCTTTTATTGAATTCTCTTTGCAGTCCATTTTCAATCGAGTTCAAAGTGTCCATAGTCATCAGCTTTCAGTCAGAACTGTCCAAATTGCAGAAAAAATCTGATCCAAGAACTCCACGACTGTGGGTAAGCATTTCTCTGAATTTCATTGTAGAGGAAACCTATTTGTTTGCGTCTTAACTGTCTTTCAAATCTCAGCTGGCAATGGAAACTTTACCGCTTGAACTTGTTCGAACAAGATGAGGCGATCTGTAAAGACAATATTTGGAGAACTGTGCATAGAATGTAAGAATGCAGTATTAGTTTTGATTATATATATTTAATCTACTATCATAGCTGTTGCTTTACCTATATGTGATTGGTGCACTCAACACAGGCATGCATGGACCAAAGATTTGTAAGATATTATGATGCATTTTCAATCCTCCGAATTGAAATCGTCTTCATGTTAGCAGATTTAAAATTTTAAAGATGCAGAAGGTTTAATATTAATATCCCTGTATCCAAGCACGCTGACTTCGTTGCCTCTGTTTAACACTCAAGCTGCTTTATGCATCGGGAAAACGTGAAACTCATAGAATGAGGACTCTGCTAGGCATGGATTCCCTGACCTTTTACATGAAACTCATGTTGCTGTATGCTTTCACCAAGACCAATTGCCTCTTGAATTCTAATCGCATTAAATCTCATTTCATCTTTTGGTGTCCAATAACTCCATAAATGGCCACCTTCTAGCACATTTTTTTTGCTCCTTTTGGGTTTTTTTTTTTAACAAAATAACTTATTAAACCCACTTGAATCCATAACTTGTTTGATGTGTTAGTTCACAATGCCATGGTCGATTTAATATTTGATCCTCTAAGGTTAATTGAAGTTTTTTTAAGCATTTACTTAATTTTCAATTTTCAATACTTGCCAAGGTTAACAATTTTAATGAATTTACCATGATAAAAAAAACAATTAAGTAGTAGTTGTGGGCAAGAATAAGCTAGTGTTAGACTACAAAACCAATAATAGCTCATGAGGGCATTTATACAGAGTGATATAGCAGCTAAGAGAACGAGCTTCTAATCCAGCATACTATTTCGTAATGCTGCAATTAAGGGAGAATATTTCTTAGGCTTTAATGCAGCTGAAGGCTATTGTCATAGTGAAATTCAAACATGGGGATGCATGACAGCTAAAATTCCCGGAAACAAAACAAATACTGCATGGAGCGAGAAACAAAGATGAACAAGCCTAACATGTTACACTTGCAACAAAATCTATATCATTATCTGAAATTTCTCCAGCTTGTAAATGTGTATTGCTCTCAATGCTCATGGACTTCGGGGGCAAGTTGAAATTTAATGTTCAAGAAATAAAGAGTTAAAAGAATAAATTTATAGATTAAAAAAAGAAACAAAAAAAAAATTCATGAAACAAAACGGGTAGAATGTAACTGGAATATCTCGATTGAAGTTTGGGAGTGAAATCTGTAATCAGCCGCGTTTTATAGGGAGTTGAATTTTATTTTATTTTATTTTTTAAAATGATATGAGATATAAGAGTTCTTCAAAATGAAATGGACGGAATTTACAAGTGTACTAAACGGGCCTAGCCTTATAACTCAGGCAAGCAATTACGTCCTCTTCCGCAATAAATATTTTGCCAATATTCAATATTTGAAGTTTGTGGAGGTTTCCTAGATTTATTGGCGTTACCACCTAAGGGGTGTTTTATACTGTATTTTAAAAATATTTTTTAAAAGAAGGTCCATAACCTTAAAGAGTCTAGTACATTCATTTTGCTGGAAGAAAATGAGCTTCTGCATTTAACATTCAAGTATTCTGACCAAACAAAAAACACAACGGATGCCAGTTTTCATAGATTACAGCACTTGAGATCTCTCTAGCTGTTAGAGAGAATCTTGGTAGTTTTATGCAGTTCTGAGGGAACATCTGCTATAACCATTCTTTCACTTGGCGAATCAGCAGAACATCGAAGTCCAATCTGCAGGATTGATTCCAAACACTTCTTTACCTTTTCAATGCTGATGCTGCTTCTGCCTCTTGGACCATTTCTCCTTGTCTGAACTTCCTCTTGGATATCAATTGAGAGTAGAGGATCAATAATCTCCATTACCCGATCAGGAAGGGATGCTTTAACGAAACTGTGCAGGTTAAAGTCACCTGTAAACATGCTGTCGGTGGGCCTTTTTCCTGTGAACATCTCCAGCAAGAGAATTCCATAGCTATACACATCACCATGTGTGGAAGCCTCTCCTCCCATTCCATATTCTGCAATTTAAGCAAAAACTAAGAAAATCTTTTACTAAGATTCCCTAGATATCATAGCCACCATGTTCGAAATGATGTATTGCACAAAATACAAAAATGATGTATTGGATATGTAGGAGGAGTAATTGCTTAATATTTTACCTGGGGCTACATAACCAATGGTTCCTCGTATGCAAATTGAGCTGGACTCTGTAGAAAATGATTCACCACCAGCAGCTAAAAGAATCTTTGCCAGGCCAAAATCACCCACTTGAGCAGTAAGGTCGTTGTCAAGAAGGATGTTGCTCGGTTTTAGATCACAATGAAGCACTGTCGTTTCACACTGGTTGTGAAGATAATCTAATGCCAGGGCCACATCAGTCGCTATGTTTATTCTCTGCAGCAGAGTTAAATTTTTGAAGTCTCGTGATTTCGCTGAACTTGGATGTAACCAGCTCTCCAAACTCCCATTTGACATAAACTCGAAGATCAAAGCCTTGAAGTCATTGCCTTGGAAATCAATGGTTGAGCAAGAATTTACAATTCTGACAAGATTTCGGTGTCTGATATTCCTCAACGCGTTGATTTCAGCCATGAAAGTATTGCTGGCTCCTCTTTGTAGAAGCTTGAATACCTTGACTGCTACTTGATCATCAGATCCAAGTGTAGCTTTGTAGACAGTACCGTATTTTCCATCCCCAATTATATTGTCCGAAGAGAACCCACCAGTAGCATGTACAAGTTCCGAGTAGGAAACTCTCTGGTATTTCTTCTCTAATGGTGAGGCCAAAGAAGGTCCACTTTTTTTTTGTTTTTTCCTTCGTATAACAGCACAGGCAAATGCCACCACCAGAAGAAGGAAAAGTGCAGCACAGCTTGCAAGAATTACTACCTTCCGATGAACTCCAGTCTTTCGTCTTTGTTTTGGGCATTCATGCAATTGCAGTGCCTTGATTCCTCCACATAGCTTGTCATTTCCGGCAACTGAAAATGCACTAGCATTGGTGAAAACTCCTTCCGCTGGAACTTCACCATCAAAATTGTTACCGGAAAGGTTGAGATAACCAAGAAGAGGTAATTCGCCAAGAAACTTGGGAATCTGCCCAGACAAGTTGTTGTGGGCAAGGTTAAGGACTTGGATACTTCTTAGCTTCTTGAAAGAAGAAGGAATAGTTCCTTCAAAGAAGTTGCCCTTCAAGTTGAGTTCTTCCAACATTACACAACTCCCGATAGAACTTGGAATTTTTCCAGATAATTTGTTATCTGAAACATGCAATTCAATCAGATTTCCTGCATTACCCAGTTGTGATGGTAATGGACCTGTTAAATTATTTGAAGCCAAAATGAGGCCCAATAAAGAATCGATACCAGCAAGTTTCTAATAAATGCGTATTGCTCTCAATGTTCATGGACTTCGGAGGCAAGTTGACGGCATTCACCATTTGTGCTGAGAAAGAAAGCTAGTAGATAGGTGCAGTACTAATTGGTTAATGAGATGATGAGAAACGTCAAGCCAGTAACTTACACAAAATAACATACGTTATACCGTGGATAAGATAATTCTTTTTTAAAAGGTTATGTATGCAGGTTTTTTTAATATATTTTTTGCTCATATATGTAATCAAATAAATTGTGAGTTATGTGTGCTAATAAATAAATAAAAATTAACGATATCTAAAAATAAAATTCGAAATTTCGAGTGACAGATATAGATTAATATATTTAATCGCTCAAGATTAGATATTTACTCGATCATGTTTGCTATATTTTGTTTATTAATATTTTTTATTAACTCAAATGATAATAAAAGTAGATAAACATATTAAATTGATTAAATAAAAAAATTATATTATGTAAGGCTACACATATTAGAAATATTATCTAAGAAAAAAATATTTATAAAAATATAGTTCATCTACATGAAACATTAAAAAAACCTTTTTGAATATTAAATGCATAACCAGAAAATTATCATCATTCAAAAGAGGCTCCTTAAAGGGAATAAAAAAGAAAAAAGGGGTATTAATCCAAATATTTTTTTTTGAAAAAAGCATATAAAAAGAAACATTAATAATAAAAAAGAGAAAAAAAAAGAGATAAGATGCTAATAGGCTTGGCAAGTTAGGCAAGCCCGCCTAACTCATTTTGGTCAGGCTCACATGTGGATTTGCCTTGACAATCTCACACGATTAGGCTTTAATGTTTTTCACAGAACATGGGTCAAACAATATGTCATCCACCCTAATATTTTTTTTAAAAAAAATATCAAACGACACCTTGTTTGTTAAGGCAGTTAACACGTCATCTATTTTGCCTAGATTTCAACCACCTCAGTCATAAAAAATCAGGGCTTAATCTTTTCTAAACCAAAAACTCGTTTTCAACCGCATTTTTGACCCAAAACACATTCAAAACATTTTAGAAACCATGATAAACATTTTCATGGTCTAAAAATACCCAAAAACCCGCCCCACAAACTAAAATAAACCTGAAATAAAAAATCATCTTGAACTCCGATCTATTTTTCATGAACTTTAAAGGTAAGAAAACTCCTTATATGAACTTTCCCCATCAAATTTCATATATTTTAGTGGCCCAAATAAGCATCAACAACATGTTTATGTTTTTACTACTAAAATTTAGTGACCTTTCTCTCTTCTTTCTCAACCAGGGGCTAAAACATAACAAAAAATAGTTTTTTTATCAATATTAAATTTGAAAAATATTGAGGGACTACAATTGTATTATTTGTGTCATGCGAAACTTATGGCTTACCACTCGTATGTAGAGTGTTTTTTATTTGGTCCCTTTTCTTTTAATTCCACCCTTTCATTATAAATAAAAATCAATTGATCTGAAATTACAACTAAATTTCCAAAACATAAAGTTTAAGTACTAAATTGAAAAAAACACAAAATTTTGCACATTCCATCTACAATAATTTGGGAGAGGATGAACATTGCACTCTTAAAGAGTAAAACCTCATGCCTTAGAGTTATACTTAATAAATACACAACACATTTAACAAACTTAAAAGATAAATTAGATAAAGAACACATTTAATAAACTTAATAGATTTCACTACAATTTCTTTTGACGAGACACACAAGCATATGACAAGCAACATTTAGTTGAATATTGTTTTCTAGGCATACTTGACAGAGTGATATAGCAGCTAAGAGAACGAGCTTCTAATCCAGCATACTATTTCGTAATGCTGCAATTAAGGGGAGAATAATTCTTAGGCTTTAATGCAGCTGAAGGCTATTGTCATAGTGAAATTCAAACATGGGGATGCATGGCAGCTAAAATCCTCGTAAATAAAAAGCAGTTTTGTGTGTTTGGTTACTGTCATAACCTAATTTTTGGGTTACTCCCCAAAATAAAATAAAATGACAAAAATAAAATAAAAGGAGCCGGCGTGGGTAGAAAAATCAATGTGGAAATTTTGGTTGTTTTCGCGAGTCCAATCGTATCTCTTTGGTTCCAAAAATAGAGAAAATACAAATTTAAAGCAAAAATAATTTATCGTTGGATGAATCTGTGTAAAAACTAAGTTAAACGACATAATTATATTTTTATGGGTTGATTCGATTTAATCGTCGACAAATTTAATGTTTAATTATGATCGAGAATTAATTTAAGGTCCAATTGAAGGATTTAATTAAGTGCAAGGACTTAATTATACTTTAAATTGGTCAAATTAATTTTATTAAGGGCTTAGTCAATGAGAAATCAATTTCTTGAATTTAATTCGGGCTCAATTGATGAGAATGGAATTTTCGGAGATCGATTTGAATTTTTAAGTCAATAATGCGAAATCAGGGGCCAAATTGAACGAATTGAGAATTTAACAGTCAATTGAAGGTTAAATCGCGCAATTGAGGGTTAAATCGCGCAATCGGAGACCAGAGACCAAAATAAAAAAGGCGTGCACGTGCACATTTAAGGTTGCTGTTGAAATTTTGACGGCGATACAATTGCATAAAATGAAAAGTTTAAAACTAATTAGGGGTGCAATTGAACCACTCAAACATTTAAAGACTAAATTGCAAAACCAAAACCCACAACTTGGCCTCTCTGCAAATTCTTTGCGGAGGGAATTTGCAGCCTCTGCAACGAATTTGCAGAGGCAGCCTCTGCAACGAATTTGCAGAGCAGCGTCTGCAAATTCGTTGCAGAGGGAATTTGCAGAGGAGCCCTATAAATAAGAGAAGAAAAATTACGCAGGAGGAGGGGAATGAGTTTTACGCAGAGGGGAGAAAAAATGAGAGTAAACTGAAGAGAAAAAGAGATAATGACGTGAAAGAGAAAGAAAAGAAAAAGGAACCGAGAGAGAAAAACACATAAAACACGAAGAAAATAAGCAGAGGGGAAGCAAATAACACAGACACACGACACACGAGAGCATTCTAGCCAACCCACGGCTGGAAATCCATCGCAGGCGGTGGTCAGCCCTCTCTCTCTCTCTCCATTTTCATAGTCACAGTCTCTCTCTCTCTCTCCAAAACAGCTCTGACGAGCTCTCTCTCTCTCTCCACCATTAAAGGCGATCTAGTCACCTAAAACCACCCTAATCACCGCCGTTAACCTCCCCTCGACACCAGAAACTAAACCACACTCTCAGGAGAAGCCACGGCGACAGTTGCAGCCACTGCAACGTAAACTCCGGCAAATTCGGAAGCTTCCTCCGGCCACCACAGGCCACCGTTTACGACGCCACCACCACTGTGACAACCACCTCGACCTCCTATAACCAACGGTTCTAACAGGTACACTTCTCGTCAAAGTCGAAAAACTACTGCTCATCGTCTTCTTCCCTGGTCTACATGCAGCGGGACGTGATTCACGTCCCGCTGTTCATGCGGGCCAGGGCTGAGGGAGGCGGGCCACGCTTTGTGCCGGCCCATGTGCTCAGCTTAGGTGGGCTTCCAGCCCACCTGTATTTAAGCCCAGCCCAAGTTTGTTTGGCTTCCAGCCCGTGATGATTGGAAGCCCAGCCCAAATATGTGTGGGCTTCCAGCCCGTGAGGACTGGAAGCGCAGCCCACCAACGTTTGGGCTTCCAGCCCGTGATGGCTGGAAGCCCAGCCACAGCCACAGCCTTCTGGGCTTCCAGTCCGTGAGGGCTGGAAGCCCAGCCCAGAAAAAAAATAAAAAAATAAAAAATACAAATTGATAAAAAAAATATATTTTTTTTACTACTATTAGTATTACAAAAAATTGAAAAATACAAAAAAATATATTTGTTTTTGTGCATATGGCCAAATTCCATGATTTTTCCGTACATATTTTTCGTAAAAAAAAAAATTATGTTGCATCTTTCTCATATTTTGAAACGAAAATTGGATATCGTAACCGGTTTATGATTATCCGTTGGAATTTGGCCAAAATATCAAAAATAATTATAAATATTTTTGTTTCATCTATTATGGTGTAAATTTACATCGTAAAGTACACCCGCGGATAAAGAGAAATTTTACTACGGTGTAAATTTATATTGTAAAGTACACCCGTAGATAAAAAAAGATTTTTACTACAGTGTAAAATTACATTGTAAAGTACATCCATAGATAAAAAAAAATGTAACTGCGGTGTAAAATTACATTGTAAAATACACCAGCAGACAAAAAAATATATATTTTTTGAAAATGCAGTGTAAAAATTTTAACTTAGAAAAACAATCAAACAACAATGCAACTTACCTTAGGTAGGGTGCACTGGGGGTGATGCGTCTTCCCCTTGCACAACAAGTCCCCTTACCCAAGACTCTCGCAGACCAATAGGTTTCCTAGTGACCGTAATACTAGGTGGCGACTCCTAATAATTATAGTTGTAACTTTACGACTATAAAACAACCCTATTTTCACCGCGCGCCGTTGTCTCCCCCAAACCACAGGGGAGATGGCGGGGCGCGAAGCGCGTAAAAAATCGCCGTCGCGATAATAATAATAATAATAAAAAAAAAAATAATTGTTTTTCTTGCTTACTATTTTGTTAATGTTTTTGAGGGTTTTTTTCCCTCAGAACAATTTGATAGTTTTTATTGTGTTGACAGTGATAACAATGATAATTTTTAGTTTTTATTGTATTTTTTTGTTTGATCTTTTTTTGTAGTTTTTACAATTTTAATCTTTCATTCATATATTTATTCTTTCATGATAATAATGATAATAATATGAATAATAATAATAATAATAATAATAATAATAATAATAATAATAATAATAATAATAATAATAATAATAATATTTTAATTGTTTTTCTTGCTTGCTATTTTGTTCATGCTTCTTATTTTTTTCCCTTGGTATAATTTGATTATTTTTATTGTTTTGGCAGTGATAGCAACGATAGTTTTTGTTTTTGTTTTATTCTTTTGTTTGATCTTTTGTTGAAGTTCTTAGGATTTTTTCCTTCCATTTTTTCCCTTTCATAATAATAATAATAATAATAATAATAATAATAATAATAATAATTTAATTGTTTTTCTTGCTTATTCTTTTGTTAATGTTTTTGAGGGTTTTTTTTCTCGGGATAATTTGATAATTTTTATTGTTTTGGCAGTGATAGCAACGATAATTTTTGTTTTTGTTTTATTCTTTTGTTTGATCTTTTGTTTAAGTTTTTAGGATTTTTTTTTCCATTTTTTCCCTTTCATTATTAACACAAAAATAAAATAAATAAATAATGATGATGATAATAATAATAATAATAATAATAATAATAATTTAATTGTTTTCCTTGCTTACTCTTTTGTTAATGTTTTTGAGAGTTTTTTCCATCAGAACAATTTGATAGTTTTTATTGTGTTGACAATGATAACAATGATAATTTTTAGTTTTTATTGTATTTTTTTGTTTGATCTTTTTTTGTAGTTTTTACTTTTTTTTTTAATCTTTCATTTATTTATTCTTTCATGATAATAATAATAATAATAATAATAATAATAATAATAATAATAATAATATTTTAATTGTTTTTCTTGCTTGCTATTTTGTTCATGCTTTTTATTTTTTTCCCTCGATATAATTTGATAATTTTTATTGTTTTGATAGTAATGGCAATAATAATTTTAGATGTTAAGACTCCGATGTTGCTATTGTTATAATATTTTAAATTAATATTGCTTTCTTTTCCCCTTTATTTTTTATTTTATTTTTATTTGCTCTTTGTATTAAATGATTTTTATAATTTTACTATCTGCACAATAATGATTTTAGTGATTAATTTTTTTTTTCTTATCAAAATATTTTGCTCTTTTTTTTAATGTTAGTTCACGCTCTTTTGTGATCTTTTATGACGCAATACCTACATTCTAAAATATATAATCTATACTTGCGTAAAAAACTCTACTTAAAATTTTATACATTTTATCTCCTAATCTATAACTTTTATTTACTTATAACATATAAATTTATCGTTATTGATTTAATTATGTTAAATTATATACACAAGAATGCCCGCGGCAACGCGCGGGGGCATGTAGCTAGTTAATCTATATACACTGTATTTATCTAACACGGATTAACTCCTTTAATAGTTGAGAATTGAGAGTGTAGTTTCCAAACTCGAAACCAGGTCGACTCACCAGTCTCCTACCCGGTATTCGGAAACTCAGTAAGTCAGTACTCGGCCTCTCTGAGTTGGAGCAATGTCAACAAAAATAGTCCTTAAGTTTTTTCGATCCAACCGTATCTATCGCCCCTCTGTAAATCTTTCTCTCTCCCTATAAAACAGAATTTTATTCAGTATAATTTTAATTTTAACTAGTGATTGATGTTTATCATTGCTTTAATCAATCAATCAATCAATTTCAGGAACCTGTTGAAGGCAAAATCGTGATTAATTCTCCTTCCTCAATTTCTCACCATGGAATTCGCCTCTCCGTCACCGGATCTGTTAGCTTGCAGGTTACAGGATCATTTCAGCAATCTCTCTCTCTCTCTCTCTCTCTCTCTCTCTGTCTGTCTGTTTGATTTGCGAGATAACTTTATAAAATCTGATTTGGTGTGGTGCTCTGTTATGAAAGCAGGTTCGAGGAGGATCAGCTGGAGT
The DNA here is from genome assembly GCA_964035475.1 of Salix caprea. Lineage (NCBI taxonomy): Eukaryota > Viridiplantae > Streptophyta > Magnoliopsida > Malpighiales > Salicaceae > Salix > Salix caprea. Next base: position 4,974,979 of record OZ037753.1, on the reverse strand, counting down.
TATTGAGTCCTTTTATGGTGTTGTCAAGCCGATCACTATCGTGTATGCTATTACTAGTGTTTTTGCTCTATCTTATTTTAAATGACTGTATAAAGTGTGCTTAATGTTAAATAATAGTTGATTCATTGAAAAAGAGGGAGAAAAATGGCTACATTTCTGTTTCTCTTGTAAATATGTTTTGCTTTGTGTTAATGCGTGCTGAAATTGAACTCGGTATTGAACGGGTGATCAAATTAGTGGCCTTGGTGTGTGATTTCTCATGTTTTGTATTTAAGCAATGGATTTTCAAGCAGATTATTACCCTGATTGCTGCGAATTTTACTTGACATGGAAACAGGAATAAGAGCATTGAGGTTAAACAACCGGGAAAGATTGGTTCAGGTACAACTGAGGTATTAATAACTCGCTCAAATTTAGTGTGATTTTAGCTTTTTGATGCCTGACGAAAAATTTAATTGAAGAAATTATAATGTGGGCTAGTCTAATTCGTAGGAGCCACCCCCCCATTATTATTATGTTAATTTTAGTGTTTGCTTGGTATGGCAGTTACCATTTACCATGATTTTGAAACAAATTGGGGAAAAAAGTTTGGGAAGATTTTATGAGACCTTTCATGGAACGGATGTTAGCATTCAGGTGAATATATTTTTTGTCCTATAAAAGAAGAAATGTTCAACAGAAATTACTCTTGTTATTTTCTTTTTAATTTTTCATGGTTCTAATGCTTTCCCACAATTACTTTGACACTTTTGTAAGACCTTATGATTGATGATTTCTGTGATAGTATTTGTTTACTGTAGATATAGCTAGAGGATACCTTTATAAATCATTATCTGCGACCACGGAAGTTATAGTTGAAAGTGATAAAGGTGTGGTTTGATTTTTTCTTTTTATGATATATGTATTATTGATAGGGAATTAAATAAGCCGCTGTCTTGCTGATGCTGTTGCATTTTCAGCTGATGTGCTTGAGCGACCAGTTTCGCCTGAAATGGCTATCTTTTACATTACTCAGGACACTCAGAGACATCCTTTACTTCCTGAAATAAAGTCAGGTATGCTTCTATGTCATCTTAGCTAAGACTCTTTCTCCAACCTTAATTTGAATTTTGGAGAAATAGTTTCCTCTTTTGGCATTTGTATGCAAGTATTTGTGATGCAGGCACTTGAGTATCTTATTTGTGCAGCTTCTTATGTTCAAGTGAAACTCAACTGATTATAGATGTTATTCAACAGGTGGTTTTCGGGTGACAGGAAGAATATCTACTCTGTGTTCCTTGTTGGATCCCATCAGTGGAGAGTTAACAGTTGAAACATCAGCAGTTCCCATTTCCTCCATTGACATACACTTGCTCCGTGTAGAGTCAGTTCTAGTAGGAGAGAAAATTGTGACTGAAACTTCTTTGATTCAGACCACACAGGCATGATATGTTCCCAATGTTGCCAAATTACTTTGACTTGTACAATGTTTTGATTTTAAACTTCTGTTTTTTCTCTGGTGTTTACAGATAGCAGATGGAGATGTCTGTCGTAATCTGACTTTGCCTATCTATGTTATCCTCCCTCGCCTTCTGACTTGTCCAAGTGTCTTTGCTGGGTGAGTTGCAAGCTTCTCCTTACTCTTGTTTTATCTTGTCTTTTTGGATCTGTATGAAGATGGAAGGCTCTGGTGTTTGATCTTGTTTTATCTCAAACTTGCTCTATTTGTAGTTTTAAACTTGGAATTTTCCCCAGCATGCTCTTTTGTTTTATTTTTAAGGGTTTGGCTATGCCGATGAAAAGGAAAATTGAGTAATTCATACAGGGGAGAATTGTTTGATACAAGGTGGGAAAGCTATGCAAACCCAACTGAGATTTTTTGTTTTATTGAATTCTCTTTGCAGTCCATTTTCAATCGAGTTCAAAGTGTCCATAGTCATCAGCTTTCAGTCAGAACTGTCCAAATTGCATAAAAAATCTGATCCAAGAACTCCAAGACTGTGGGTAAGCATTTCCCTGAATTTCATTGTAGAGGAAACCTATTTGTTTGCATCTTAACTGTCTTTCAAATCTCAGCTGGCAATGGAAACTTTGCCGCTTGAACTTGTGCGAACAAGATGAGGCGAGCTGTAGAGACAATATTTGGAGAACTGTGCATAGAATGTAAGAATGCAGTATTAGTTTTGATTATATATATTTAATCTACTATCATAGCTGTTGCTTTACCTATATGTGATTGGTGCACTCAACACAGGCATGCATGGACCAAAGATTTGTAAGATATTATGATGCATTTTCAATCATCCGAATTGAAATCGTCCTCATGTTAGCAGATTGAAAATTTTAAAGATGCAGAAGGTTTAACATTAATATCCAAGCACAATGAGTTTCATGCCTCTGTTTAACACTCAAGCTGTTTTATGCATCGGGAAAACGTGCAGCCATCCTAGAATGAGGACTCTGCTAGGCATGGATTCCCTGATGTTTTACATGAAACTCATGTTGCTCGATGCTTTCACCAAGACCAATTACCTCTTGAATTCTAATCGCATTAAATCTCTTTTCATCAAGGCATCTAAACCCAATCAAATCATCTTCCAACTCTTTTCATCTTTACATGAAACTCTTGTTCCATAAATGGCCACCATCTAGCACATTTTTTGCTCCTTTTAGGGTTTCTTTTTAATAAAACAACTTATTAAACCCACTTGAATCCATAACTTGTTTGATGGGTTAATTCGCAATGCCATGGTCGATTTAATATTTGATCCTCTAAGGTGAATTGAAGTTTTCTTAAGCATTTACTTAATTTTCAATACTTGCCGAGGTTAACAATTTTAATGAATTTACCATGATAAAAAAAACAAAAAAAAAAAACAATAAGTAGTAGTTTTGGGCAAGAATAAGCGAGTGTTAGACTACAAAACCAATAATAGCTCTCCTCGATCCATCTTTACCCACAGTATTTATACAGAGTGATATAGCAGCTAAGAGAACTAGCTTCTAATCCAGCATACTATTTTGTCATGGTGAAATTCAAACACGGGGATGCATGGCAGCTAAAATCCCCGGAAATAAAACAAACACTGCATGGAACGAAAAACAAAAATGAACAAGCCTAACATATTACACTTGCAACAAAATCTATATCTTTATCTCAAATTTCTCCAGCTTGTAAATGCGTATTGCTCTCAATGTTCATGGACTTCGGGGGCAAGTCGACAGCATTCACCATTTGTTAGTACTAATTGGTTAATGAGATGATAAAAGTCAAGTCCTCTTCCGCAATAAATATTTTGCCAATATTCAATATTTGAAGTTCGTGGAGGTTTCCTAGATTTATTGGCACAGACCCTTTAAAGCGTTACCACCTAAGGGGTGTTTTATAGTGTATTTTAAAAATGTTCTTGAAAAGAAGGTTTGATTTCTACTAATGAGTTTTCATTATTATGTACTGGAAGGCTAGGTCCATAACCTTTAAGAGTCTAGCACATTCATTTTGCATTTAACATATGTCAGTTTTCATAGATTACAGCACTTGAGATCTCTCTAGCTGTTAGAGAGAATCTTGGTAGTTTTATGCAGTTCTGAGGGAACATCTGCTATAACCATTCTTTCACTTGGTGAATCAACAGAACATCGAAGTCCAATTTGCAGGATTGATTCCAAACACTTCTTTACCTTTTCAATGTTGATGCTGCTTCTGCCTCTTGGACCATTTCTCCTTGTCTGAACTTCCTCTTGGATATCAATTGAGAGTAGAGGATCAATAATCTCCATTACCCGACCAGGAAGGGCTGCTTCAACGAAACTATGCAGGTTAAAGTCACCTGTAAACATGTTGTCGGTGGGCCTTTTTCCTGTGAACATCTCCAGCAGGAGAATTCCATAGCTATACACATCACCATGTGTGGAAGCCTCTCCTCCCATTCCATATTCTGCAATTTAAGCAAAAACTAACAAAGCCTTTTACTAAGATTGCCTAGATAGCATAGCCATCAAATATAATCTTCGAAATTGGAATTATAATTGCATGTATTGCAGAAAATACAAACATGATTATTGGATATGTAGCAAGTTGATTTCTAAATGAATATGAGGAAGGGTAGTTGCTTAATATTTTACCTGGTGCTACATAACCAATGGTTCCTCGAATGCAAATTGAGCTCGACTCTGTAGAAAATGATTCCCCAGCAGCAGCTAAGAGAATCTTTGCCAGGCCAAAATCACCCACTTGAGCAGTAAGGTCATTGTCAAGAAGGATGTTGCTCGGTTTTAGATCACAATGAAGCACTGTCGTTTCACACTGGTTATGAAGATAATCTAATGCCAGGGCCACATCAGTCGCTATGTTTATTCTCTGCAGCAGACTTAAATTTTTTAAGTCTTGTGATTCCGGTGAACTTGGATGTAACCAGCTCTCCAAACTCCCATTTGACATGAACTCGAAGATCAAAGCCTTGAAATCATTGCCTTGGAAATCAATGGTTGAGCAAGAATTTACAATTCTGACAAGATTTCGGTGTCTGATATTCCTCAACGCGTTGATTTCAGCCATGAAAGTATTGCTGGCTCCTCTTTGTCGAAGCTTGAATACCTTCACAGCTACTTGATCATCAGATCCAAGCGTACCTTTGTAGACAGTGCCATATTTTCCATCCCCAATTTTGTTGGCCGAAGAGAACCCACCAGTAGCATGTACAAGTTCCGAATAGGAAAGTCTCTGGTATTTCTTCTCTAATGGTGAGGACGAAGAAGGTCCACTTTTTTTTTGTTTTTTCCAGTGTATAACAGCACAGGCAGATGCCACCACCAGAAGAAGGAAAAGTGCAGCACAGCTTACAAGAATTACTACCTTCCGGTGAACTCCAGTCTTTCGTCTCTGTTTTGGGCATTCATGCAATTGCAGTGCCTTGATTCCTCCACATAGCTTGTCATTTCCGGCAACTGAAAATGCACTAGCATTGGTGAAAACTCCTTCAGCTGGCACTTCACCATCAAAATTGTTACCGGAAAGGTTGAGATAACCAAGAAGAGGTAATTCACCAAGAAACTTGGGAATCTTCCCAGACAAGTTGTTGTGGGCAAGGTTAAGGACTCGGATACTTCTTAGCTTCTTGAAAGAAGAAGGAATAGTTCCTTCAAAGAAGTTGCCATTCAAGTTGAGGTCTTCCAACATGACACAACTCTCGATAGAACTTGGAATTTTTCCAGAAAACTTGTTTTCTGAAACATCCAATTCATTCAGATTTCCAGCTTTACCCAGTTGTGATGGTAATGGACCTGTTAAATTATTTGAAGCCAAAAAGAGGCCAAACAAAGAATCGATACCAGCAAGTTTCTCAGGTATCGCACCACTGAGATGATTGTGTGAAAGTTCTAACCCTTCTAGTTGACTGTAATTTTCCAGAGAAACTGGTATAGTTCCCTCAAGAAAATTGTCTGCTAGACTGAGACGAAGCATCCGAGAAAGGTTTCCGAAGGAGGATGGAATATTTCCAGAGATTCTGTTTGTGTAAACATGAAGCTCTTGCAACTTGGAAAGTTTTCCGATAGAATCAGGTAATCTCCCTGTAAGCATGTTTTCATAAAATGAAAGATACTCCAAGTTTTTAAGATTTCCAATCTCTACAGGAATGTCTCCAGTCAAGTAGTTAGTCCCGAGTTCTAACCAATAGAGGTTGGTCGAGAGATTAGCAATAGAAATTGGCAATACGCCTCTAAGTTGATTTTCAGAAAACCACACCACTCTTAAATTGGTGCAATTGGTCAAGGAGGTAAGAAAAGTTAAATCACTCCCATTCTCATCCCCGAGCGGATTGCTACCAAAGTTTATTATTTCAAGGTTTTGTAGGTTTCCCAAATTCTTTGGAACAGGCCCGGTTAAAGAATTAAACGCTAAATCAATATGTACGAGTCCTGAGCAATTGACGAAAGATTCTGGAATATGACCAAAGAATTGGTTTCCTCCAAGATAAAGATATTGCAGATTGGGCAGAGTTGATCCTATATAACGCGGGAGGGGACCAGTTAATTGGTTTTCCACTAATGAGAGGAAATTGAGGGATGAGATATTGTAAAGCTGTTCGGGAACCATACCAGACAAATTGTTGGAATAAAGAGATAGATAATCTAAGGCAGAGAGTCGTCCAAGTTCATCAGGAATGATTCCATCCAGATTGTTCAATGCTAGACTTGCACGCTGCATGCTAGAGAGGTTCCCAAATGAAGGTGGGATTGAACCAGTGAAATGATTGCCGCGGAGGTTCAATCTTAAGAGCTTAGACAAAGAGCCAAGTTCACTGGGAATTTTCCCTCTAAAATTGTTTCCTTTTAGATACAGGAGTTTGAGGTTCGAAAAATGACTCAAGTTGGAAGGAAGTTCACCTTGGAAGGAGTTGTTTGCTAGAGAAAGGCGTGTCAGTCGAAACAACCGGCCAATTTCTGGAGGAAGAATGTGATGGAATCTGTTTGTACTGAGATCAATCACCCTGAGGAATGAAAGATTCCCGACATGGGGAGACAGCGAACCTGCCAGTTGAAGTGAAGACAGATTCAAGGAAGTCACTCTTCGATGTCTGCGACTGCATGTAACTCCTTGCCAGCTGCAAAACTGCAGCGAGCTGTTCCATGAGCTTAAACTGCTGAAAGGATCGTGTGATATAAGATCCTTAATGGCAAGCAAAGCATGCTGGTCTGTCTCAATCCTCCGAATTGAAATCGTCTTCATGTTAGCATATTGAAAATTTTAAAGAATATCCCTGACTTGGTTTAACATTAATATCCCTGTATCCAAGCACGCTGACTTGCTTGCAACACTCAAGCTGTTTTATGCATCTGGAAAACGTGCAGCCATCCTAGAATGAGGGTTCTGCTAGGGATGGATTCCCTGACCTTTTACATGAAACTCATGTTGCTCGATGCTTTCACCAAGACCAATTACCTCTTGAATTCTAATCGCATTAAATCTCATTTTCATCAATGCATCTAAACCCAATCTAATCATCTTCCAACTCTTTTCATCTTTTGGTGTCCAATAAATGGCCACCTTCTAGCACATTTTTTGCTCCTTTTAGGGTTTTTTTTCTTCTTTTCAAAATAACTTATTAAACCCACTTGAATCCATAACTTGTTTGACGTGTTAGTTCACAATGCCATGGTCGATTTAATATTTGATCCTCTAAAGGTTAATTGAAGTTTTTTTAAGCATTTACTTAATTTTCAATTTTCAATACTTTCCGAGGTTAACAATTTTAATGAATTTACAATGATAAAAAAAACAATAAGTAGTAGTTGTGGGCAAGAATAAGCGAGTGTTAGCCTACAAAACCAAAATAGCTCATGAGAGCATTTATACAGAGTGATAACGCATTAAATCTCATTTCATCAATGCATCTAATCATCTTTCAACTCTTTTTCATCTTTTGGTGTCCAATAACTCCATCAGTGGTCACCTTCTAGGGTTTCTTTTTAATAAAACAACTTATTAAACCCACTTGAATCCATAACTTGTTTGATGGGTTAATTCGCAATGCCATGGTCAATTTAATATTTGATCCTCTAAGGTGAATTGAAGTTTTCTTAAGCATTTACTTAATTTTCAATACTTGCCGAGGTTAACAATTTTAATGAATTTACCATGATAAAAAAACAAAAAAAAAACAATAAGTAGTTGTTTTGGGCAAGAATAAGCGAGTGTTGGACTACAAAACCAATAATAGCTCTCCTCCTTGATCCATCTTTACCCACAGCATTTATACAGAGTGATATAGCAGCTAAGAGAACTAGCTTCTAATCCAGCATACTATTTCGTAATGCTGCAATTAAGAGGAGAATATTTCTTAGACTTTAATGTAGCTGAAGGCTATTGTCATAGTGAAATTCAAACATGGGGATGCATGGCAGCTAAAATCCCCGGAAATAAAACAAATACTGCATGCAACGAGAAACAAAAATGAACAAGCCTGTTGAAACCTGAGGTGATTCCAGAACTGCTCAAGTGAACCGGTCGACCGCTTGGGTGAAACGGTCGACCGCTTGGGTCAGGAGAACCGGTCGACCGCTTGGTTGAACCGGTCGACCGGCAGTATCAACAAAGCTGTCAGGTTGAAGCAGCTGAGAAGATTCGAAGACTGAAGGTTATTGTTTAAGTTTTAGTAATCTTTTTTGTATTCAGGATGATTATAAATCCTTTAGAGTTTAGGAATCAAAAGTCTGTCAAATCAGTTTAGTCCTGTCAGGAAATCTTGTAAATAACTGATTTTAGAAAATATTACCGTTGATAGTTGTTGGTTATAGCCGTTGTAATTTTCTGATTCTATAAATAAAATGAGTGGGATGGCAGTAACCACACACGAAATTCTGCCAATGTTTATGTTCTTTTAGCTTGAAATTACAAAGCTTATTGTTCTTTGTTCTCTGGAAATTTTCCATCAGAATCTGGAAAATTGTTCATTCCCAGATTCTGATCGCTACAGTGTGTGTTTGTGTTCTTTGATATTTTCTGAAATTCCAACATGGTATCAGAGCGGAATTAGGTCTTTGAGAGGGAGTGAAAGAGATTCAAGTATTGATTAAAACCTTGAAAGAAAAAGGTTGCACTGTCTCCAGAAGTTCCAGAGTTCGTCAATCAAGAAAAGGCTTGATTTGTTCTTTAAAGGACTAATAATTGAAGAATTGTTCAATTATAGTTCGTGTTCTTTGTTCTGTGGAATCCCTGGAAGAAAAGAGTGCAAGAAACAAGTGAAAGGAAACTTGTTCGTGTATTGGCAGATTTTGAAATCAAGAAAAGAAGCAAGTGTTGACCAGAATTTGCAGATTTTTTTTGAAAATCAAGAAATTTGACTTGATTTGTTCTTTAAGAGGATAATCAATTGATATTGATCATCAATTGATATCCTTGTTCTCTGTTTTGTGTAGTCTTAGAAGTGAATTACAAGACTAGAAAAGAAAGCCTAGCTGACAGACATGGATACTTGGGATAAATTTGAAGACTTGAAGATGAAAGTCAAGGAATTCTCATCAAATGTCTCCAAGATAGAAAATCAGATGACACTGCTAAGGGAAGAAATTCAAGAAGCCTTTGCAGCAGGATTCAAGGGAAGAACAAGAACTCAGGTGTTCTTCAAAAACCCAGAAAACAAGAACAATTCTGGGAAACAATGGCAGAACAAGAAATGGCAGAGTAATCAATCAAATGCCAACAAGTTCAATGAAAAAGGGAAGGAGAGAAGAGAACAATTCCCCACATGCAAATACTGTCAAAAGACTAATCATCTTGAGTCATTTTGTTGGCTCAAAAATGCTCAATGTCGAAAATGCAAGCAATTCGGGCACATACAAAAGTTTTGCAAAACCAACACCTCAAATGGACAAATTCATACTGCTGAGGAAGTGGAAGCCAAGGATGAGCAATTACTCACAGCCATTGGGAGACTCAGCTGCAATAAAACAGAGGTTAGTAAGCAAAACTGGTTGATAGATAGTGGTTGTTCAAATCATATGTCTGCTGAATTGAGTATGTTTAAACACTTGGATTTAAAATATAAATCAAGAGTAAAGGTTGCAAATGGACAGTATGTAAGTGTAGAGGGAAAGGGAGAAGTTGACATAGAAACTCTAGCAGGTACACGAAACTTTGAACATGTTCTGTATGTACCTGAAATTGCTCAAAATCTAATAAGTGTAGGACAACTGCTAGAGGATGGTTTCTCATTGTTCTTTATAGATGGTGTATGCACAATTAAGGATAATCATGGGGCACATTTATTCACTGCCAAGATGTTAAATAGATGCTTTAGTATTGAAGAAGAACTGAAACTTATAAGCATGAATATAAATGCAACTGAAAATTCAGTGCTATGGCATAAAAGGCCAGGACATTTTAATTATGCCTCTTTGAAGAAAATGACTGAATTACATGTGGTTGAAGGGCTACCTATGATATATGAGCAAGATGAATTGTGTGAGGCATGCCAACTAGGAAAACAAACAAGAAGCAAATTCGGTTTAAGCACACTTAGATCAACTGTCAAGTTACAACTTGTGCACACTGATTTGTGTGGACCTATGCACAATGAGTCATTGAATGGTGCTAGGTACTTCTTATTGTTTATAGATGATTTTACTAGGTTTTGTTGGGTATACTTCCTTAAAACCAAAGGGGAAGTTTTTGAATATTTTCTGAAGTTCAAGGCTGCAGCCGAGAAAGAGTCTAGCTGCAGCTTGAAAGTGTTGAGATCAGATAATGGGGGGGAGTTTACCTCCCATAGATTGGAAGAATACCTAGCTAAGGAAGGTATCAAACATCAGTTAACAGTTCCCTACACCCCACAACAAAATGGGGCAAGTGAGAGGAAAAATAGAACTTTAATGGAGATGGCAAGATGCCTCATTTATGAGAAAAATTTACCTTTGAAGTTCTGGGCTGAGGCTGTTAGCACAGCCTCATATCTTCTAAATAGGATGATCTCTAGATCATTAGGAGATAAAACACCATTTGAAGGGTGGAATGGTTACAAACCAAACCTAGATCATTTGAAAATATTTGGGAGTCCATGTTATGTGCTGCAACCTGAAGCAAAAAGAAGGAAATTAGACCAGAAATCAGAAGTTGGGATTTTGATTGGATATAGTTCAAAGTCAAAGGGCTATAAGGTTTATAATTTAAAAACCAACCAAGCTGTGATTGCAAGAGATGTCAAGGTGGCTGAAAGTCAAGTCTGGAATTGGGAAGAAAGAAAAATTGAAGAAAACAGGGTTGAAATACAAACTGAAAATGAAGAGATATTAGATGACTTACATGTTGAAGAAGGGTTGTCAGAAGAGATAGATGACATACCTGTGAGAGGAGCAAGACCTCTACGTGACATATATGATAGATGCAACTTAGTTGCAAGTGAACCAACAAATGTGGAAGAAGCTATGGAATCACAAACTTGGGTGGCAGCTATGAAAGAAGAACTAAATATGATTGAAAAGAATGATACCTGGCATTTAGTGGACAGACCGAGACATAGAAAGGTGATAGGGGTCAAATGGATTTACAAAACAAAACTAAATGCTGATGGGAGTATCAACAAAAACAAGGCTAGATTAGTGGTCAAAGGGTATGCTCAAGAACAAGGAATTGACTACCATGATACCTTTGCACCAGTCTCAAGGATGGATACCATCAAGCTGCTGCTGATGTTGGCTGCACAAAAGGGATGGCTGGTTTGGCAAATGGATGTCAAATCTGCATTCTTGAATGGAACATTAAGTGAAGAAATTTATGTTGAACAACCCGAAGGATTTGAAATTGAACCCAATCTAGACAAAGTTTATTTGCTAAAGAAAGCATTATATGGCTTGAAACAAGCTCCTAGAGCTTGGTATAGCAACTTAGATGAGTACTTAGCAAGTTTGGGATTTGAGAAAAGTTTGAATGAAGCCACTCTTTATGTGAAGAAAGTTGATGATCACATATTAATAGTTTCAGTATATGTGGATGACTTATTGATCACGGGTGATGATGAAAAATTTGTTGATGAATTCAAGCTAAACATGAAGAACAAGTTTGAAATGAATGAACTTGGATTGCTAACTTACTTCCTTGGAATGGAAATGAATCAATCAAGTGAAGGGTGTTTTGTGTGTCAAAAACAATTCACAACAAAACTACTAAACAAGTTTGCAATGGAGAATTGCAAACCTGTTAGCACACCAATGGTGCTTGGGGTGAAACTCACCAAGGATGATGGTGCCCCCTGTGCTGATGGCAGAATGTATAGAAGTTTAATTGGAAGTTTGTTGTACTTAACTTCCACTAGACCTGACATTGTATTTGCAGTAAACTATCTTTCAAGGTTCATGCAAAACCCTAGTCAAACACATCACATTGCAGCAAAAAGGGTGCTGAGATACTTAAAAGGAACATTGGATTTTGGCCTGTTCTTCAAGAGTATGAACACTGTCAAAATAACTGGATTTTGTGACAGTGATTGGGCTGGGAGTGATGAAGGGATGATGAGCACTTCGGGATATTGTTTCTCAATGGGAGAATGTATTTTCTGCTGGAATTCGAAGAAACAATCTGTGGTTGCCCACTCAACAGCCGAAGCTGAATACATCTCTGCATTTGTGGCAGCAAACCAATTAGTTTGGTTAAGGAAAGTGTTGAAGGACTTAAACTGTGAACAAGGGGAACCAACTGAACTCTTGTGTGACAATATGGCTGCAATTGCAATTTCAAAGAACTCTGTGTTCCATGATAGAACAAAGCACATGAAGATAAAATTTCATGCAATAAGGCAGTTTCAGCAAGAAGGAGAATTGGAAATGAAGTATGTTTGTTCAAAGGAGCAGCTGGCTGATTTGTTCACAAAGACTTTAGCAAAAGAAAGATTTGAAGAGCTAAGGAGAATGGTGGGAATGTGCAGCTCAGGAATCAAGGGGGAGTGTTGAAACCTGAGGTGATTCCAGAACTGCTCAAGTGAACCGGTCGACCGCTTGGGTGAAACGGTCGACCGCTTGGGTCAGGAGAACCGGTCGACCGCTTGGTTGAACCGGTCGACCGGCAGTATCAACAAAGCTGTCAGGTTGAAGCAGCTGAGAAGATTCGAAGACTGAAGGTTATTGTTTAAGTTTTAGTAATCTTTTTTGTATTCAGGATGATTATAAATCCTTTAGAGTTTAGGAATCAAAAGTCTGTCAAATCAGTTTAGTCCTGTCAGGAAATCTTGTAAATAACTGATTTTAGAAAATATTACCGTTGATAGTTGTTGGTTATAGCCGTTGTAATTTTCTGATTCTATAAATAAAATGAGTGGGATGGCAGTAACCACACACGAAATTCTGCCAATGTTTATGTTCTTTTAGCTTGAAATTACAAAGCTTATTGTTCTTTGTTCTCTGGAAATTTTCCATCAGAATCTGGAAAATTGTTCATTCCCAGATTCTGATCGCTACAGTGTGTGTTTGTGTTCTTTGATATTTTCTGAAATTCCAACAAAGCCTAACATATTACACTTGCAACAAAATCTATATCATTATCTCAATGTTCATGGACTTCGGGTGCAGTACTAATTGGTTAATGAGATGATAAAAGTCAAGTCAGTGACGTCCTCTTCCGCAATAAATATTTTGCCAATATTCAATATTTGAAGTTCGTGGATGTTTCCTAGACTTATGGGCACAGACCCTTTAAAGCGTACCACCTAAGGGGTGTTTTATACTGTATTTTAAAAATGTTCTTGAAAAGAAGGTTTGATTTCTACTAATGAGTTTTTATTATTATGTACTGCAAGGCTAGGTCCATAACCTTAAAGAGTCTAGTACATTCATTTTGCTAGAAGAAAATGAGCTTCTGCATTTAACATTCAAGTATTCTGACCAAAAAACAACACAAACTATGCCAGTTTTCATAGATTACAGCACTTGAGATCTCTCTAGCTGTTAGAGAGAATCTTGGTAGTTTTATGCAGTTCTGAGGGAACATCTGCTATAACCATTCTTTCACTTGGCCAATCAGCAGAACATCGAAGTCCAATTTGCAGGATTGATTCCAAACACTTCTTTACCTTCTCAATGCTGATGCTGCTTCTGCCTCCTGGACCATTTCTCCTTGTCTGAACTTCCTCTTGGATATCAATTGAGAGTAGAGGATCAATAATCTCCATTACCCGACCAGGAAGGGCTGCTTCAACGAAACTATGCAGGTTAAAGTCACCTGTAAACATGTTGTCGGTGGGCCTTTTTCCTGTGAACATCTCCAGCAGGAGAATTCCATAGCTATACACATCACCATGTGTGGAAGCCTCTCCTCCCATTCCATATTCTGCAATTTAAGCAAAAACTAACAAAGCCTTCTACTAAGATTGCCTAGATAGCATAGCCATCAAATATCATCTTCGAAATTGGAATTATAATTGCATGTATTGCAGAAAATACAAACATGATTATTGGATATGTAGCAAGTTGATTTCTAAATGAATATGAGGAAGGGTAGTTGCTTAATATTTTACCTGGTGCTACATAACCAATGGTTCCTCGAATGCAAATTGAGCTGGACTCTGTAGAAAATGATTCCCCAGCAGCAGCTAAGAGAATCTTTGCCAGGCCAAAATCACCCACTTGAGCAGTAAGGTCATTGTCAAGAAGGATGTTGCTCGGTTTTAGATCACAATGAAGCACTGTCGTTTCACACTGGTTGTGAAGATAATCTAATGCCAGGGCCACATCAGTCGCTATGTTTATTCTCTGCAGCAGACTTAAATTTTTGAAGTCTTGTGATTCCGGTGAACTTGCATGTAACCAGCTCTCCAAACTCCCATTTGACATGAACTCGAAGATCAAAGCCTTGAAGTCATTGCCTTGGAAATCAATGGTTGAGCAAGAATTTACAACTCTGACAAGATTTCGGTGTCTGATATTCCTCAACGTGTTGATTTCAGCAATGAAAGTCTTGTTGGCTCCTCTTTGTCGAAGCTTGAATACCTTCACAGCTACTTGATCATCAGATCCAAGAGTACCTTTGTAGACAGTGCCGTATTTTCCATCCCCAATTATGTTGGTCGAAGAGAACCCACCAGTAGCATGTACAAGTTCCGAATAGGAAACTCTCTGGTATTTCTTCTCTAATGGTGAGGCCAAAGAAGGTACACTTTTTTTTTGTTTATTCCAGTGTATAACAACACAGGCAGATGCCACCAACAGAAGAAGGAAAAGTGTGTTGGAATTTCAGAAACTATCAACGGTAATATTTTCTAAAATCAGTTATTTACAAGAAACTTGTAACTGATTTGACAGACATTTGATTCCTAAACTCTAAAGGATTTATAATCATCCTGAATACAAAAGGATTACTAAAACTTAAACAATAACCTTCAACCTTTAGTCCTTCATTTATCCTGCGTCAGTTTGTCGCAGACAGGGCCAAGCGGTCGACCGGTTAATCTTCCCTTTGCAAGCGGTCGACCGGTTGCAAGTGGTCGACCGATTAATCTTTTTCTCACAGTCGGTCGACCGGTTTACTTGGGCAGTTCTGGAATCAACCTCAGATTTCAACACTCCCCCTTGATTCCTGAGCTGCACACTTACCACCATTCTTCTTAGCTCCTCAAGTCCTTCCTTTGCTAAGGTAATCGAATCAGCAAGCTTTTCCTTTAAACATCCATACATCATTTCCAATTTTCCTTCTTCATATGTTGAATCTAAAACAGCATGGTCATCTCTAAATGAGCCATCTATTTCTCTATTTGTATCATCAAACAGAGACTTCAAGCTTTCATCAGACACTAGAGCAGCTGATGGCATTTCTTTCTTTTCAATTGACTCACACATCTCATCACAATACAAGGAGCCTACATCTTGTACGCTTAAATCCTCAAGGTGTGTTTCTCTAAGTTTAACACTCCCCCTAGACATCATGGTCTGATATTTTCCAACATCTCTACCAGCCATTTTCAGAGAGCCTTTCTCTTCAACAGAAACTCTTCCAGTTGAGTTACTTTGGTGTTCTAGTTGTTTCTCAAAACTAAAACATCTATTTGACATTTTGGTACTGAATAAGAGAGTACCTTGATCATCTTTGATCATGCATTTGTCATCTATAAACAGTAAGGAGTGTCTATCCTCAAGTAATTGACCTACACTTATCAAATTTTGGTCAATTTTTGGTACATACAGCACACACTTAAACTTTCGGATTCCAGCTAGAGTTTCAATCTCAACTTCCCCTTTACCTTCAACACTTACATACTGCCCATTTGCAACTTTAACTCTAGATTTGTAACTTAAGTCTAGGTTTTCAAACATACTTGCTGCTGCAGACATGTGGTTTGAACAACCACTATCAAAAGACCAAGTTTGTATGTTTACCTCATTTTTGTTGCTGCAGTTGTGTGCTTCAGTAGCTGTGAATAGCATTTCCTCTTTGGTCTCCTCCACTTCAGCAACTTGAGCTTGGTTTGCATTATCTTCATTGCAAAATCTCTCAACGTGACCAAACTTCTTACATTTTCGGCATTGTGCATTCTTGAGCCAACAAGCTGACTCAAGATGATTGTTTTTCTGACAGTACTTGCAGGTGGGAAGTGGCTCTCTTCTTTCCTTCCACCTTGCATTGAAGTTGTTGCCTTGTGATTGATTATTCGGCCAATTTCTCCTCTGCCATGAATTTCCAGAACTGGACCTGTTTTCTGGACTTCTGAAGAACACTTGCTGCTGTCTAGTTCTTCCTTTGAATCCTGCTGCAAAGGCTTCTTCACTTGAGTTTTCTTGCCTAAATGCTTGCCTTTGTTCCACAGCTTGCAAGGCATTGATCAACTCTTGAAGGCTCATGGTAGTGAAGTCCTTTGAGTCTTCTAAAGAACATATTTTGTTCTCAAATTTTTCTGGCAAGCTTACTAGAACTTTTTCCACAACTCTCGATTCTTGAATTTCTTCTCCAAGTAGAGTCATTTCATTTACAATCTTGGACACACTTGATGAGAATTCTTTGACAGTGTCAGAATCCTTCATCCTTAGCCCTTCAAATTGCCTCTTTAAGTTCAGAATTTGCATCCTCCTTGACTTCTCATCACCTTGAAATTCTGATTTCAGTTTGTCCCATGCATCCTTTGCAGTTTCACAAGCCATGATCCTTGAGAAGATTTCCTCACTTACTGCATTGTGAATGCAAGTAAGGGCTTTGAATTTCTTTGCTCTTTGTTCATGGAAATACTTGATTTGGGTCATTGATGGGTTGTTGTTCAAGGGAGCTGGTTCCCTGTCATCTTCCACATCTTCCCATAGATCAAATGCTTTCAAGTATATCTTCATCTTCACTGCCCAAACTCCATAGTTAACACCTGTGAAGATTGGCGATTTCGAAGAGAATGATGCATCCATCTCTTTCAAGAACTGTCAGCTGGAGAGTTTTTCTTTTTCTTGTGATTTGTTTCAAGACTTCACAATACGGAGAGCAAGCTTAAAGAACAAACCAAGGCAAATTCCTTGATTTCAAAAAAATCTGCAAATTTTCTCGGAAAAATTCTGGAAAAAATCTCACTTTTTCTTTGATCACTCGTGTTTCACTCAAATCCCTTTTCAAAGACCTAATTCTGCTCTGATACCATGTTGGAATTTCAGAAACTATCAACGGTAATATTTTCTAAAATCAGTTATTTACAAGAAACTTGTAACTGATTTGACAGACATTTGATTCCTAAACTCTAAAGGATTTATAATCATCCTGAATACAAAAGGATTACTAAAACTTAAACAATAACCTTCAACCTTTAGTCCTTCATTTATCCTGCGTCAGTTTGTCGCAGACAGGGCCAAGCGGTCGACCGGTTAATCTTCCCTTTGCAAGCGGTCGACCGGTTGCAAGTGGTCGACCGGTTAATCTTTTTCTCACAGTCGGTCGACCGGTTTACTTGGGCAGTTCTGGAATCAACCTCAGATTTCAACAAAGTGCAGCACAACTTGCAGGAATTACTACCTTCCGCTGAACTCCAGTCTTTCGTCTCTGTTTTGGGCATTCAGGCAATTGCAGTGCCTTGATTCCTCCACATAGCTTGTCATTTCCAGCAAATGAAAATCCACCAGCATTGGTGAAAACTCCTTCAGCTGGCACTTCACCATCAAAATTGTTACCGGAAAGGTTGAGATAACCAAGAAGAGGTAATTCACCAAGAAACTTGGGAATCTGCCCAGACAAGTTGTTGTGGGCAAGGTTAAGGACTCGGATACTTCTTAGCTTCTTGAAAGAAGAAGGAATAGTTCCTTCAAAGAAGTTGCCATTCAAGTTGAGGTCTTCCAACATGACACAACTCTCGATAGAACTTGGAATTTTTCCAGATAATTTGTTTTCTGAAACATTCAATTTATTCAGATTTCCTGCATTACCCAGTTGCGATGGTAATGGACCTGTTAAATTATTTGAAGCCATAGAGAGGCCCAATAAAGAATCGATACCAGCAAGTTTCTCAGGTATCGCACCACTGAGATGATTGTATGACAGGTCTAACCATTCTAGTTGACTGTAATTTTCCAGAGAAACGGGTATAGTTCCCTCAAGAAAATTGTCTTTTAGATTGAGGACAAGCATTCGAGAAATGTTTCCGAAGGAGGATGGAATATTTCCAGAGATTTTGTTTGTGTTAACATAAAGCTCTTGCAACTTGGAAAGTTTTCCAATAGAATCAGGTAATCTCCCTGTAAGCATGTTTTCAGAAAATCCAAGATACCTCAGGTTTTTAAGATTTCCAATCTCTACAGGAATGTCTCCAGTCAAGTAGTTAGTGTGGAGTGTTAACAAATAGAGGTTGGTAGAGAGATTTGCAATAGAGATTGGCAATACGCCTCTAAGGTGATTTTTAAAAAACCGCACCGTTCTTAAATTGGTGCAATTGGTCAAGGAGGTAAGAAAAGTTAAATCACTCCCATTCTCATCCCCGAGCGGATTGCTACCAAAGTTTATTATTTCAAGGTTTAGCAGGTTTCCCAAATTATTTGGAACAGGCCCGGTTAAAGCATTCACTGATAAATCAAAATCTACGAGTCCTGAGCAATTGACGATAGATTCTGGAATATGACCAAAGAATTGGTTTCGTCCAAGATAAAGACCTTGCAGATTGGGCAGGGTTGATCCTATATGACGCGGGAGGGGACCAGTTAATTGGTTGTCCACTAATGAGAGCTTTTTGAGGGATGAGATATTGTAAAGCTGTTCAGGAACCATACCAGACAAATTGTTGTAATAAAGTTTTAGAGAATCTAAGGCAGAGAGTCGTCCAAGTTCATCAGGAATGATTCCTTCCAGATTGTTCAATGCTAGACTTGCACCCTGCATGCTAGATAGGTTCCCAAATGAAGGTGGGATTGAACCGGTGAAATGATTGCTGTCGAGGTTCAATTGTAAGAGCTTAGACAAAGAGCCAAGTTCACTGGGAATTTTCCCTCTAAAATTGTTTCCTTTTAGATTCACGAATTTGATGTTTGAAAAATGACTCAAGTTGGAAGGAAGTTCACCTTGGAAGGAGTTGTCTTCTAGAGAAAGGTTTCTCAATCGAAACAACCGGGCAATTTCTGGAGTAAGAATCTGATGGAATCTGTTTCCACTGAGATCAATCACCCTGAGGAATGAAAGATTCCCGACATGGGGAGACAGCGAACCTGCCAGTTGATGTGAAGACAGATTCAAGGAAGTCACTCTTCGATGCCTGCGACCGCATGTAACTCCTTGCCAGCTGCAAAACTGCAGCGAGCTGTTCCATGAGCTTAAACTGCTGAAAGGATCGTCTGATATAAGATCCTTAATGGCAAGCAAAGCATGCTGGTCTGTCTCATTTGAGAAGCCAGAAGTGGTGGCTTCCATGTAGTTGATGAACAGAAGCATGCCCATGAACCAAAGAAGTGAGTTCAGTAGCCCTGAAAGCATTTTTCTTTCCTGGTTTTTTTGCGGTGCTTGTGCCTGATGAAGCCCGGATGAGCTTAAGTAAGAAGCCAAGATACAGTGGTGTAAAATGTAAGTGGAAACCAATACGAATGGAAACAGGGAGGGGCCCTTGACTTGACTTTGCGAAGATGCAATACGAAATCTAAGTGGAAACCAATGCGAGAATCCACGAATGCAAACAGGGAGGGGCCCTTGACAAATTAAATTAATGGGTTTGCCATGAATCTTGACTGTTTGGGAACAGTGTTTTTTTTTTAATACATTAAATTTTTTTATTTTATTTTTAAAAAATTATTTTTGATATTATTATATTAAAATATCTAAAAACACTAAATTCTTTTTACTGAAATAAAAAAAAAAATTGATTTTTTTTCAGAAAAACATTTTTAAATCTCTTAAAGAAGTGAAATGTTCATGCATTTACTAGACAACAGTGTTCATGGTGTAGTTTTAACAATGTTGAAGAGAACTGTTTAGTCTTCACCACAGTTAACTGCTGCAGTTTGCAGCAGGTTTGATCTTTTTAAAAAAAAATTGAAATTGATATTTTTCATTGGCCGACGATCACTTTCTCTTAACTCTCTTATTTTTCTACAACTTTCTTTCTCCTTTAAAGTTTTGTGGACTGAAATATAAAATAAAAACAATGTTATAACTGAAAAACTACGTTCTCAAAATAAAAGGATAAAAAATAAAAATAAAAAGTTAAGACATAAATATACTTTTCCACACCTCATACAAACAACAACAGAAGGTCGAATTATTTTGTATATTTATTAAATATCATTAATCCATATTGTAATATAAAAAATAAAGATTTGAATTATTAATGTGTTGGATGAAATTCTTTTTTTTATTATTTTCATCATTTCATTTTTATTTTTTAAAAAAAATTAAAAAAGCATGATCATTTTTAAGTTTTAAAATATATTTTCAACCAAGAAAAACAGAAAATAAGCTTATATAACATTGTTTTTCATCTCAAGAAAAAAAATATGGAAATTTTGTTCAAATTAAGTTTGTTTTTTATGATATTTTCAATATTTTTAACTTACACAATTTTTTGTAATTAATCTGAAAACACTTTTCCACATAATTTTCCACTAAAACAATTTCAATTTGCTGTTCAAAGGTCCTCCACAACATTTTCCACCAAATCAAATTACACGTCGACGGAACCAAAGTGATTGGATTAAAAGTTAGTGGAACATTATCATTAATTCATAATAATCATTACTTTGTTATTTTATTTTATATTTTGGGCATTGTGTTCAAACATTAGTTCTCACACGACATGGAACAAAATAGAAATCAAGATTTACTTCGCAAGAGCACCCAAAACAAATACAGTCAAGGTCCACTTGAGAAAATAGTCTTTGAAATAATAATAACTGTAATTATCCATTGGTGAGTGTAATTTATTTATTTTACATCAACTTTTTTAATTCACAATCGAATTGAAAGTTACTTTTCATTGCCTACTACTTCCACCATATCTTGATGAATTATGATTTCAAGACTCTTCTTTTCTCTTTGTGATGTTCAAAGGATTTTATATTGAATAAATTGATTGCCAGCATATGAAGAGAGATAATAGATTTTTCAACTTCATCTTCTTTTCTTTCATAGAAGTTTATTTATAGTATTACTTTTGTTGCTACATGTTTTATACCATCTTCTTATCAAAGAAATTAATTGTTTATTTATAGCATTACTTTTGTAGGTACATTCCATGTTTTATACCATCTTCTTATCAAAGGAATTAATTGTTTTTTTGTAAATATCTTTTTCTTTACTTTGTTAGGATACTATTTGTAGACTAGATATTAAAAATGTACGTATATGATAAGTTAGTTTATAGTAGCTAAAGTTTAGCTTATGATTATATTCAAGATAACTATCAGTTCTTTTCATAGGGAACACAATTTTTTTTCGCTCATAGTTTTTAAATTTTGTCATGGTTTTAAAATCTTTCTCAGTCTAATCTTAGTTCCATCTTTGTTTGTCTTTCATTGTCTATTTTTTCTCAAGTTTATCCTATTCCTAGTGCAGTCTTTTATTCTTAGTTTTTCTAGATCAAACAATCTCAAAATTATATATTCTAAAAAGTCTAATTTTTTTTGGTTTATTTTAATGTCCAGAATCACTCAATATAGTTCATGATATTTTTCAAAGGGAAGAATTTATAGATCCATATTAATAACAATAACTCTGTTTATCATAAAAACAAAGATAACGAATAAAATACCAAATGAGAGGTGATGGATGCCCTAGTCAAGGCATGGATTTTAGGATCTTTCGAATCCAATATTATCTTGAATCTTAGATCCTTTATAGTTGTATTCGAGATATGGAATTATCTCTAGATGTTTTATAGTTAGCATAACTCTACATGTTTGTTTTAGCTTTAACATAACTTGGCTAACCCTTAATAGAACAATATTTTTATCTTTAGATTCTACTATAGTTTTATTAATCTTTTGGCATAATATATTGATATAATTTATGCAACTTTACCTTGTAAAGGTCTTAGTTTCAATCAATTTGTTCATGAATCTACTAAACAGGAACAATTTTTATCTAAATAATATCTGAATTAGAAGTCATTAAGTCTAATCTTAAGAACCGAGAACCTGTTCATTCCTAGGATTCATGCCTCAAAGATATCTTTTTCTATGACGATCAACATGTTCTCACTCAAAATGCCATGGAATAACATTGATCAATCCTCGTTTCTATGGCCTATGTAACCCAAAACAAGCTAAGGGGAAGATATATGAGCATTGTCTAGTGTTTTATGCAACTATTGTAAAGAGACTGGTCATATTATCAAAGAATACCCCATCTGGACCTCCTAAAGATCTAAAACAACATATATTGTCTTAGTTGGTTCTTTTAATGTTGGCTATTTTATGGTATCAACATCTTTGACATAAAGTTCTCTTATTTTTATTTAAATTGTATCCCTTGAAATGATTCAACAAATGATTATTTTAATATTTCTTGTTTTATGAATCCCAAGTAAGCTTTTGTCTACATTATATCCTTAGTATTTTGATTCTCTGACTTCTAACCATACAACTAACATTGTCCATTACCTTACCAATATAGATGATTATACTAGAAATCTCAAGGTTCATACTGCAAATGGCAACAAATTCCCTATCATAACTACTCGCGATGTGTCTTCTTTTATAACCAATGCTTTTATTTATCCTTATCTTAACGCAAACTTAATGTGCTTTATAATTTGCTACATTATATTTTACTTGGGAATAAAGAGTCACTATCTCTTATTAGTTTTATTACAACTTTTGTTGACTTGGTAAAAAGTAAAACTTTGTCTTTTTCCACTCGCACACCAAAAATAGTTATGCTTTTTGACATGATACATGGTGATGTATAAGGGTATTGCATCTGGTACCTCTCATTCTAACTACATATATTTTGTTACTTTAATTTATGAATATATAGTTGTCTTACATTGATTTATTCATGTATTCAAAAGATAAGATCTTTTCTATTTTTCAGATTCTCTTACAATCTTATTGTTTAGTGTGAACATTTAGTGTGAACACACACAAAATATTAGTGGTTTTGTGAAATGGATATCACAATCATCGATGACTAAGTTACCCACTCCTAAGGCTTTGTTAGTGCGATGCCAATGTAAACATTATCATAGACCACCTAATCTTGGTAAAGGAGAAAAATAACTTTCGTTTGGATCCATTTTTTCTCAATTTAGAGGTTTGTAGCTTAACATTCATTCATTTGAAAGTTCTAACTCAATCTGCCTAAAATTTGAAAATACAATAACGGTTGATCGGGTACAAGAAATTGGTTGAGTTCATTGAAGAAAATGGGAAGTAAATGTTTGATGGGAGTAGTTGATGTTTGAATAGAGGATGTTTTTCAATTGAATGGTGGTGGTTACAACCTTGTAGGTAGTTGAAATGCCACATTTATTTGCCTGAAAGCGTCGACTCGCTTAGTTAAGACTTTCAAAGAGAAAGCTAAATAGTGTTAAAACAAAATTTTGCTTATGTTAAATCCTATAAATTAGGGTTTTTTATTTGAGATTGAATATAGTTCACTTTAGTCCTGTTCTTTTAATTTCCTCTAATTACACTTGTGATTGCCTCCCAACATGAAATTTCTTGTAATTTCACCCTTGCCAAACTCAATTGTTAGCCCTAAACCTCCCAACGTTAAATTTCATGTTATTTCACCCTTGCCAAACTCAATGATCATCTCTAAAGTTCAGGGTCTTTTATGGTTCGATCCTTGGTTGTGAAATTTTTCAATCAAGTTCTTAATTTCCTATCAAATTTCAATATTTATGCAATGAAGCTCTTGATTTGACCAAGTTAACCTTTCAAAATTACGATTTAACCTTTAGACTTCAATTTCTTCTAGATAAAGCCTTAATGAACTCAAAAACCATTTTTTTCTTGCAATTAAAGCCTCAAAGAAATTCAGACCATGAAAAATCTCAATTGAGTCCTTAAGCATACAATATTTGAATTTTTCTTCTTAATTGAATTTTCCTTGCTAATGGGGCCTTCATTGATCAAGAATACTGATAAATTTTTCAATCTTGTACATTTTAATCTTCCTCAACCAATTTTTGGCAATTTTTTAGGCATTCTTTTTGTTCTCTTAGTGATATTTGTTTTTATTTTCTTCAACGTTTTTTCTCTTTTTGATTTTTTGCATATTTATGTGGGGCTCCAAAATGGGTAGTAACAATGAGTGATGACAATATATTGATTAAAAAATATAAACATTTTAGGGATTGAGCTAGAGATCCTTCTACTCATTGTACAACATCTTTCGAATTTGTGCAACTTTAATAGAACATCTCCTATAAATATTTGTTTTTTTTGGAAAACCTGCAGAACATAAGACTCCAACTTGAGGGATTGATCCCTAATTCCTATATCTTTCAATATTGGTGACTTTGTTGCCTTTTTGGCCAGTTTTGCTTGACTCATCTTCCTCATTGTCAAAGAACCATCTCACATAAAAGTTTAAGTTGTTAGGTGAGACCCATAATATAATTTATATTATTCTCTAACACACCTCAAGTGAAAGCCCTTTGGGTTTGAAACTTGCACACAGGTCTACACTATCTTGTGCTAAATTTTTATCAAATAGAATGAGTGTAGTGGGATTCAAACTCGTGGCCGCTAGGTCAACAAGGTTCATCTCACCTAAAAGCTTAAGTTGTTAGGTGAGGTCCCGAGATATGATTTATATTATTCTCTAACACACATGAATATCAATTTGGATTGTAGGATCAATAATCTCCATGACCTGATTAGGAATGTTGTTTGTAAAACATTATTCAGGCTAAATTTATCTGTAAACATTTTCTTCCCTTAAAAAATACAATGAAAAGTGTTTCAACTTTTTTTGGCATAGCAATAGAAGTCAAAATGTAATCGAAACTTCCCCAATGGTTGAGGAACTTGAGGATGAAACACTGCCTATTATTTTACCTGATTCCACGTAACCTACGGAGCCTATCAATAGCAGGAACAAGCTCTCCATATAAATTAACTTTCTGATATTTATTGTCACAATAAGCCCAAAGAGTTTCTGGTTTTGTTCCATCTTTCCTGATATATATAGAATAGAACAAATAGATACCATTAATAAAACAACGAAGAAAAAAACACTAATATTTGTGGAAATCCAGAGATTATAGAAAGCGAAGAGAGAGTTATGTTTGAGAGAAAGAGAGAAGATGCATGTTGTTATTCTGTTTTTCACATGCAATGCATGCTTTGTTTACAGTTATTTATACCCACTTCTATGCCATGTATGTATGCATGTATTACACTGTATGCATTCTGTTATATGTCGCACCCCAAAAATGATGGTCGCGGCGTCGTGACGACTCGTCCCCGTGAGCGGGGGATTAAATGTCGGGGGGTTCTCTATTTGAAAAAAAGGGGAGTCGCCACCTAGTATTAATGGTTACTAGGAAACCTAAAACCTGGTCTTTCAGAGATTCTAGGGTAAGGGGCTGGTTGCGTAAAGGGAAGGTTTTAGCACCCCTAGTACGCCCTACCTAAGGTAAGCTGCTTGACGTTTGGCTTGTTTATGATTTGATCTATCAAAACAAATGTAAAATAAATGGCAAATGGGATATTACTCCACCGAATATTTTGGATATTAATCCCTTAGGATTTATTTACCCAAATACCAACAGTGAATAATAGCATATTATTCCCGCCAGATATTTTGGATATTAACCCCTTAGGATTTATTTACCCAAATACCAACAGTGAATAATAACATATTATTCCCGTCGAATATTTTGGATATTGACCCCTTTAGGATTTATTTACCCAAATACCGATAGTGAATAATAGTATATCATTCCCGTTGAATATTTTGGATATTAACCCCTTTAGGATTTATTTACCCAAATATCGACAGTGAATAATAGCATATCATTCCCGTCGAATATTTTGGATATTAACCCCTTAGGATTTATTTACCCAAATACCGATGGTGAATAATAGCATATCATTCCCACCGAATATTTTGGATATTAACCCCTTAGGATTTATTTATCCAAATACCGATGGTGAATAATAGCATATCATTCCCGCCGAATATTTTGGATATTAACCCCTTAGGATTTATTTATCCAAATACCGATGGTGAATAATAAATTCCCAAAAAAAGATTTTATATTTTTGTGAATATTGGCCAATACCCTTTGGATTTTACAAACATGTTGTAAAATCTCAAAATGCAAGAAATGACTTTTTTTTCTTTGCGAAATCCATGCTAAAACTCATTTTCTCTTCAAAACCCAATATAATATATTTTTTTGAAACAAAAGAATGATTTTTAAAATATGCTAGTGTATTGGCCGTATGCAAGAAAACAACACATTTTTTCTTTGATAAAAATATTTTTTGGAAAATTTGTATTTATATTTTTTTTTATATTTTGTATATATATAGGGGTGGGCTGGGCTGCCACAGCCTATGGGGCTGGGCTGCCTGTCAGCCCACCCTCAAAGCGAGAGCTAGGCTCTTGTCAAGGCAACATTCATCCGTCTTGCATCAGCGACAAACCCAATACTGCTGGAGCTCAATCCATTCATAGATGAACTTGAATCAGCATGCTCTAAAAGTGGAAAGTATCAGTATACCAATCTCTCGGCCCTCCTTTTGAAAAATCGTAACAGCTCAACTGCAGCTTCAGCCTCACGTTCATTATAAGAGGCGATGCATCGAAATTTTTTACCGTGAAGCTCCTGGCCGTCCGTAATGTCATAGAATAAATAAGGGTCAAGAACCCCAATCTCATGAAATGATGCTGATTTGTTCGACATTTGCTCTCCGTTCATCAACTTGCTATCATAAAAGTGCAAGGAGGGAAACTGGCAATCTCTGGGTTTTTTAAACTGGCTGATTGAAATATCAAATTTGTGTAAAGCACGTCTTAAGACAATGATATTATTGAACCAGATCGGCTTATTAATGATATAACCAGGCTCCGCACCAAAACTGAGATTATATCCTGGGTTGCCGAAATCTTTAATTACCGGTTTGCTTGGTAGCAGATATGGAGCCGCAAACCCACAGTGCTGTTAATCAACCTGCAGCTGATTCAGTGATTGGCGTGAAATCAGGTTTCTGATGACATATTGTAGAATGCCTCCATGATCAAAATATGTCAGTTCCACCTCGGTATCAAAGCGCAAGGTACATGTAAATGACTTCCCGTTGTCTGTTGCCACTGTAACATCTTGACCTGGTCTAATCTCCCTTACATTGCTAGGCAGATCAATGCTGTAGCGCTCATGCCCTGTCAAGCCAAGGGTCTCAGTATTCTCCCCGGCCTTAAAACAAAGTGGAATGATACCCATTCTCACCAGATTACTGCGGTGAATTTGCTCAAAACTCCTGGCTATCACTGCTTTCACCCAGTAGCTTTGGACCCTTGGCAGCCCAATCACGAGAACTTCCACTCCCATACTCAGTACCAGCCAAAATAATTGTATCATGCCCCTCACTCTTGTACCTCATGGAAGCATCAAACACAGATAGTTTCTCTCCAATTGAAATATGAATTGTTTTAGGCCCAACTTCTCCTCCCAATAATTTATTGACAACGCGAATGTTAGCAACTGTGCTTCTTGCCATCACTTCCTCATTACCATGGCGACTGCCATAAGAATTGAAGTCTCTTCTATCAACCCCACGTTCCATGAGGTATCTAGCAGCAGGACTGTCCTTGTGTATGCTGCCAGCTGGTGAAATGTGATCAGTTGTAATACTATCCCCGAAGTTGAGCAAACAGTAAGCATCCTTCACACCATGTGGTCCTAGTGGTGACATAGTCATGCTTTTGAAATATGATGGATCATGTATGTATGTTGATTTGGAATCCCAAGCGTACAGATTGCCTGAAGGAACAGATAATTGATTCCACATGGGATTTCTCTTGGTGATTGCCTGATATGTAGCCTTAAACATATCAGGCAGAACACTTGAATGAACAAACTTGAGCAACTTCATCATTGGATGGCCAAATATCTCTGAAAAATATCTGCTTTCCATCTTTTCCCACACCAATTGGCTCTGTTTCCAGCAAGTGCATAAGCTAACACAAGTGGTGGAGAAGCAAGATAATTAGCCCGTGTTAGAGGATGGACACGACCCTCAAAATTTCTATTCCCCGACAACACAGCAGCAGCCACTAGATCATTTTCAGTGATAGCTGATGCCACTGCTTCATCTATATCTCCAGAATTTCTGATGCAGGTGGTGCATCCATAACCAACAATATGAAACCCTAGTTGATTCAGATACTTCTGCAAGCCACTCTTTTCTAAATATTTGGTTACAACCCCAGAACCTGGAGCAAGACTGGTCTTAATCCATGGTTTCACCTCCAATTCTAGTTCACAAGCTTTCTTTGCAACTAAAGCAGCTCCAAGCATGACACTAGGGTTTGAGGTATTTGCAACTAGTAATAGCAGCTATAACAACATCACCATGTTTGAGTTGGGCTGGAGTCCCACGAAAACTGAACTCCGCAACCTTGCCTTGAGATTCTTTTGGTATAGCGAATCCCTTAAATCCAACCCTGTTGTCTAAGCATGCATGCCAATCAGCTTTCATTTCTCTCAAAGTAACTTGATCATGTGGCCTTTTAGGTCCTGATATACAAGGTTCCACATCCTCAAGATTCAATGCTAAACAAGAAGAGTACACTCTCTCAATCTGGGGCTCACTATAGTCCACAAACATCCTGTTCGCTCTTAGATAAGATTCTATCAAAGAGACAGTTTCATCACTTCTGCCTGTCAGTTTCAGATATTGCAGTGTGACATGATCCACAGGAAAGAAACCCATGGTAGCACCATACTCAGGAGACATGTTAGCAATAGTAGCACAATCTGCTAGTGACAATTCACTCATGCCCTCACCATAGAACTCCACAAACTTGCCAACATCCCCATGCTTTCTCAGTATTTGAGTTACTGTCAAAACTAAGTCAGTGGCTGTTACACCATCTCTAAGTTTTCCTGATAACTTAAAGCCAACCACGCCAGGCAGGACCATGCTCATGGGCTGGCCAAGCATTGCAGCTTCGGCTTCTAATCCACCAACTCCCCAACCAGCGACTCCTAATCCATCTATCATAGTAGTGTGTGAGTCTGTACCAACAACACTATCAGGATAAAGCAAACCATTTGTGTTGAACACCACCCTCCCAAGGTACTCCAAGTTGACCTGGTGGACTATACCAGACCCAGGAGGAACAACAAGCATGTTTTGGAAAGCATTTGAGCCCCATTTAAGGAATGCAAATCTTTCTTTGTTTCTTTGGAACTCAAGCTCCATATTAGCCTGCACTGTATTTTCTGATCTTGCCACATCAACTTGAACTGAGTGATCAATAACAAGATCAACTGGAACCAATGTGTTGATCTTATTAGAATCATCTCCCATATTATTCATCGCATCTCGCATGCAGGCAAGGTCAACAACAGCAGGAACACCAGTAAAATCCTGAAGGACTCTAGCAGGCTTGAATGGAATTTCAACTAATTTAGGATCAGAATTCTCCCAATCAATAATCTTCTCAACATCATTACTCTTAACCTGAAACTCATCGCAGTTTCTAATTGCCGATTCCAAAAGAAACTTAATTGAATATGGCAATCTATCAATTCTGGGGTCATTGAGAGCAGACAAGCTATAGTACTTGCCATATTCGCCACCAGGCAAAAATGCTTTTTTAGGGTTTTTTCTTGCTATGCAAAAAGATATTATGGAGCATACATCCTAACGATAGGTTCTAGTTCCTTTACGTGAGACATAGGGTAAGTTTACTACTTGGTCTCTAAAAAGGGTCTCTTGCTGTCCCAGTGATCACCCTCGTAAAGGCGATATGGGGGTTCAGCAGATAGCGAGATGGCACGTATACCACTCCCTACCAGTCTAAACACTCAGCAAAGAGTTGGGGTTTACACAAACTTCAACCTTGACTCAAGTCATAGGTAAGCTGCTAGTCCCCCACTTAACTTAAAGTTTAGTGTGTGCTCTCAAGATAAAAGAAGTGATGCATGATGACAGGATGTAAAGATGCATGCTAAAGCTTATAAATAATCCATAGCAACATGAAAATAAATAAATAATAAATAAATAAAAAATAACATATCATAAACAAATAAAACTGTCAAGCTTAGCCCAAGTCCCCAGTGGAGTCGCCATTCTGTCGCACCCCAAAAATGATGGTCGCGGCGTCGTGACGACTCGTCCCCGTGAGCGGGGGATTAAATGTCGGGGGGTTCTCTATTTGAAAAAAAGGGGAGTCGCCACCTAGTATTAATGGTTACTAGGAAACCTAAAACCTGGTCTTTCAGAGATTCTAGGGTAAGGGGCTGGTTGCGTAAAGGGAAGGTTTTAGCACCCCTAGTACGCCCTACCTAAGGTAAGCTGCTTGACGTTTGGCTTGTTTATGATTTGATCTATCAAAACAAATGTAAAATAAATGGCAAATGGGATATTACTCCACCGAATATTTTGGATATTAATCCCTTAGGATTTATTTACCCAAATACCAACAGTGAATAATAGCATATTATTCCCGCCAGATATTTTGGATATTAACCCCTTAGGATTTATTTACCCAAATACCAACAGTGAATAATAGCATATCATTCCCGTCGAATATTTTGGATATTGACCCCTTTAGGATTTATTTACCCAAATACCGATAGTGAATAATAGTATATCATTCCCGTCGAATATTTTGGATATTAACCCCTTTAGGATTTATTTACCCAAATATCGACGGTGAATAATAGCATATCATTCCCGTCGAATATTTTGGATATTAACCCCTTAGGATTTATTTACCCAAATACCGATGGTGAATAATAGCATATCATTCCCACCGAATATTTTGGATATTAACCCCTTAGGATTTATTTATCCAAATACCGATGGTGAATAATAGCATATCATTCCCGCCGAATATTTTGGATATTAACCCCTTAGGATTTATTTATCCAAATACCGATGGTGAATAATAAATTCCCAAAAAAAGATTTTATATTTTTTTGAATATTGGCCAATACCCTTTGGATTTTACAAACATGTTGTAAAATCTCAAAATGCAAGAAATGACTTTTTTTACAAACATGTTGTAAACTCATTTTCTCTTCAAAACCCAATATAATATATTTTTTTGAAACAAAAGAACGATTTTTAAAATATGCTAGTGTATTGGCCGTATGCAAGAAAACAACACATTTTTTCTTTGATAAAAATATTTTTTGGAAAATTTGTATTTATATTTTTTTTTATATTTTGTATATATATAGGGGTGGGCTGGGCTGCCACAGCCTATGGGGCTGGGCTGCCTGTCAGCCCACCCTTATTTGGAGTCTGGGCTGCCAGCCCAGCCTGTCTCGGGCTGGGCTGTCAGCCCAGAAAGACCTGGGCCGTAGGCCCAGACAAATCTTGGGTCTGGGCCGTCGGCCTAAACAGGTCTGATTTATGGGCTTCGGCCCATGATTTCTCTCGGGCTGGGCTCCAGTCTCTGCGGGCTGGAACCCAGATCACTTGGGATCTTGGGCCGGGCACAAAGCCCGGCCCTCCTTACCAGGCCCAGCCCGCATGCAGGAAGACAAAAATCGTCCCCTGCATGCAGCGGCCTGAGGAAGACGATGAACAGGAAATTTGCGAATTTTCGAGTGTAATGAAAAGCGTACCTGTTAACTCTTTTGGGTAGAGGAGATCGTGGTGATTCTTCTTGTCGTTGTGGCGTCGGAAACGGTGGCCTATGGTGGCCGGAATGGTCGTCGGAAAACTCTCGGTCAAGTTGCAGATGATGTCGTTTGCTGCTGCTTCTTCGCCTGAGATGATGGAGGAGTTGCTGGGATTGAGGGGCGGCTTATGGTGATGAGAAGGAGTGATATGGGTGGTCGACAGCGTGATGCACGGCTGGCCGAGAGTGAGGAAGAAAAACAGGGGGTCTGGTTTTTGTGAGAGAAACAAAGACCGAGCGAGAGAGAGAGAGAGCTGCACCGAGAGGAATGAAGATGCTGTGCTGCTTCTTGTTTTTTCACGTAAATCTTTTCCGTTTTTTTTTCTACTTTTTCTCTCCTTTCTGCGTGAATTCCTTTCTTTTCCCTCTCCCCTTTCTTCTCTTCACGCAGCCCTTTTATAGCAGAGCCAAAATCGTTGATGCTCCACTTTGAATGCAGGACGCGCCTAGCCTTTAAGGCCGAGATATGCTGGAGACATTTAAGGCCGAGTTCGCCGGAATATGCATCAATGCAAATTTCCAAAATCATGCAGCAGGCAACATGCAATGCAAATCTTTAAAGGCGCGATCAGTGCAATTTCAAAGTTTTAAAAGGTAAAACTTTCAAAAATCATGCAGCTGGCACATGCAAATGCAACTCTTAAAGGCGTAAATGCAGTGCAAATTTTTTTCAAAGTTTTTAATGCAGGGCGGCTGAGGAACAAAGGATATCACGATTGATTAAGAAAAAATGTGATTGATCTGCTGTAACTGATGGAGATGAAACGGTAAGAGAATCACGCAGGATTTTGGAATTGAGCTGTTGATCAACTGAAGAGGATGAAACGGGAAGAAAAATCACTACTGATTAGGAAAAATATTTGACTTAGCTGCTGTGATCAATGCGAATTGAAAGAAAAATCAATTTGAAAAAGGAATAAAAATTTGATTGATCAGCTTTAAGCGCGCCTGAAAAATTCAAACAAATGCATGCCGGAACAGTGCATGTTTCCTTTTTTATGCAGATTTCAAAAAATCAAAAGAAGTTAAAATATGAATTGGTCCTTTAAATTTTTTCTAAATGCACCCAATTGGATTTAAACTTTTTATGCAATTAAATCCCATCAAAAATTCAATCTTAACCTCAGCTTTGCGCGACTTTCTAATCTGGTCCTCGGTTTCTGATTTTCGCGATTTAACCCCCAATCGACCACTAAACTCTCAAATTGCTCAATTTCGCCCTTGAACAAAAAAAAAAAAAAACTAT
This sequence comes from Salix caprea, assembly GCA_964035475.1. NCBI lineage: Eukaryota > Viridiplantae > Streptophyta > Magnoliopsida > Malpighiales > Salicaceae > Salix > Salix caprea. The sequence continues at coordinate 4,942,016 of OZ037753.1, read as the reverse complement.
TTTTTTTTTGAAATACTTTTTTGAAACATAAAAAATAAAGAGTCAAAAATTGGGTAGCAACATTATATATGCTATCGCCCCCCCTCAATCCCAGGCTTACATAAACCAAGCCTAGGATTGCGAAAATGACTTAAAAACAAAGGGGAGCTAAGGCCTTTTGTAAGTATGTCAGCAAACTGCTCCTGTAAAGAGACAAATTGGACCTTCAATTGATTGGTGGACACCCTCTCACACACAAAATGCACATCAATTTCAATGTGCTTGGTGCGTTGATGCTGCACTGGATTAAAAGACAAGGCAATAGCAGACAAATTGTCACAAAATAGCACAGGAGTTTGAGGCAGATTAATTCATAAAAATTGCAGCAACTGTTTGATCCATTCCAGTTCTACAGAGGCAATAGACAAGGCCCTATACTCTGCTTCCGTGGATGATCTAGACACGGTATGTTGCTTCTTAGAGCTCCAAGCAATGGGATTTGAATCGATGAATACAACCAGACCAGTCATTGATCGACGATCATTAGGATCGCCAGCCCAAATCAGCATCACTGAATGTTGTGAGGTCTAAGGTCCCTTTTTGATAAGTAATCCCAACAGAAATAGTACCTTTAAGATACCTCAATATGCGTTTAATTGCCACAAAGTGATCCACCATAGGACGTTGCATAAATTGGCACACCTGGTGGACTGCAAATGCAATGTCAGGCCTTGTAAATGTCAAGTATTATAGAGCACCTACAATGTTGCGATACAATGAGGGATTATCAAACGGTTCTCCATCATCCTTGAGTAGCCGTTGATATGGAAGACAGGGAGTGGCACACGGTTTGGCAGATTGCATATCAGTTTTAAGAAGCAACTCATGAATATAATTCGACTGTGAGATGAACAGTCCAGCTGAGGTATGAACAATTTGAACACCCAAGAAGAAATGAAGATCCCCCATGTCTGTGATCTGGAATTCTGCAGTGAGAGCAGTAATGACCTGATTAATGACATTAGAATCACTCCCAGTGATAATAATGTCGTCAACATATACCAGTAAAATGATGACCCCAGCATCCAGATATTTGACAAACAGTGATGAATCTGAATAAGTGTGATGAAATCGCAGTGATGGCAGAAACGACGTGAACCTCTCATTCCACGCACGGGGCACCTGCTTCAAACCATAAAGTGATTTATGCAATTTGCAAACAAGCTGCGGTTGTAATTGGTCAACAAAGCCAGGGGGCTGTGACATAAACATATCCTCATGAAGAATGCCATGTAAAAAAGCATTTTTAACATCAAGTTGCCTTAATCCCCAACCAAATTGAGCAGCCAGTGCCAATACCAGTCTCACTGTAGGTGGCTTCACCACAGGAGTAAATGTCTCACCATAATCCAATCCAGGCTCTTGACTAAATCCCTGAGCAACCAACCATGCCTTATCCCTCGCAATAGTCCCATCAGCATGCCTTTTAATTTTAAAAATCCATTTGCAGCCCACTATATTCTTATCAGATAGCAAATGCATAAGTCTCCAGGTCTGCTGCGACTGAAGAGCATCAACTTCATCCTTCATGGCCTTCAACCAGACAAGACTGGTCAATGCTGTTTTGTAGCTGGATGGCTCAACCACATCCAAATCAACAGCTGTTGAGACAGCAGACGTGGCAAGGCACACTTTCTTCTTCTTAATAATCCCACTCTTACTTCGTGTTTGCATTGGATGCAGGTTCATATCTGGGATATGGAGAATCACTGAAATGCACTCAGGATTAAATGAATCAACTGATGAACTATCAATCTCAGATGCATTTCCAGAATTGGAGACAAAACCAGCAGGAGTGGATGATATTGGCAAAGGAACAACATAAATGGATTCTGACGCAGGTGAAACAGGAATGGATTTGGAAGATGATGATGCATGGACAGGGAAGGAATGGCGGAGGGAAAAACAACAACATTTTCATGATTAACAACTGGAAAGGGCACATGTGAAGGCTGGGAAGAAGACAAAGTAGGGCCCTTAGTAACAGTAGTTAAATTAATATATGGAAAAACATGTTCATTAAAAATGACATGTCTAGAGATATATGTTCTTTTGCCAATTGGTTCATAACAAAGATAGCCTTTATATTGAGAAGCATATCCTAAGAAGACACACATGGTGGTTTTAGGTTGTAACTTATTAAGTCGATATGGTCGTAATAACGGAAAACAAGCACAACCAAAAATTCGCAAGTAAGACACGGAAGGAATAGTTTGAAATAAAATCTCGTAAGGAGATTTATTCTGTAGAATTACGGAAGGCATTCTATTTATAAGATATACTGATGTTTGAACGACATGAGTCCAAAAAGAGGCAGGTAATTTGGCATTTTGTAGTATAGTAATTGTAGTTTCAATTAAATGCCTATGTTTGTGTTCAGCAAAACCATTTTGTTCAGGCATATGAGGGCAGGATTTTTGATGGACAATGCCTTTAGAAATGAAGAATGACTGGAGTTGTTTACTAACATACTCACCACCCCCATCGCTTTGCAGAACTTTAATAGAACACAAAAACTGGGTTTGAACATAGTGATAAAATCTCACGTATATAGAATAAAAATCACTTTTATGAACCACTGGAAATAGCCAGCAATAACGTGAAAATTCATCTATAAAGGTCACATAATATCGGTAACCATCTATAGAAAAATAAGGAGAAGGTCCCCAAATATCACTGTGAATAGTGTGAAATGGAATTACAGATTTATGAACACGCAATTGAAAGGGATGTTTTGAAAACTTACCCTGTAGACAACTATGACATACAGAAAAATTTGAATCAATGGAACATTTACTTTTGGCTTTTTCTAGCATCATCGTAGCAATTTTATTAGTGGGATGACCTAAACGATGATGCCAAGTAGACGAAAGAACTAACTGACCAAGAAAAGACCGAGATTGACGTGCGAAATGAGAGTGATGATGATGACCAAAGGAAAAGGGATAAAGTCCATTACTGCATTGCCTTTTGTATATGATCCTCCCTGTGAACTTGTCCTGAATCCAAAAATTGAAAGCATCAAAGATTAGTCTGCAGTTATTATCCAAACACAACCGATGCACAGAAACTAAATTTTCAATCAATTTAGGAACATGTAAAACTGAATTGAGCTGAATAGGGGCAGTATGTGTGGGAATAATGGTATTCCCAATATGCGATACAAGCAAACCTTCACCATTTATCGTTTGCACTGTATCATTCGCAAGATAAGTGTTGGATGATGCAAGATTATTCAAATCTGCTGTCATATGATTTGTTGCTCCAGAATCGGCTAACCAAACTGGAGAGGCATTCTGTGGTTGCTGCAAACCAGAGTGGTGAGATGCCTGCATGACAGTGTTCAGTGCTACACTTTTCTGAGCATGATAATCTTGAGTTGAGGGATAACTGCCACGGTAATCCGAAGCTGGTGCACTGGCATTGCCACCAAATTTTGGACCATTGTTATTGTAAAAACATAACAAGGTGTTATGATTTGTCTTGCCACATATGTGACACCTTAACCTTTCACTATGATTTAAACCACAAGCAGGAGCTATATGGCCTTCAAGATTACACAGTTGACAAACTGGATTACTTGATAGTGAAGGTAAAGACTGATATGAGTCAAACATTCCTGAATTCAATCCTGGCATATCATGCATCCTGCCATGAAAATTGCTTTTCTGATGAAAATGTCTCTGCTGTGAGTGAAACCTGCCCCTGCCACGGTTCCTGTGAAATGGTTTGTTGCTCCCATTTCCATACGAATTGTAGTTATGCATTCCATGTTCCTATGGAAAATTCACTGGTGATGCAGGTAAGGTGGACTTTGAAACCGTGTGCATAGCAGTAAGATACGCAGGGGTGTCTGTCACAGAATTCTCAACAATTCTTTCTTTAGCCAATAATTGTGACCTAAATTCCTGCAATGGAATGACACTCTCTCTGCCTCTTATCACACATCGAAATGTGTTGAATTCAGGTGGAAGTCCATTCAATGCCAAGATGACAATGTCTTCGTCTGCAAAATACACTCCAGCTGCACTCAAATAATCTCGTGCCTCTTTTATCTTCAACAGATACTGACTCACAGAATCAACCCCTTTCTTGATGTTCTGCAGATTGGATTTTAGTTGAAAGATGTTGTTTCTGGATATAGTGGAAAATTGTTCCTTTAACCTATTCCAGAGGTCACGAGAGTTGTTGCTACCAATTGCACAAGACATGGCCATAGGTTATAATGTAGCTGTAATGAGTTGCATAACTGCACGATCATGCATTTTCCAAATCATCACATTCTCACATTCCGTAGCAGACAGTGAATTAGAATTCTCTGTATTACTCTCAGCAACTGACTAAGTAATAGGACACGGATTAGAACCATTGGTAAACCCAATGATTCCATTACTTTCTAGGAACAATTGCATTTGAAAATTCCAATTCAAGAAATTTGACTCATCCAATTTTACAATCACAAAGGTGGAAATTGTGGAAATCAGACCTGCGATTGGAGATTGAAGGATCTGAAGTTGTGAAGCAGTCACCATGGCTGTTGGATGATCAAGAAAAAGAAAATTGACAGAGGCAAAGTGATCGCACACTCTACACAATTCAGTGATAACACAATAGCTGTTTGTTCATGAAGCTATGAATTTTGCAGTCAAGTTGTATGAATTCTGCAAAACTTTATCAAACACTGTTCACGATTTAGTGTTTTCAGTAGCTGTCTTTTCACCAAGCTACGAATTTTGCAGTCAAATTGTATGAAATTTGCAATAATCTGTCAAATTCGAGGAAGCAAAAAGAGAAATTTCTCTGATTCAGTGTTTCTACGTGAGCAATTCAAGCTCTAATACCATGTGGAAATCCAGAGATTATAGAAAGAGAAGAGAGAGTTCTATTTGAGAGAGAGAGAGAGAGAGAAGATGAACTTGGATAGAATTTGTGGATTCTGTTTTCTGTTTTTCACACGCAATGCATGCTTTGTTTACAGTTATTTATACCCACTTCTATGCCATGTATGTATGCATGTATTACACTGTATGCATTCTGTTATATATGCTATCAATATTTTCTAGAATTACTACTTTCTGTAGGAAATGGTTCCCTCGTCTTGTTTTCGGGCATGCAAGCAATTTCAGTGGCCTGATTCCTCCGCGTCATTTCCTGTAACTGTGACGGCACTAAGACTCCTTCAGTTGGTACTTCTCCTCAGAAATTGTTAAAGGAAAGGTTATTAGATTACAAATGAGAGGCAATCCACCATAAAACTCAGGAATATTCTCGGACAAGTTATTGTGAGAAAGGTCTAGGACTTGATGACTTCTAGGCTTCTTCAAAGAGGAAGAATGGCTCCTCTAATGAAGTTACCCTCCATATATAAGAACTCCCACATGAAACAGTTCTCATGTGTGGAATTGTTCAATGAAATAAGTGTGGTTCCCTCAAGAAAATTTGTTGCAAGTATATAATATCTTTCAACTGAGTCATGTTTCCAAAAAAAGAGAGAATTGTCTACAGACATTATCTATGTGATCTTAGAACACTTGTAAATTGGAAATTCTTCCGGTATAATCAGGTATATCCTACTTGTAAGCAAGTTTCCTACAAAGCAAGATTCTCTAAGCTTCTTAAATTTCCCATCTCTGGAGGAATGACTCCAGTGATGATCGAGCCAAAACATATCAAAGATTGGTAGAGAGATTTGCAAGACTGGGTAAGCTGATTTTGGGAAAAACAAGTTGTGTCCTAATTTCGGTGCAATTTGTCAAGGAGGAGAGAAAAGCCAATGGCATTTTCAATTCCCATGGATTGCCACAAAAACTTGTATGCCGAAGATTTTGAGGGTTTCATTAATTATTTGGAAACTTTGGCACTTGGATCAAGTTGAACAAGTCATGAGGCATTCCCTAAGTAAGATGGTAAAGGCCCAACAATTGATTCAATCCAAGGTAAGGGTATTGTATTTTGGGAAGGATTGTTATAACTTAAATTTTGATCCTTTTTTTAAGAATTTAAAAGCAAAAGCAAAATATGTCTTTATGTGTTTTAGCATTCAAGAACCTATTTTTTTTATTTTTCAACTATTTTTTATTGTTGAGGTCCTAATAAAATTAAAAAAATATGTTTTGATGAATTTGCTCACATTTCATAATTTTCAACGTCATAAAAAAACTTGAAAAGGAAGAAAAAACTCAAATATGCTTTCTACGCATTTTTACCATTCATACCCATTTCATAACTCTTGATTTTGTTATCGAATTGTTGTTAACATTTTTAAAACATAATCAAAATAAGGTAAAATATAAACAAGTGAGATAAATTGCAAAACAAGGAAAATAAGGGGTAAAAAAAAATAGTGTTACTTGAGGACCAAGCAATTAAAAGGAAAATGACATTTGTAAAGTATAAATAGATGAGTGGATTATAGAGAATACTCTAACCATAAAAGAAAGAAAAAAACCTAGACACCATTAAAAAAATCGAGATGGAGTGAAAGAGAGAAGAAAGTGTTCTGAAAATAACACTATTCATCTTCTCTTACAAAAACCTTAGCCTTGTCTTTCTCTCAAAATGAAGCTTCTCTTTTTTGTTTTTCATTCTCTTATTTTTATTCTCAACAAGACCACCATTATTCTTTGTTTTTTGATCATCTACAAAACCCCTTATTCAATTTAAGACAATAACTCATGCATTATCATAAAACAAGGAGAGAGAGAAAATATATGTTAAAACTTCTCTCTTTGATATGTTTATCTTTCAACCTTTATTTTTCTCATTTTGATGAATATTATACAACCATACAAGTTATGTAATCCAATGATCCTTATATGTGTATATTTGAGAGAAAAATAGAAATAGTAGAGGGAGAAACATAATCACTAAAACTCTAAGTGTTGGATCCCTCTCACCGATTGATAGTGATCTATGTTATCTCCACAAAATAATAAAAAAAAAAATCATCAAGGAGTGGTGCATCTAGCGACCTAGTCCAAGCATGGGATGATACATTAGTCATGATAGCCCTTACTAACACATGACTACCAAGCACCACCATTGTTTCCTCTTGTTTAGTCATTGTTATAACCTCTTTTGGTTTACCTCATCCACCTTAAAAGGTTTATTTCAAACTACAAACATCTATTAAATAATTAATTTGATTTATTATTGATTTTTATGTGTTATGTGATGATATTTTTTTGATTGAACAACTTTTATTGAATTGATATTTGTGTTTAAATAGTGTTGGTTGAATCCCTTAATTTTGCTTCTTGTTTTCTTTCATGTTCTTAGCTATATAGTCATCATCCTTACCATCATTTTATTATTTGCATTTTTTTTTTGGGATCAAAATGTTACAAAAGTAGTCCTCATTCATGCATGTATATTTATATCTATTATGAATCTTGTATCTTAATTACAAGGTTCATCATACAAGAGTTTAGGTCTATATTAAAAGACATTGCTTAGAAAAAAAAATAGCATTTCAAAATCTTTCATATAACATTTCTTTTTAAAATCATGACTTTTCATTTCCAAGTAAAAAGTACAAGCCTTTGATTTGTTATTCATTTATGATATCCGAAAATAAATTAAATATAACAAGTTGTTGCTTTGAGTGTTGATAGGGAATAACATCTTCATCTTCCATTAGACTTATGTTTTAAAGAAAAAATAATCTTCTCTTAAAATACTTAATCCTCTTAGGTCAAGTGTCCATCACTGGTTCATAATATAAGCTAATCTTCATAGATCATTATATTTGCAAGGACCAATATTTTAACTCGATGTTCTTTAATTGATCAAATAGATAATAAATTTATGGAAATAAATATATGTTCTTTATCGTTACTTGGTTTACTTGTCTATAACCAATGCAGAATCATCAAGTCCCATCTTTTTTCAAAAAAAAAATTGAATCTCCCCATTGTGAATTACTAGGTAGGATAAATCTTTAATCCAGTAATTCTCTTAACTGAATCTTCACTCCTTTAACTTTATAAGAGATATTTTGTATAGGGTTTAAGAAATAAAGATGGTTTTAGGTAACAAGTCTATAGAAACTTCTAATTCTCTCTTTAGGTGTAATCTTGGTAATTCCTCCAATAAAAAATATCTAAAAGTTCTTTTCCACTAGTATTTCTAACAAGTTAATACCTTTATTCTCTTTATTAGCTACAAAGGTCAAATAAGTAACACGTTCTTTCTTTAATATTCTCTTTATAGACGCAACTAAAATGATACAATTTAGCATCACTTGCCTTTCACCCCTAAACTCAATCTAATTCTCTTTTGGACATTTAAGGTAATTGTTTTTGTAAAATAGTCCATGTTAGCTTGATGCTTTCTGATCCAATCCATCATTGGGATGATTTGAAAATCATAAATCCTTAAAGGTATCAGATGTAGCTAAAGTTTATAGCCCTCGATCCTTACATCATACCTGTTATATACATCATCACTATATATGGTTTCTTATAAGGTAGTGTCTACAATTAATCCCATATTCAATCTATCCTTCGTTACATTTAATTTATTTAATTTTAACAACAGAATGAGTAACTCCTTAATCAAGCAAAGCATACACCCTTTGAAAATTTAACTTTATCTTACCTTTGATTCAATATACACATGTTTTATTTCTTTTTTTATTATGCATTCTATATATTATTATTTTTATTCAAATCATGTACTATAAGGGTCTAGTTATACACATGCAAATACATTTGTACACACTCATGAATTTAAAGTTTTAATTGGCAATTTAGTCACACTAATATATGAATAAAACTTGATCATAATCATAATACTATACCTACAACTATGTATACAAAAGTCAGGTATTTTCCTAATTTATATTAAAAGACTTACCCTGAACTTTTTCTAATGGTGCCTTGAACTTGTCCCCACTTGTACTCACTTCAGACTAAATGTGTCTCCCAAGACTTCTACGCAACTAATGTATTGTAACTGAACATTTTTTACTCTTAGTTGGAGGTCTATACCTATAAAACCTCTATAGGTTTTTATAGGGTACGTTTTTTTGAAATGCCTTAAGTCACTGTATAAATAACATCCATTATCTAGGTATTTATACTTTCTCTACTAGTAACCCTCTTGTCTATAAAGGTAACATCTCCCCCTACCATAGAATAGTTACCAAGATGCATCTAATCACAACGATCATAATTTAGAAATGCAGAATGCCTATATGTTGATGCTCTAGAAGAATTATCAATTGACAACATCCTCATAAAATCCTTTCTTTAATGAGTTAAAAAAACCTATAAGAAACTTTCATTGAGACATAATAACCCTCACCACTTTTGTAAGACTTACTACTACTTTATCCCTATCTGCTTCTCTCTTTAGGAAATGGATTCTACTAGTATAAACCTTTTTCCTCTATTGTTGTGAGTCATGGTTAAATGGGCCTCTCCGCTATTCATATAACAGTGATTTCATCCTTTGAGATGGCTTAACTAATTTCTATACAATAGTGGGTTAAAAAGCTACTAACCCTGTCTTGATCTTCAAATTTAGCAAATCTCATGCCCTATCTATTTGGTGTTGCATCTTTATAGAGAGGTTCTCAGATTCAACACTATCATATTTACTTGTTCCACTGCTAGAAACTCTTTTTTTTCTTCATAAGTTGTTACGAATTATCTAAACAGCTAAATGGTATCATGGCCCGATACACTATTCACCAAGAAACAAATCACTGTGGACGGTTATTGTTGTGTTCAATTTTCGGGTCGGTTCGGTTTGGTTCGCTGAGTTCTTTTGGTCTACTGCTTTTTTTTCTTTTTTGAACAGTTAAATAACGAATTTGTCCCTCGAAAAAGACCCAAAAAAAGGCAATTGGACTTAGGGGCTCGACGGTAATTGCACAATTTCGGCCTGGTCCGGCTGGCCGATTTTTTTGAGCAAACGGCGGTTGTACCGCCGAAACAAACATGCCCTAAATCTATTTCAACCCATTCTTTTGTTAACATCAATTGATGAAAACAAATGCAAATCACAAAGAACTGCAGCAGCCAAAATTTGATGTAGGATAGAAATAATTATAAGAATAATAATAATTCTTGGCCACCATATCTGCATTCTTTCTGGTGTTAACAAACACAACTGCAGTCTTATCTCCAAGTTCACCAAGCAATCTACGCAACCTGCTGGACTTCTCAGATTCCTTGGTCATTATCACATGTTGAGATATCAAGTCAGTGGCCTTCCCAGCAGTGCCAATAGTGACCACGACAGGGTTTCTCAACTACTTCCTTGCAAGCCGCTCCACTGCAGGTGGCATAAACATATACGTGGTGCGGATATTACTCTTCAAGAAATGTGCTATTTCTGCTTATCAGCAAGTTTTTTCAAAAAGTGGATATTACTCCACTTTGATCTCTCTACACAAATTTACACAAATTACAATGAGTTATTGTTTGCTATTTAGTTTTAAAAATATGAAGAAATTTTTTTTATTTTTTGTTGTTTTTAGATTATTTTTATGTATTAATGTCAAAAATATTTTTTTAAAATAAAAAAATCATTTTAATATATTTTTGAACAAAAAACAGTTTAAAAAACAATCAAAATCACACTCCCAACAGACACTAAAAGGAGTAGAAATAGAAGGAAAAAAATCTAAATTTACACTAATATTTCAAATATAAAAATAAAAAAAAATAATGAGATAAATTTAACAATAATAATAAATTACTAATTATGATCAAAATAAAGTATTTTTACCACTAAAAATAAGTGTCATTTGTTATTTTTTTAAAGCAAGTATGTAATCTGGTATTACCGTTGATAATTTTTATTTATGTTATCAGACAAGTTGGGGAAAGTTAAGGGTGATTGTTTATTAATGGCTTAATACAAATAAGTTTAAAAATTAAAAATACTTTGTTTAATAAATATATTTTTAAACAAAATATTAAAAAAAAACGCAAAAACTATTTTTTTCGGCAGAACAACAACAATTCTATGATCCTTAATTACTTTGTCGCCAAGAAAAGAAAAGCATGTGTAGCTTATATATAATGATTAATAAGTTAATTCAACTCAAAACAGATACTTGCTCCCCAAGCAACGCGTGACAGATAGCCCATATGTCTGTCTCCTTCCTTAATAAATACATGAGAAACCGAACCTTCGTCTCTTCATAGGATAAGTTAAGATTAGTTTTTGCTGTGAATTCATCTAATCTATAACAATGGTGTCCCTTAGGCTGCAGAAGCGGCTAGCTGCTAGTTTACTCAATTGTGGCAAGGGGAGATTGTGGCTTGATCCTAACGAGAGCACTGACATCTCCATGGCCAATTCCAGTAAGTCTTGTATTCTATTACCTTCGATTTTCTTTAGTTTTCCTGTATTAATGCTAATTTTATCAAGATTGTTTCATGGGTATCCTGGGATTTACGATTTGGATGGATGGATGGGTAAAATTAGTATAATTCTTTCTTTCTTGGAAGCTTGAGGTAATCAATAAGGCATGGCCTGTTGCAGGTCACTTTTCGATCAATTTAGGGTCATAAAAGCTCGAAAAAGAAGGTACCAGCAAGGTGAAGAAGATATAAACATAGCACATTAAATAAATCTATTTTTTTAGGGAGGAAATTTTCATAGAGTAAGAATTATGTGAATCTGTTCATAGATTTTACATTTAGTTTAGTTTTTTCTCTGATTTACAAGATGTCAATTTAATCCCATAACTTGAGGATGCAAAGTCAGTAGAGTTAGATGTGTGTACATGCAAGAGAACTCAAAATACATGCTGTTACCTATTTTAAAAAATGATGATTTTAGTTGCATATACAAATTGTGATTTTAAGGTCTCAATTGTAATTTTAGAATGCTCAATTGAAGATCTAATTGCAAAATAAGTTGGTTTTTGGAAAACTCCGTTAATTGAAAGAAATCAAGGTTTGGGGACTGAAATTAGACTTGTAAAGGCTGAATTGGTGAAATCAAGGGTTTAATTGCATAAAATTCAAAGTCTAATGAGCAATTAAAGACTTATTTAAACAAATCAGAGACCAATGATCAATCTGTAAAAGACATGTGACTTCAAGGACTAAAATCAATGAAACTAAGGGTCAAAGTAAAGGAAATTAAGATTTTACCGATCAATCAGGGGTCTTATCTAATAAATCAAAAACTAAGAAGTTAAGTGAAAAGGTGCTGAAATCTAGGATTGGAAATTGAATCCGGCATAGGTGAAATTGCATGCATTTAAGAGTTTAGGGGAAAATATGGGCACAATTATACAAAATTGAAAGAGTAAGGACTAAATTGAAGATTGCAAATACCAAATCAAAAGACCTAATTCATATTACACTCAATATCCACTCCTTCATTACCTTGATTAAGATAGCATATGACATGACAAACATATAATATTTTCTATATTAGATAACTTAATGATCTGAAATTTAAAGACCACTTATACAACCATTCATTACATGAGTTTTTCCATAAATATAGGTAATCTTTTCATGTAAAACTCTCATGCGAGTCAATTCAATGCACATATCTTATGACAAATACCTATATATTAGTTATATGAACAATACTTTGATATAATAGAAACCACATAATTAAAACAACTTTGTAATTTCTTTTGCAAAGCATTTTTATCCCAATAACTTATCTTTACTTTATATTTATAAATCAAATATTAAATTTATTAATCTAATGTTATATAAATATTTATTAATAATAACTATATATTTACACAAATATAATAATGTTACGTATAACCACTTAATTGGCTACATAACATTTTAAACTAACAAAAGAATTATTCATAACACAGGGGTCTTAACAGCTTGGAAGCTAAATAATTAAATCTTTATTAATAATAAAAAAAATATTTACATAAATATAATAATATTACAGGTAACAACGACAATTGTCTGCATAACATCTTAAACTAACCCAAAAATACTATTTAACAGATTGGAGTTAGAATTAACGGCTTTTCAGTTAAAGAGCCTTGTTGTGGCTACTTGTTTTTTTAGTGGTATGTTTACTTACCAAAAAAAAATTGTAGCACTTGGTCCTCAGCCATCCTCACTGCAGGTATTAGAGTGTAGATTAGCAGGGTTACCTACTCAATTAACTTTGAAGATTAGAACGCAGGGGTGTAAATTTCGTTTTGTTTAGGCTGAAATGGTCTAAATATGTTATATTAGTTAAAAAAAATAAGATAAATAATATTATTTTTATCTCGGTTAAAATTTTGATTCATTCCGGATTTTTCCGTCAAATACCGACCAAAATATGCCGGTATCATTTCACCTGTGCCATTTCAGCCAAATATTGTTTTTTTTAAATAATAAATAATTTTACAATATCAATCATATCTTATAATTTGACCGTTAGATTGAGATGAAATTTTACGAGGAGTCTCTTGCCATATTTATATATATTATAGTAAAATTTCAAAGCAATCAGAAAATATAATAACCTTGCGAGATTGATGATGACATTCTCAAAATATTATACATGTTCATAATTTTGCTCATAACAATCATTTTAGTGTCTTTTTTTATATTAAATTTTACAATTCAAAATAATTTAATTTTTGAATTTAAACTATTTTTTTTTTTGAATTAATATATATATATATATATATATATATATATATACACACACACACACATAAACAGTATAACCCCAAAATAACAAGACAAAACACTCCAAAACTGAAACATATTTATTTTAATTAAAAAAACAAAACACCAACCAAGACAGAATTGACAACCTTAATCATGATCAGTAAAACAAAAACCATGGAATGGTGTCGTTTAAGTGGAGGTTTTTTTAATCAAAACGATTAGTTACCATGGGAGTGAAAAATATAATCGATTAAAAGGTTAGCCGTAGCTTAACTTTGACAGGAACCGAAAGGTTGCCGATAATATATAGAGAAGGACAATAAATTATTGCAGCTTCAATATTAATTTTATTCTGCTGGAACAATGAATGGAGGACTAGTCCTTGCTTTTAGCTCATGACTTGCTTCTTCTTACAATGTTGCAAACAAACTGGGGGGATGGGGAATTATGCTTTTCCAGATGAACCAAACAAGCGCATCTTCTCTGCAACCACAGCTTTCATGGCTTCTTTTGCTGATTTAGGCAATCACATGGACCAGATCTTGCTTGGGGTTGCTTAGTGAGTTCATGTAGGCCTTCCGCACCTCAGTATTAACATTGAACTTCGTCACGCCCCGCTGAATACTAGCCTGTTTGATGCAGTCAAAGGAGGTCGATTATGTTAATCAGTGGCAGATTCATTAAGCAATGCTGATTTAGGCTCTACGATTCATAAGCACTTAATTGACATTTTAATTCATGAAAGGACATGAAGTCTATCTTGTCTGTTGGTTCTATGACTTAACTCGCTCTATTTGTAGTTTTAAATTTAGAATTTTCCCCAAGCATCCTCTTTTGTTTTATTTGAAAGGGTTTTGCTCTGCCGTTGAAAAGGAAAATTGAGATTTTTTAAAAGCTATGCAAACCCAACTGAGATTTGTTTTTCAAATTGAAACGAAAGGTATCTTAAAACTCTAGAATTCCAGCGTCTGCTAAAGATATTACAATTGTATCTTTTTTTTGCTTGCTATTCTTGTGAACTCGTTCCCCTACCTAGCAGTATCACTGCTTTATGCTTGGGTTTGCTCACACATCTGATTGTTCTTAAACGCTAGCGTTTTACCTTGTGGTAATTGTCGTTGTCTTTTATTGAATTCTCTTTGCAGTCCATTTTCAATCGAGTTCAAAGTGTCCATAGTCATCAGTTTTCAGTCAGAACTGTCCAAATTGCATAAAAAATCTGATCCAAGAACTTCAAGACTGTGGGTAAGCATTTCTCTGAATTTCATTGTAGAGGAAACCTATTTGTTTGCATCTTAACTGTCTTTCAAATCTCAGCTGGCAATGGAAACTTTACCGCTTGAACTTGTTCGAACAAGATGAGGCGATCTGTAAAGACAATATTTGGAGAACTGTGCATAGAATGTAAGAATGCAGTATTAGTTTTGATTATATATATTTAATCTACTATCATAGCTGTTGCTTTACCTATATGTGATTGGTGCACTCAACACAGGCATGCATGGACCAAATATTTGTAAGATATTATGATGCATTTTCAATCCTCCGAATTGAAATCGTCCTCATGTTAGCAGATTGAAAATTTTAAAGATGCAGAAGGTTTAAAATTAATATCCCTGTATCCAAGCACGCTGACTTCCATGCCTCTGTTTAACACTCAGGCTGTTTTATGCATCTGACCTTTTACATGAAACTAAACCCAATCTAATCTTCCAACTCTTTTCATCGTTTGGTGTCCAATAACTCCATAAATGGCCACCTTCTAGCACATTTTTTTGTGCTCCTTTTAGGTTTTTTTTTTAACAAAATAACAATTAAGTAGTAGTTGTGGGCAAGAATAAGCGAGTGTTAGACTACAAAACCAATAATAGCTCATGAGGGCATTTATACAGAGTGATATAGTGTTATGGTCCCTGAATTGTGATCTAGTTACTGGGCGATTTACTGTAAAATCTATTGGCAGAGAATGGTGTTTCCCTGATCTCTTACCCTTGTGACCTATCTTGGAATTGTAAATGAATGTGTATGGCTCGATGAAAGAGAGAACCAAACGATCTCAGTAAGGATAAAACATAAATTTCTTCTTGATTGCAAATGAAATGATCTTGCGTACAATTTAACGGGATAGTTCAGTAACCAACTCCATGAAAGTTGGCTGCACTACTTGCACGATCTTACAAAATAGAAATAACAATTAAATTAAATGACAACAACAGGAATTGAAATTTGCATAATAAAAATGTGCGTGAATCTGTCAACTGAATCTGCCACTTGTAGCATGCTGCATTAACGCCATCTTCAGTTTCCCGTATCTTCATCCACGTCTCCTGCGCTTGTCCGCAAGTGTAAATGAAGGAAAACGTGACTGGAACGAAGACACATCCTCCCAAGAGGAATCAGCAGGGGACAACCCGTCCCAATGGACTAACACTTGCCTTTTGTTGTGAAACACCCGAGAATTTAAAATGGCCTTAGGTAGTGGTTGAATTTCGCCTTGGGTAAGAACAGGTAGGGATGGCTCAATTTCAACAGAGGTTCCATGGAAGGGTTTGAGGCATGAAACATGAAAAACAGGGTGCAATTTGAAATGGGATGGAAGTGTTAATTTGTAAGCCACAATACCAATTTTAGCTTGAATGGGAAAAGGGCCATAATAACGTGGGGCAAGCTTTGAATATTTGGCAGAAGAAAGGCTAAGTTGACGGTATGGTTGCAATTTGAGTAAAACGGGATCACCAATTTGAAAATGCACTGGCCTATGTTTAGCATCATAGTGAGCCTTCATGGAATTTTGAGCTTGCAGCAAACGATTCCTGAGATCCTGTAGAACCAAGTCACGATTGAACAATTCTTGGTCCACTGATTCCAGCTTAGCTAAGCCTGGACAATAAGATAACATTGTTGGGGGAGAACGCCCATAAACCACTTCGAAGGGAGTGGCTTTAAGAGAGGAATGATAGCTGGTGTTGTAGCAATACTCCACCCAAGGCAGCCATTGAAACCAGCGGCGAGGACGATCGCTGGTAAAACAACGGAGATACATCTCGATGGTGCGATTGACCACTTTCGTTTGCCCATCACTTTGTGGGTGATAAGCTGAACTAAAAGCCAATTTAGTGCCACTCAATCGAAATAATTCAGTCCAAAACATACCAGTAAATGTAACATCCCTATCGCTCACAATGGTTTCCGGTAACCCATGAAGTTTGAAGATATTAGCAAAGAACAAACGGGCTACACTTACAACAGTGTAAGGGTGAGCAAGAGGAATGAGATGTGCATACTTGGAGAATCGGTCCACCACCACTAACAAGACTGATTTCCCTTGTGAAGTCGGGAGGCCTTCAATGAAGTCCATAGAAACGTCAGACCAAATTTGAAGAGGTATTGGGAATGGCTGGAGGAGACCGGCTGGATGCAAGTGCTCGGATTTGTGCTTTTGACAAACCACACACTAGCGCACAAAGGATCGAATGGCTGACTTCATCCCCTTCCAATAAAAATCCTTGGCCACACGGTGGAGGGTCTTTTGATAGCCCTCATGGCTGCTGTCATGTAAGGCTGCGATAATGGCTGGAACCAAGGGAGAGGTGTCCTGCAAGAAGACACGTTTTTTGAAGAAAATCAAACCATCCTTGTATTCCCAAGGACCCACTGCTTCCCCTTGTTGAATATTTCGCAGCAATACTTGCAATTCTTCCGAAGTCTGAATCTCCATCCGGACCGAATTGAAGAGAGGTATCAATGGCATAGAAATGGCCGAAATACAAGACTAATCTTCCAAACAACGCGACAAAGCATCAGCCACAGTATTGTGTTTACCTGCACGATATTCGACTATAAAATCAAAACCCATTAATTTGCTCAACCAATGTTGCTGTGGGGAGGTAATGATGCGCTGGTCTAGCAAGAACTTGAGACTGTAATGATCCGTTCTGATGAGAAAATTACGGCCCCACAAGTATGCACGCCAATGGCGAACTGCTTTAGCCAACCCAATGAGTTCTTTTTCATATGCCGGAAGACTCTTATAACGGCTTGCGAGGGGCCTGCTAAAATAAGCTATTGGTTGTCCATTTTGTTGTAACACCGCGCCCATACCCGAATCTGAAGCATCACACTCGAAAATGAAAGTATTTGTGAAATCGGGAAGTGCCAACACAGGAATGCAAGTCATAGCTTCCTTTAATTGCTCAAATGCCCGTGTAGCCTCTTCAGTCCAATTGAAAGAATCCTTGCTCATCATAGATGTTAAAGGACCTGCAATTGTGCCATAATTTTGCACAAATTTTCGGTAATAGCCTGTGAGCCCCAAAAATCCTCTTAAGCCGCGCACCGTGGTTGGTTTCGGCCATTCAATCACTGCTGCGATTTTGCTGTTATCTACAGCAACCCCATCCTCCGAAATAATGTGCCCCAAATAGTGCACTTGGCTTTGAGCCACACAACATTTGGATCGCTTGAGAAATAATTGATTAGTAGCAAGTATCTCAAACACAAGCCGCAAGTGAGCTAAATGATCTGCCCAAGAATTGCTATAGACGAGAATATCGTCAAAAAATACAAGGATGAATTTACGCAGGTGCAACTGGAATACCTCATTCATCAAGGCTTGAAATGTGCTCGGTGCGTTGGTAAGGCCGAAGGGCATGACCAAAAACTCGAAGTGTCCATGATGTGTCCGGAAAGCTGTTTTCTCAATGTCCGTGGGATACATTCTGATTTGATGATATCCCGAGCAGAGGTCTAGCTTGGTGAAGAACTTTGCACCGTGCAACTCCTCCAATAACTCCTCAATCACAGGAATTGGAAATCTATCCTTGATTGTCTTGGAGTTTAAGGCCCTATAATCGACGCAGAATCGCCATGTGTTGTCTGCTTTAGTGACCAGAAGGACTGGTGACGAATATGGAGATTGACTGGGCCTTATAATTCCCCTTGCTAACATATCTTTGCACTGCCGCTCAATTTCATCTTTTTGGGCGTGAGGATACCTGTATGGACGCACCACCACAGGATGTGTACCCGGCTCCAAATTTATGCGATGGTCAAAGGATCGCACTGGAGGGAGGCCCGTTGGTTCCTGAAATAAAGCTTCAAATTCCGTTAATAGCAACTGTAGATCGTCATTGAGGGACGAATTCAACTCTGCCACGTGAAGCATCACGGGCGGCATTGCTTGTGCACTGTCCGTGCCTTGCAATTCCATCATCCTGCCATTTTGCTTGAAAACCATCGATTTTGCTTTGAAATCCCATAGGATGGGACCCAAAGTCTGCAGCCAATTCACGCCTAAAACAACATCAATTCCCGTTAAATGCAGCACATAAAAATCAATTTTAATCAACTGATTTCCCATCGTCACTGGTACATTCAAGCACTGTCCCGGACTTCTGATTTTGTTCCCATTAGCTACCATCACCTGCAATCCAGCTCTCGGCTCACAATTAAGTCCCAGTGTCTTCACCCATTGAGTTCCCAAGAAGCTATGAGTGCTTCCGGAGTCGATAAGGATCAAAAGGTGGTGTTCTCCGATGATGGCGTGAATCTTCATGGTTTTGCCCCCAGCATTCTCGCCCATAATCACATGCAATGAAATTTCGGGTGGAAATTCCTCTTCAATTTCATGATCTTCCTTCTCTCCTTGGACAGATTCTTCGACTCCATCCAGCCAAAATAAGCGTTTGCATTGATGCCCCTAACTGTAAATTTCATCACAATTGAAACATAGTCATTTTGCCCGTCGATCGTCCATCTCGGTTCGACTCAACCTTTTGAAGGTTTTCGGGTTGGAAGAACTGGGGGCTGGAAGTGCTGCTGGTTTGAAGGCTGGTTGGGTGAACCGCCTGATTCCACCCCTTCTCTCATACAAACGTGCCAGACTCATGGCACTAATTAAATCCCTGGGTCTGTGTAATTCCACTTCAATTGCAATGTATTCCTGTAGCCCACTGATGAAAATTTCCAATTCTTGCTCAGTGGTGAGGGGGCCTGCTCTAGCTGCCAATTGCTCAAACCTCCTTTGGTATTCTTCCACCGTGCTTCCCTGTCTTAGCTTCGAAAGTTCACCCAATTTGCTGCTTTGAAGGGAAGGGCCAAAACGCAGATGACAATTGCGTTTCAATTCTTCCCAAGAGATGCCAGGACGATCTCTCTCCAGTTTGAGGAACTAAACTTACGCATCTTCATCTAAGTGATAAGAAGCAATCTCCACCTTCTCTTCTTCTGGGATGTGTTGATGACGAAAGAAGTGATCACAACGACTCAGCCAAGCAAGCGGGTCATTTTTCCCATCATAGAGAGGGAATTCCAGCCTGCTATACCGTGGAAGTTGTGCCCTGCCTTCTGGGCGAAATCCCGCTTGAGGTTGCTCCCTTGGTGCCCGATTAGCAGAGTTGTTATCTCCCTGGTGAGTCTCAACTCTGGTCGCAGTCAGTTCCCTAGAAAGTTCTTCAATTCGTGCCGACAATTGCTCTCGCTCCAGTCGATCATGGTGACGATGCTCTTGATACATTTTCATGAATGTCTCAAATTAGAATCACCCATAAATTCCTGCTCTGATACCAAGTTGTTATGGTCCCTGAATTGTGATCTAGTTACTGGGCGATTTACTGTAAAATCTATTGGCAGAGAATGGTGTTTCCCTGATCTCTTACCCTTGTGACATATCTTGGAATTGTAAATGAATGTGTATGGCTCGATGAAAGAGAGAACCAAACGATCTCAGTAAGGATAAAACATAAATTTCTTCTTGATTGCAAATGAAATGATCTTGCGTACAATTTAAAGGGATAGTTCAGTAACCAACTCCATGAAAGTTGGCTGCACTACTTGCACGATCTTACAAAATAGAAATAACGATTAAATTAAATGACAACAACAGGAATTGAAATTTGCATAATAAAAATGTGCGTGAATCTGTCAACTGAATCTGCCACTTGTAGCATGCTGCATTAACGCCATCTTCAGTTTCCCGTATCTTCATCCACGTCTCCTGCGTTTGAGCATCCAGCTCTCCCACGCCTCTTATACACTTTGATTCCTTCCAGCTTCTTGTCCATGTTGTCCAGCTTCTTGTCCCCGTGGCCTTGGTTCATAACATATAGCAGCTAAGAGAACGAGCTTCTAATCTAGCATACTATTTCGTAATGCTGTAATTAAGAGGAGAATATTTCTTAGATTTTAATGCAGCTGAAGGCTATTGTCATCGTTAAATTCAAACATGGGGATGCATGGCAGCTAAAGTTCCCGGAAATAAAACAAATACTGCATGGAACGAGAAACAAAAATGAACAAGCCTAACATATTACACTTGCAACAAAATCTATATCCTTACTAGCCATTTACCTTTGCTTCGCCGCAATTAAAATCATATTTTTTCAACGCAAAAATATATATATATATATAAAATCATATTAAGAGTATAGGATGTTAAGAATGTAAGATTTTTTTTATTATACTATAAATTTGGGAAAAATAATAAATTTATGCAGAATTTCTACGAAGCATAAGTTTCTAATAAACTATATGAATTTTAAATTAATATAAATTTATCTGTTTAACAGGATTCAATGAAATTACCAGCATAAAATTACCATCATCATTATAAAGACAAGAAGATTCAGATACATGAATTATCAAATTCACTGTATTAAAATTAGTTTATTTCATAATCTAATTTAAATTAAATATAATAATAAAATATAAATTGTGAAACAATTACGATAACTTAAGAACAAAAATAAATCTTTGATTTTCTACCTATAAAAAGAAAAAAACATCATTGAAAATCCATTGCAAAGTTACCATCATTATCATGACTATAAAAGCTAGAATTACTATCACCATTACAACCAAAACAATTAGAATAATTAAATTGTCCCAAATTTATTTATTTTTTTTACAGAAAAACAAGAAAGAAAACAATAAAACAAACAATCACTAAAATTATCATTTTTATTACACAAACACTGAAACCATAAAATTATCACAAATTTTTTTAAAAAAAGAGTAAACAAAAACAACCAAAAAAAAGAAGAAAAAAAACTAAAATAAATATTTTGAGCATAAAAAAATCATATGATCCGAAAAACAGATAAAAATGACCGAAAACCATATTTTTATTTTAAATTAAATTATTTTTATATATTTTGATTTTTATTTATTGATGTCAAAAATAATTTTAAAAAACATAAAAAAAATATTATTTTAAAAACAATTTTAACAAGTATCAGAGAATTTGTTTGGTCCAAGATGAGGATTTTTTATTTATTTTGGGAAGTGTGAAGCCTAAATAAAGGGGAAGGCGACCATTTAATTGTTCGTGAGCTATGGAAAAGAAATGAGGGATGAGATGTAGGGAAGCAGTTCAAGAACCGTATGTTGGTTCAGAATGAGACTTCAGAGACTGGAGAGCAGGCTTTCTGCAACATGGAATCATTACTGTAGGATACTCTTGAAAAGAAGCTTTGATTTCTACTAATGAGTTTTTATTATTACGTACATTCATTTTTCTAGAAGAAAATGAGCTTCTGCATTTAACATTCAAGTATTCTGACCAAACAAAAAACACAAAGTATGCCAGTTTTCATAGATTACAACACTTGAGATCTCTCTAGCTGTTAGAGAGAATCTTGGTAGTTTTATGCAGTTCTGAGGGAACATCTGCTATAACCATTCTTTCACTTGGCAAATCAGCAGAACATCGAAGTCCAATTTGCAGGATTGATTCCAAACACTTCTTTACCTTTTCAATGCTGATGCTGCTTCTGCCTTTTGGACCATTTCTCCTTGTCTGAACTTCCTCTTGGATATCAATTGAAAGTAGAGGATAAATAGTCTCCATTACCCGACCAGGAAGGGCTGCTTCAACGAAACTATGCAGGTTAAAGTCACCTGTAAACATGCTGTCGGTGGGCCTTTTTCCTGTGAACATCTCCAGTACGAGAATTCCATAGCTATACACTGTGGAAATCCAGAGATTGTAGAAAAAGAAGAGAGAGAATTCTGTTTAAGAGAGATGAAGAATATGAACTGAATTCTGTTATTTTATTTCACACGCACACTGCATGCTCTGAATGCAGTATTTATAGCTACTTCTATGCTATAAGTGTATGCATGAATTACACTGAATGAATCCCTCTATATATGCTATCATCCCCCCTCAATCCCAGGCTTACATAAACCAAGCCTGCGATTGCGAACATGACTTAGAAACAGAGGAGAGCTAAGGCCTTTTGTAAGGATGTCAGCAAACTGCTCCTGTGAAGAAACGAACTGGACTGCCAGCTGATTGGTGGAGACCCTCTCACGCACAAAATGCACATCAATTTCAATGTGCTTCGTGCGTTGATGCTGCACTGGATTAAAGGATAGAGCAATAGCAGATAAATTGTCACAAAATAGCACAGGAGTTTGAGGCAGATTAACTCGTAAGAATTGCAGCAATTGTTTTATCCAGTCCAGTTCTGCAGAGGCAGTAGACAAGGCCCTATACTCAGCTTCCGTGGATGATCTAGACACGGTGGGCTGCTTCTTAGAGCTCCAAGCAATTGGGTTGGATCCAAGGAATACAACCAGACCAGTCGTCGATCGACGATCATTAGGATCACCAGCCCAATCAGCATCACTGAATGCTGTGAGGTCTAAAGTCCCTTTCTGATAAGTAATCCCAACAGAAATAGTGCCTTTAAGATACCTCAATATGCGTTTAACTGCCACAAAGTGATCCACCATAGGACGCTGCATAAATTGACACACCTGGTGGACTGCAAATGCAATGTCAGGCCGTGTAAATGTCAGGTATTGTAGAGCACCTACAATGCTGCGATACAATGAGGGATTATCAAACGGTTCTCCATCATCCTTGAGTAGCCGTTGATATGGAAGACAGGGAGTAGCACACGGTTTGGCAGAGTGCATATCAGTTTTAAGAAGCAGCTCATGTATATAGTTCGACTGTGAGAGGAACAGCCCAGCAGCGGTATGCACAATCTTAACACCCAAGAAGAAATGAAGATCCCCCATGTCTGTGATCTGAAACTCGGCAGTAAGAGCAGTAATGACCTGATGAATGACATTAGAATCACTCCCCGTGATTATAATGTCGTCAACATATACCAATAAAATGATAACCCCAGCATCCAGATATTTGACAAACAGGGAAGAGTCTGAATAAGTGTGATGAAACCCCAGTGATGGCAAAAATGAAGTGAACGTCTCATTCCACGCCCGTGGCGCCTGCTTCAAACCATAAAGGGACTTATGTAGTTTGCACACAAGCTGCGGTTGCAAGTGGTCAACAAAGCCAGGGGGCTGTGACATAAACACATCCTCGTGAAGAATGCCATGTAAAAAGGCATTTTTAACATCAAGTTGCCTCAAACCCCAACCAAACTGAGCAGCCAGTGCCAATACCAGTCTCACCGTAGTTGGCTTCACTACAGGACTAAAAGTCTCACCATAATCCAGTCCAGGCTCTTGACTAAACCACTGGGCAACCAACCGTGCCTTATGCCTCGCAATAGTCCCATCAGCATGCCTCTTAATTTTAAAAATCCATTTGCAGCCCACAAGATTTTTATCAGAAGGCATAGGCATAACCGTCCATGTCTGCTGTGTCTGAAGAGCATCAATCTCATCCTTCATGGCCTTCAACCAGACAGGACTAGTTAATGCTGTTTTGTAGCTAGACGGCTCAACCACATTCAAATCAACAGCCGTGAAGACAGCAGACGTAGCAAGACATACTGTCTTCTTCTTAATAATCCCACTCTTACTCCGAGTCTGCATCGGATGTACATTCATATCTGGAATATGAAGAATCACTGAAATGCACTCAGGATTAAATGAATCAACTGCTGGACTATCAACCTCAGATGCATTTCCAGAATTGGAAACAGGACCAGCAGGGGTGGCTGATATTGGCAAAGGCACAGCAGAAATGGAATCTGACGCAGGTGAAACAGGAATGGATTTGGAAGATGATGATGATTCATGAATAGGAGAAGGACTGATAGAGGGAAAAACAACGACATTTTCATGATTAACAGCTGGAAAGGGCACATGTGAAAGCTGGGAAGAAGACAAAGTAGGGCCCTTAGAAGCAGTAGTTAACTCAACATATGGAAAAACATGTTCATTAAAAATGACATGTCTAGCGATATATGTTCTTTTACCAACTGGTTCATAACAAAGATAGCCTTTATATTGGGAGGCATATCCTAAAAAGACACATATGGTAGTTTTAGGTTGTAACTTATTAAGTTGATATGGACGTAATAAGGGAAAGCAAGCACAACCAAAAATTCGCAAGTGAGACACATAAGGAATAGTCTGAAATAAGATTTCATAAGGAGATTTATTCTGTAGAGTTACGGAAGGCATTCTATTGATAAGATATACTGATGTTTGAACAGCATGAGTCCAAAACGACGCAGGTAATTTGGCATTTTGTAGTAGAGTAATTGTGGTTTCAATTAAATGCCTATGTTTGCGTTCTGCAAGACCGTTTTGTTCAGGCGTATGAGGGCAGGATTTTTGATGGACAGTGCCTTTAGAAATTAGAAAGGACTGGAGTTGTTTACTCACATACTCACCACCCCCATCGCTTTGCAGAGTTTTAATAGAACGCGAAAACTGAGTTTGAACATAGTGATAGAATCTCACGTATACAGAATAAAAATCACTTTTATGAACCAGTGGAAATAGCCAGCAATAACAGGAAAATTAATCTATAAAGGTCACATAATATCGGTAACCATCTATAGACAAACAAGGAGAAGGTCCCCAAATATCACTGTGAATAGTATGAAATGGAATTACAGATTTATGAGGACGCAATTGAAAGGGAAGTTTGGAAAACTTGCCTTGTAGACAACTATGACACATAGAAGAATTTGAATCAATGGAACATTTAATTTGGGCTTTTTCTAACATCATCGCAGCAATTTTATTAGTAGGATGACCTAAACGATGATGCCAAGTAGATGAAAGAACTAACTGACCAAGAAAAGACCGAGATTGTCGTGCGAAAAAGGATTGACGAGGATGAACAAAAGGAAAGGGATAGAGTCCATTACTGCATCGCCCTTTGTATATGATCCTCCCTGTGGCCTTGTCCTGAATCCAAAAATTGAAAGCATCAAAGATTAGTCTATAATGATTATCCAAGCATAACCGATGTACTGACACTAAATTTTGTGTCAATTGAGGAACATGCAGCACTGAATTGAGCTTAATAGGTGCACAACTCGTAGGAATAAGAGAATTCCCAACATGTGATACAAGCAAACCTTCACCATTCGCCGTTTGCACTGTATCGTTTGTGCGATAAGTGGTGGAAGATGACAGATTATTCAAGTCCGCTGTCATATGATTTGTTGCTCCAGAATCGGCTATCCAAACTGGAGAGGGATTCTGCGATTGCTGCAAAACAGGGTGCTGAGGTGGCTGTAGGACAGTGTTCATTGCTTGGATGACATTATGCTGAGCATGATAATCCTGAGCTGTGGGATAACCAGCATGATAATCCGGAGCCGAGACAGTGGTGTTGCCAGCAAAGTTCTGAGCATTATAATCCTGCGTTGAGGTTGAATTGCCAACAAAGTTTGGACAATTGCTATTGTGAAAACAATACAATGTGTTATGATTTGTCTTGCCACATATATGACATCTCAGCCTTTCACTCCGA
This sequence comes from Salix caprea, assembly GCA_964035475.1. Classification (NCBI taxonomy): domain Eukaryota; kingdom Viridiplantae; phylum Streptophyta; class Magnoliopsida; order Malpighiales; family Salicaceae; genus Salix; species Salix caprea. The sequence continues at coordinate 4,915,673 of OZ037753.1, read as the reverse complement.
TTGAGTCCACAAGCTGGAGCAATATGGCCTTCAAGGTTACACAGCTGGCATACGGGATTACTGGGCAGTGATGAGGCAGACTTATAAGAGTCAAACATGCCTGAAGTCATGGCTGGCATATCGTGCATCCTGGCATGAAACTGATTTTTCTGTTGAAAAATCCTTTTATGTGAGTTAAACCGTCCCCTGCCCCTGTTTCTGGGAAACGACTTGTAGCCACCATTTCCATAAGAGTTATAGCCATTCATTCCACGTGGCTGTGGAAAACTCACAGGTGGTGCAGCCAAGTCACCATTTCCATAAGAGTTATAGCTATTCATTCCACGTAGCTGTGGAAAACTCACTGGAGGTGCAGACAAGTGAGAATTTCTCACAGTGTTCATAGCAGTGAGAAACGCAGGATTGTCTGCGATAGTATTTTCCACCATTCTTTCTTCAGCCAACAGTTGCGAACGAAATTCTTGCAACGTAATCACACTTTCTCTGCCTCTTATCACACACCTGAAGGTGTTGTATTCGGGTGGAAGGCAATTCAACGCCAATATCACCACATCATCGTCTGCAAAGTGAACTCTGGCTGCACTCAAGTAATCACGCGCCTCCTTTATTTTCAGAAGGTACTGACTTACAGACTCATTTCCTTTCTTGATATTCTGCAGGTTGGATTTCAATTGGAAGATGCTAGTTTTGGATACAGTTGAAAACTGCTCCTTCAACCTATTCCAAAGATCTTGTGCACTGCTGCTACCGATTGCACGAGACATAGCCATAGGTGATAATGTGGCAGTGATGAGCTGCATAACAGCTCGATCATGCATCCTCCAAATCACAACATCCTCACATTCCGTAGCAGAGATGGAATTAGAAATGTTTGTACTGCTCTCAGCTATTGAATTAGTGAGAGGACAAGGATGAGAACCATCCGTAAAGCCAATAATTCCATTACTTTGTAACAACAGTTGCATCTGAAAATTCCAGTTCAAGAAATTCGTCTCATCCAATTTAACATTCACAGAGGTGGAGATTGTGGAAATCAGACCTGTAATTGGTGATTGGAGGATTTGGAGTTGCGAAGCAGTTACCATGACTGTTGATGATCAGAAAATAACAGAGGCGATTTTATCACACACGTTCCTCAATTCAGTGTTGATACAGTAGATTCTTCTTCACAAATTTGGCAACTGTTGATGCAGTCAATTTGTATGAATTCTGCAACAATCTGTCATACGGTAGCTTTCTCTTCCACAAAGCTATGAATTTGTGCAGTCAATTTGTATGAAATCTGCAACAATTCTTCCACGAAGCTATGGATTTTGCAGTTCAATTTGTATGAATTCTGCAACAATCTATCAAATCTGCGGAAGCAAAAGAAGAAATTCAAGAAACAATTTCTTGATTTAGTGTATTTGCGTGAGCAATTTAAGCTCTGATACCATGTGGAAATCCAGAGATTGTAGAAAAAGAAGAGAGAGAATTCTGTTTAAGAGAGATGAAGAATATGAACTGAATTCTGTTATTTTATTTCACACGCACAATGCATGCTCTGAATGCAATATTTATAGCTACTTCTATGCTATAAGTGTATGCATGAATTACACTGAATGAATCCCTCTATATATGCTATCATACACATCACCATGTGTTGAAGCCTCTCCTCCCATTCCATATTCTGCAATTTAGGCAAAAACTAAGAAAGTCTTTTACTAAGATTTCCTACATAGCATAGCCATCATATATCATTTTCAAAATTGGAATTATAATTGCATGTACTGCAGAAAATACAAACATGATTAATGGATATGTAGCAAGTTGATTTCTAAATGAATATGAGGAAAATGCTTAATATTTTACCTGGTGCTACATAACCAATGGTTCCTCGTATGCAAATTGAGCTGGAATCTGTAGAAAATGATTCCCCAGAAGCAGCTAAAAGAATCTTTGCCAGGCCAAAATCACCCACTTGAGCAGTAAGGTCATTGTCAAGAAGGATGTTGCTCGGTTTTAGATCACAATGAAGCACTGTCGTTTCACACTGGTTGTGAAGATAATCTAATGCCAGGGCCACATCAGTCGCTATGTTTATTCTCTGCAGCAGACTTAAATTTTTGAAGTCTTGTGATTCCGGTGAACTTGGATGTAACCAGCTCTCCAAGCTCCCATTTGACATAAACTCGAAGATCAAAGCCTTGAAGTCATTGCCTTGAAAATCAAGAATTTACAATTCTGACAAGATTTCGGTGTCTGATATTCCTCAACGCGTTGATTTCAGCCATGAAAGTCTTGCTGGCTCCTCTTTGTCGAAGCTTGAATACCTTCACAGCTACTTGATCATCAGATCCAAGCGTACCTTTGTAGACAGTACCATATTTTCCATCCCCAATTATGTTGGCCGAAGAAAACCCACTAGTAGCATGTACAAGTTCCGAGTAGGAAACTCTCTGGTATTTCTTCTCTAATGGTGAGGCCAAAGAAGGTCCACTTTTTTTTTGTTTTTTCCTGCGTATAACAACACAGGCAGATGCCACCACCAGAAGAAGGAAAAGTGCAGCACAGCTTCCAAGAATTACTACCTTCCGGTGAACTCCAGTCTTTCGTCTCTGTTTTGGGCATTCATGCAATTGCAGTGCCTTGATTCCTCCACATAGCTTGTCATTTCCGGCAACTGAAAATGCACTAGCATTGGTGAAAACTCCTTCAGCAGGCACTTCACCATCAAAATTGTTACCGGAAAGGTTGAGATAACCAAGAAGAGGTAATTCTCCAAGAAACTTGGGAATCTGCCCAGACAAGTTGTTGTGGGCAAGGTTAAGGACTCGGATACTTCTTAGCTTCTTGAAAGAAGAAGGAATAGTTCCTTAAAAGAAGTTGCCCTTCAAGTTGAGGTATTCCAACATGACACAACTATCGATAGAACTTGGAATTTTTCCAGATAATTCGTTTTCTGAAACATCCAATTTATTCAGCTTTCCTGCATTACCAAGCTGTGATGGTAATGGACCTGTTAAATTATTTGAACCCAGAAAGAGGCCAAATAAAGAATCGATACCAGCAAGTTTCTCAGGTATCGCACCACTGAGATTATTGTATGAAATATTTAACTCATCATTTAGTTGACGGTAATTTTCCAGAGAAACTGGTATAGTTCCCTCAAGAAAATTTTCTGCTAGATTGAGATGAAGCATTCTAGAAAGGTTTCCGAAGGAGGATGGAATATTTCCAGAGATTTTGTTTGTGTTAACAAAAAGCTTTCGCAACATGGAAAGTTTTCCAATAGAATCAGGTAATCTCCCTGTAAGCATGTTTTTAGAAAAGTCAAGATACGTCAGGTTTTTAAGATTTCCAATCTCTACAGGAATGTCTCCAGTCAAGTAGTTAGTCCTGAGTTCTAACCAATAGAGGTTGGTCGAGAGATTTGCAATGGAAATCGGCAATACGCCTCTAAGGTGATTTTCAAAAAACAACACCTGTGTTAAATGGGTGCAGTTGGTCAAGGAGGTAAGAAAAGTTAAATCACTCCCATTCTCATCCCCAAGCGGATTGGTAGCAAAGCTTATTATTTGAAGGTTTTGCAGGTTTCCCAAATTATTTGGAACAGGCCCGGTTAAAGCATTGGATGATAAATCGAAAATTTCGAGTCTTGAGCAATTGACGAAAGATTCTGGAATATGACCAGAGAATTGGTTTAATGAAAGAGTAAGAAGTTTCAGATTGGGCAGGGTTGATCCTATATAACGCGGGAGGGGACCAGTTAATTGGTTGTTCGCTAATGAGAGCAAAGTGAGGGATGAGAGATTGTAAAGCTGTTCAGGAACCATACCAGACCAATTGTTGGAAAAAAGAGCTAGAAAATCTAAGGCAGAGAGTCGTCCAAGTTCATCAGGAATGATTCCTTCCAGATTGTTCCATCCTAGATTTAAACCTTGCATGCTAGAGAGGTTCCCAAATGAAGGTGGGATTGAACCAGTGAAATGATTCCTGCCGAGGCTCAATCTTAAGAGCTTAGACAGAGAGCCAAGTTCACTGGGAATTCTCCCTGTAAAATTGTTTCCCTCTAGATTCAGGAATACGAGGTTTGAAAAATTACTCAAGTTGGAAGGAAGTTCACCTTGGAAGGAGTTATATTGTAGGTAAAGGTATCTCAGTCGAAACAACCGGCCAATTTCTGGAGGAAGAATCTGATGGAATCTGTTTCTACGGAGATCAATCAACCTGAGGAATGAAAGATTCCCGACATGGGGAGACAGGGGACCTGTCAGGTCAAGTGAAGACAGATTCAAGGAAGTTACTCTTCGATGTCTGCGACCGCATGTAACTCCTCGCCAGCTGCAAAACTGCAGCGAGCTGTTCCATGAGCTTAAACGATCGTGTGATATAAGATCCTTAATGGCAAGCAAAGCATGCTGGTCTGTCTCATTTGAGAAGCCAGAAGTGGTGGCTTCTATGTAGTTGATGAACAGAAGCATGCCCATGAACCAAAGAAACGAGTTCAGTAGCCCTGAAAGCATAATTCTTTTCTGGGTATTTTGCGGTGCTTGTGCCTAATGAAGCCAGGATGAGCTTAAGTAAGAGGCCAGGATACACTTGCAACAAAATCTATATCATCATCTGAATTTTCTCCAGCTTGTAAATGTGTATTAATTGCTTCGGGGGAATTCAAGCTTTGGTCCCACTTCTACGGCCCAGGTATTCGGTGCAAATTGCTACCCGACAGTTTATTTTAAATGCATATTTATTACCAACAGAAATGATATATTTTCTAACCAACCATATTTTAGATGGACCGACAAAATTAATTACTCTTTTTGTTTTTTGCATTTGTGATGGAAAAGAAGTGGATCTACGAGCATCAACTATATCAACAAATCATTCAATTATTATCAATTTTATACTCGAGCTATTTTTATTTAGTATTTCTTTATCAAATAATTAAATTATAAAAAAAATTGGTTAATGAGATGAGAAAAGTCAAGTCAGTGACGCCCTCTCCCGCAATAAATATTTTGCCAATATTCAATATTTGGAGTTCGTAGAGGTTTCCTAGACTTATTGACACCGACACAGCTAAAGCGTTACCACCTTATTACATTTCAAAAGTATTCTTACAAAAATTTAAATTTAAATTAATTTTAGTTTTTATTTTAAATTTAATTTTTCTGATATTTTTAAATTATTTTCTGATATCAAAAATAATTTTTAAAAAATAAAAAATATTATTTTAATACAAGCATTTTCAAACATATAATAAATCAGGTTGCACAAGTCCCGAGGAATTGGCTAACGGAAGTTGGAAAAGTCCCAGAGAATTTGTTTGCTCCTAGACGAAGAAAAGAAAGCAGAAGGGGACCATTTAATTGGTCGTAAGCTATGGAAAAGAAACAAGGGATGAGATATTGTAAAGCAGTTCAAGAACCGTATTTTGGTTAGAATATCATATACCGGTGTAAATAATAAATCAAAAGAAATTAGATAGATTTAAAGTTATTTAAGATTTATTACTCTAATATCTAGTTTTCTTCAATTTTAAATAATTTAAAAAAAATTGTGTTGTTGCAAATTATAAGTCGTTCAATAATGCCCTCAATAATCACCACACAAATCACTAAATTTTTTTTTCTTAAATCTTTATTTAAGAGGGAAATATTATTATGCCTAGAGTGTTAGTTCTATTTTGTAATTTATATTATTTTTCGGTCTAGTAGATGACCTGTCAAAAATATAAGAGAAATAACTTTATATTTATAGAAAATCCTAAAATCCCTATAATCGACATAATATCTATTTGTCTCTTAAATAATATCCATAATATAATTTTAGAAATTTAGTCAATCAATTCCTACTTGATATTTTAGGACAAATTATAATTCATGTATTAAGTATATTATAATGCTTAATCTCTAAAATTATTTTTAATCAAGTCAAACTTTGCTCCATAACATATAGTCAATGCTCCATAACATTTCTTGTAGTTGATAAATTCTCTTTTTTCTAGTGCATCTAGTCAATGCTCCATAACATTCCTAGAAACTCACGTTGCTCTCTGGTTGATAGTAATCAAGCACTATCAGTATCGTTTGGTGCCCTTAGATACCAATTACTAAAACATTTATGATTTCTTTGATGAAAACTCTAAGACTTTCTATCATAGTGTTTTTCCTAAATGGAAGATATTCATCAATAAGATCTACAACAATATGATATGCAAGTATTATATGAACTATCTTTTGAAAGCAAGATAAGCCAAAAGCATCGACAATATCTACCTTTTATTTGAAGTATGGATTGTGAGTTTTCATTGCATTTGCAATCTAAAAAAAAAACAATGAATAATCATAAATCTCCTTTGAAATTGGCTTTCAAAGAAATTAGGATTTTCTTTTCTATTACAATTTATGATATTGTGATCAAGAATAGAGCCACAGTAATTTTTCTAAAAGTTTGAATTTTATTTGGTATTTGCTAATAAAGATGCTCTAAGTATTATAAAAAGTGTAGGCAAATGGTAAAGCGCATAGGTAACTCATGGAGATACATTTTCCTCAATTTGGCAAATAACTTGAAAGCAGACAATTAATGCATTATTGCCACAAATCAAGCAAATTACACAAGTAAACAACAAATCTACTTCTAGCAGTCAAATTTGACAAATAAACAATAGGTTTGATAGCTAAAGTTTGTCAACAGAAAATAACAATACTTTCCTTTCAATATCTATTTTTCAAGTTGATCTATTTTTTCAATTTTTGCAAGTAAAAGACATGCACACAAAATACATATTTAAAATTACATATTTAATAGATAAACTATATCACACTTAATAAATAAAGGCAATTTGCACCACACAACTTACACTAGGGGTTGTTAGGATTGAGAGAGTTTGCAGATAATTGAAAGAGAAAAAAGAATTAGTTTAGAGAAGGGAAGATGGACAAGAGAGAAAAGAGAGGGAGACTGAAATTTAAAATTGTGTTGTATTGATTTCTGTTTTGCATATCTTTGTTGTGTGTGCACTTCTCTATTTATACACATTTCTCATACATTCTTCATACTCTAGAATACAAATACACTACTCTAGAATATTCTTTCTTCTATACTCTAACATTCCCCCTCAATCTCTTGCTTTGATGAACCAAGCATGAGATTGCATCAATGACTTTGAAACAGAGGAGCAGTGAAGCCTTTTGTCAAGATATCTGCAAAATAATACTGATTGTTACGGAGATAAAAACAAAACACATGAGTACTTAACCGTGCTTAATAGAAATCAGTTTGGAAAATAGAAAGAAGAGAATAGAAAAATAAGTTTGAATTTGATTGAGAAGATTTTGAGAATTTGAGAGATTGAGAAGAAGAAGAAGAATGCTCAAATGGCAAAGAAAATAGAAGAGAGAGAAGACATTTCATATATCTATTTCTTGATTGACATTTAATTTGTCTACTTCAGTTTTTTTGAAGTTTTTCATCTTTGAGAAGAGAGGGATGAGAAGAAAGAAATGGGAGGTGAGAGAGGTGATAGATTGGGTTTGAATTTCATTTGTGTACTTCAGTTTTTTCTAAACTTTTTCATTTGTCTACTTCAGTTTTTCTGAAGTTTTTCATTTGTTTACTTCAGTTTTTCTTCTGAAGTTTTTTTTTTATAAATTTCTTAATCTGTGTAAGAATTCATTGTCTAATTCTCAATGATATTGATTTCTTTCTTTCTTTTTTTTTTTTTTTCGATATTTTTTTATCATTTTTATCAAAACGGCCGTAGGAGACACATAAAACGGCACCACAATACACAGCACACAAAACACAAAACCTAGGGTTTCACAACGAATTCTTCTCAGCCGCCTCGACCACTTCTCTCATCATCTTCTTCCTCTGCTCTGCTCTAAAATCATCAACAAAACCTGAAAAATGTCAGGTGAAGAGGCTCATGCTCCCGCTGAGACTCCTGCTCAGCCTCTTGAGGCCATTGACTTGATGACAGCATGGCAGATTGCTCTAAAAAAGTCCCTTGCTCATGGTGGACTTGCTCGGTGCCTCTATGAAGATGCTAAAGTGATTGAGAAGCATGCTGCCCAGCTCTGTGTACTGGCAGAGGACTGCAACCAGCCAGACTATATCAAACTCGCCAAAGCACTCTATGCTGACCATGGTGTAGGCTTATTGACAGTTCCCAGTGCTAAGACTCTTGGCGAGTAGGTTGGGTTATGCAATATTGATTCTGAGGGGACAGAGGGAGAATCGTGGCTGCTTCTTCACAATGCACTGTACTTCTCACTCTGTTGCTGCTCTTTTTTTTTGTGCAAAATTTGAATGTAGTAATTTGTTGTGCAGATTGAAGAGTTGAGAGTATTAGTAGAAGAGTAACGAAACTGTGCAGAGAGTTTTTTTTTTTTTACTGAGACTAGAAGACTCGTTGAAAAAACTGAATGCTTGATTTAAGGAGTGGAGAGAGGAGGAGCAGAAGACGAAGATGAGAAAAGTGATGATGAGAATCTTGCTGAAGCAGATGAAGAGGAGTCTGACCTTGATTTGGCATGGAAGATGTTAGATGTTGCCATAGCAGCAACATGGATCTTCCGCTATTTGTGATCTTCTGGTTTCTAGCTGAGGTAGAGGAGGAGGTTGTGTTTCAACAATTCGCGTCACCTCTTCAGAATCACTTTGCGACTATCTCTCCCATGGCGTTGGATAATTTCACTAGGCTTCAGTAACGTACGACATCTTCCTTTTCATCGACTGCTCTGCTTCTCTGTTTCTGACAGGTCCTCATCTTCTACACCAATAGAGACAACGACTTCTTTGAGCTTGATGATCGGAGCAACCTGAGCACCGATCTAGAACAGAAATCAGATCAAGTTTTTTTTTGAATAATGCATAACGAATCAGATTGCGGAAGCTTGGATCAATTCATGCGTAAGCATAATAGCTCTGATACCATGTTAGGATTGAGAGAGTTTGCAGATAATTGAAAGAGAAAGAAGAATTAGTTTAGAGAAGGGAAGATGGAGAAGAGAGAAAAGAAAGGGAGACTGAAATTTAAAATTGTGTTGTATTGATTTCTGTTTTGCATATCTTTGTTGTGTGTGCACTTCTCTATTTATACATATTTCTCTACATTCTTTCATACTCTAGAATACAAATACACTACTCTAGAATATTCTTTCTTCTATACTCTAACAGGGGTGAGCATTTTCGGTTCTGTTCGGTTTTTATAAAAAAACAACCAAACCAAAAATTATATTTTTTTCTAAATAAACCGAACCGAACCTAGTAAAAACCGACCATTTTCAGTTCGGTTCGGCTTGGTTTTTATGTTAAACAAATACAGGAAACCAAAATTGTTTGTTGAGCCATCTGAAAGGATTTTGCTGGGCTTTTTATTGGGCTTTCTATTGGGCTTACAATTAATATTAAGAAATACTGCTTCCCAAAGTATTTTCAAAAAAAAATTACCCCTAAATATTAATTTGTATTAAATTGTTAATGTTAATATTGTGTTTAAGTTTTTTTTTTTGCCTTTGAAATACTATTATGTTGTTTTGTTTAATTGAGTATGAGTAACAATAATTTAAATTACAAACATGAACAAGTTAAAAATTAAATTACAAAATATTGCCTTCAAAGGCTTCCCAGTATTTATCAACTAAGGAAAAAGTCATGTGTTTCATTATAGGCTATGGCTTCTTCTCCTGCAAGAGTAATGAATGACTGTAAGTTCAAGGAATAACCAAAAGAACTTAGCTAATTAACAGGCAACTCAGAATCTGTAGTATTTTGAAAATTTTAAAAAGGGAAAATACATGAGTGCCCTTGGTGGCTTAGAATTAGGTGTGTAAATAAATTAAGGGTAGGGTAGTAATTGCATAAGCATATAAATATAAATAGAAAAGAAGGGAAAAGAAAAGGGAAAAACAAAAAAAGAAAGGAATAGGTCTGAAATTTGAGAGAGAGAATCGGGAAGAGAGGAAGAAAGAAGAAGAAGAAGAGAAAAAAGGGAAGGAGAAGAGGAGGAGAAAAGAAGAAGGAGAAATAAGTTGTTAAGGTAATGTGTGTGTTTTATTATGTATAAATGTGATTATTAGCTATGATTTTGCTTGTATTGATTGTTAGGGTTTTAGAATTTTATTTGGGTTTGATTGATGAGTTAAGAGAGATGTTAAGGATTGAATGTGTTGGGTAATGGTTTAGTTAGTTTGATTGTAGATGATTTTGAAGTTATTTGGTGTTTGGTGTAAAAAAATGTTGATAAATGGTGAAATAATGTTGAGAAATTTTGAAAATCCCTTGCTGGAATTCTGGGTTAAGGTTGAAGATGATGAAAATTCATTGTGGTCCTTTTTGGTGAAAATTACAGTTTAGTCCCCTAACTTTGGAAAATTTCAGTTTGGTCCCTGGAGTGAAATTGGAGATTCTGGACAGAATTGAGGATGAATTATGGACAAGATTTTAGGATAGCTATGAATTTATGAAGTGTTCAATTTAGTCCTTCAATTTAGTAAAATTACAATTTGACCCTTAAAAATATGAGAAAAATTCAGAATGGTTCCTAAGTAAAATAATAGCATTTTAGATTGGTTTGATGGATAATTGAAGCTCATTTGATGGATAATTGAAGCTCATTTGATGGATTAATATCAATTTTATGAATTGTGTATTTTGGAATTAGATTTCGGAAGAAACCTTTGTTTTAGGTTTTTGCGAAAAATGGATAGTTTGATTCAAAAACACATAGGATTATGAGTTGAACTCTTAGATATGTTATTAAAGGTATTTTACTTCTTTTGAGTCATTTTTGAGTATATCTTCTTTTATATATTCAGATAATCCTGATATTCTACCCGCGGGACATCAGTAAGATTTCGTCAACATCCTGCTTCTGAACCTTGTTTGCTTTTAAGTCAGGTGAGTGGATAATATTTAATATGCATGAGAAATTGTATAAATATTTGAATTTGCTAGTATGAATTGGATTATGCTTTTTTTGATAATATATACCTTGATTGCTATTCTTGATACGATAAAGCATAATCATTTGTTGAATATACGTTTTTGATATGAGCCTATATCTGTTTGTGAATTGATAGCTCCTCATTTGATTGATACCATGAGTTGAGCATTGAGATATGAATATGTTTGTTTGATTATAAGATATACCTATGGTATGCCAGTCAGAATACCCATGCTAACAGGGTAGTGTTAGCCTTTGTGCACATCGTATCTGAAACCCTAGTTGGTCGGGGGAGTCACCAACCTGTGTGGATTGATCATCCCACAGTACGGAGCCTCATGCTCATTGCATTCTGATTTTCTGACGAGCTTTACCTATACATCCTTGTTATGACCTATTTGAGAAACTTGTTGTAAAAACTTTGAGCCGATTCGATAATATATTTCTCATTGCTATATTATCTCGTATGTGTATATTGGATATTATCTACTCACTGAGTTGTTGAACTCACCCCCTCATTATTCATTATTTTCAGGGTCGTAGCTTACTAGCAGGTCATTTTTGTCCTACTCTTGGACTCTTGGAACCTGCTATTTTGGTTGTACTTGATACTTTTGTTCATATGTCTAGTTAGTGCTCTACAATTATAATTGTATGTAATCAACTCTTGTATAAAGACAATCAAATTATGTTATAAAGTTTACGTTGTTATTTCCGCTGCGTTAAATTCTGAAGTTGAATGATAAGTTTGTGTGTAAGTTTGGGTTCGCATAGGTGTGGAACCTTGGAGGGGGACCATGCCTATGTGCCGGTCACGGATCCGGGAATCGGTTCGTGACAAAATCCTACAAGCTGAAAAAGGGTTGATACAAAGTTTTGACACTTAGACTTTCTTTTTGTGGTTTTTTTCCCAACACTTTGCTTTCTCTACTTCCTTTCAACTAATTGAATATTTCAAATACAACATCAAAATTTATAACAACACTCCAAGGTAAGAAAAACATATTTTTAAAATATTTCTTGTGAAGTTTCATAGCACTGCTGCATGCTTTCTTCACATCTAAATTTCCAGTCATGTCATTCAATATTTGAAAGACATTGTGAAAGAAGAAAATGAATGAGAAAATAAGAAAGTAAATATCATATCGATATACAAAGATTTTCACAGCACAGGAACTAGCTCAAGGAATATTATTGAGGTATTTACCAAAAAAAAATGTTTTGCAAGTTTTATGTTGTCTTTCTTGCTGCAAATCTACATTAGGTGCATGCATAAATAAACGTTAGAAACCTACAAGCATAGTCAGTGTTGATTTGTTGGTTAGGTGGATCTATTGAATAACTTGTGGAGGACTCATTCAACTATCCCCATGTTACCAGACAAACTTTAGCTATATTTTTAGTGTTTGACTCCAAATAACAATGTCGTACTTGGGATTTGAGACTGGTCCTCAACAAGTAACGCCCAACTATAGTAATTAGAGCGAGAAATGGGGGTTGCTTAGAATTGTGAGGAGAACTTACCTTTTGTAAACTGCAACCGTGTAAAGAGGGGACAATGATAGATGCAGAGGGACTGCGGGTAATGGATGCAGCTCAGATTGCAGAGGAAGGGAGGGTAATGGTTGATTGTAGTTGTAAAGGGAGAGAGGGGGTGACTGCTGGGGTTGGTTACAGTTGCAGGGGGAGGGAGAGGGGGAGACTGGCTGCTAGGGGAGTTAAAAAGAAAAGAATAAGAAAGTTTCTATTTATAATGCCTCTTTTAACCGAACCGGTTCAGTTTGGTTTGGTTTGGCTTAATCGGTTTTTGCCTTACAAAATCGATACCGAACCGAATATTCTTCAGAATTTTAAAATCAGTTTAATCAAAAAAAATTCCGGTTCAGTTTTTTTGGTTATTTTTTTTTTTGGTTTTCTCGGTTTAATCGGTTGGCCGATTTTTTTGCTCACCCCTAACTTACACAAAGTAACATACGCTATACCGTGGATAAGATAATTCTTTTTTAAAAGGTTATGTATGCAGGTTTTTTTAATATATTTTTGCTCATATATGTAATCAAATAAATTGTGAGTTATGTGTGCTAATAAATAAATAAAAATTAACGATATCTAAAAATAAAATTCGAAATTTCGAGTGACATATATAGATTAATATATTTAATCTCTCAAGATTAGATATTTACTCAATCATGTTTGCTATATTTTGTTTATTAATATTTTTTATTAAATCAAATGAAAATAAAAGTAGATAAACATATTAAATTTATTAAATAAAAAAATTATATTATGTAAGGCTACACTTATTAGAAATATTATTTAAGAAAAAGATATTTATAAAAATATAGTTCATCTACACGAAACATTAAGAAAACCTTTTCGAAAATTAAATGCATAACCAGAAAATTATCATCATTGAAAAGAGGCTCCTTAAAGGGAATAAAAAAGAAAAAAGGGGTATTAATCCAAATATTTTTTTTTTGAAAAAAGCATATAAAAAGAAACATTAATAATAATAAAAAAAAGAGATAAGATGCTAATAGGCTTGGCAAGTTAGGCAAGCCCGCCTAACTCATTTTGGTCAGGCTCACATGTGGATTTGCCTTGACAATCTCAACGATTAGGCTTTAATGTTTTTCACAGAACATGGGTCAAACAATATGTCATCCACCCTAATATTTTTTTTAAAAAAAATATCAAACGACACCTTGTTTGTTAAGGCAGTTAACGCGTCATCTATTTTGCTTAGATTTCAACCACCTCAGTCATAAAAAATCAAGGCTTAATCTTTTCTAAACCAAAAACTCGTTTTCAACCCCACTTTTGACCCAAAACACATTCAAAACATTTTAGAAACCATGATAAACATTTTCATGGTCTAAAAAAACCCAAAAACCAGCCCCAAAAACTAAAATAAACCTGAAATAAAAAATCATCTTGAGCTCCGATCTATTTTTCATGAACTTTAAAGGTAAGAAAACTCCTTATATGAACTTTCCCCATCAAATTTCATCTATTTTAGTGGCCCAAATAAGCATCAACAACATGTTTATGTTTTTACTATTAAAATTTAGTGACCTTTCTCTCTTCTTTCTCAACCAGGGGCTAAAACATAACAAAAACTAGTTTCTTTTGACGAGACACACAAGCATATGACAAGCAACATTTAGTTGAATATTGTTTTCTAGGCATACTTGATCTCTTATTCTCAGTAGCACAATCGAGAATATATAGTAAACAAAAATTTGTATATTTATTCAATAGTAAACATTTAGCTGTATATTAAAATAATATTTTTTTATATATAAAAAATTATATTTGATAACGATCTAAAAAATAATTTAAAATAAAAAATAAAATAAAAATTATTTAAAAAAAAAAAAACACTTTTACATCGGATTCCATACACCCACGAAGCTTAAACACTTATGTCTGTCTCATTTGTAAAGCCAAAGGTGGCAGCAGTTTCCATGTTGTTGTTGATGGAACAAAATACAGTGCAGACAAGGAGTATTTTTACTGGCCCTGAAATCATATTTTAGTGCTCAAACAACTCTTTGTATATTCTCCATTTTCATAATGGGGTTTAGAAACCTTAGGAGTCCATGTCATTGGTCGAGCAAATGGTCTTTGGAATTATAATACGCCATTGGAAATTTCCTCTCATCGTATCAAAACTGGATTTATTATCAAAATTTGGCTTGTTTGTAGGAGTTAAATCCATGAGATGGAATGCTGTCGTTTGTCTGTTCCTCCATGATCTAAGCTGAGGGTGTGAACACTGGGAAGTTGTCTCTTTATGACTCAAGTTACAAAGAAACAAAAACTAGAATTTTGTAGTCAGTGTCCTTTTCACTAAAATTTCCACAAAGAGAAAAATCTTCTACAAATGAATATATTTCTGGACGCGTTCAGAATGGAAAAATTAGCGACGGTAAATTGACTTGACCACCTCTGAAGTTTGTCTGCCAAAGAATCTTATCAATCTTTCATGGACTGAAGCATCGACCTCTTCTTAGTGGTAGGTCTAGAATTTGAAGTTCGTGGAGGTTTCCTTGATTTATTGTCACGGACGCTGTTAAAGCGTTCATTTCAAAAATATTTTTAGTGAAATTTAAAAATATATATATATATTTTTTAAATTAATTTATTTTTTTATTTTTATTTATTGATGTCAAAAATAATTTTAAAAAATATAAAAAAAATATTATTTTAAAAACAATTTTAACAAGTATCAGAGAATTTGTTTGCTCCAAGATGAGGATTTTTTATTTATTTTGTGAAGCCTAAATAAAGGGGAAGGCGACCATTTAATTGTTCGTGAGCTATGGAAAAGAAATGAGGGATGAGATGTAGGGAAGCAGTTCAAGAACCGTATGTTGGTTCAGAATATCACACGCTGTGTAAATAATAATTCAAAAGAACTTTTCTCATCATCAAATTCAATAATATTCTACCTTTTCTTAGTGGTAGGTCTAGAATTTAAGAAGGGGTGCGCATTTGTTACCATGTTTTAATGGAAATAATTTGTAGATTTCCCAGGGAATGTTTTAGAATCTAAAAGTGAAGATATTGGTCAAGTCCAGTATCGTCCGATTTGGGACAGAGATCATGGTTTCTTGAAGAGAACAACTTGTGTACAGGGCAACTGTTTTTGCAAGCACAACATTCTGAGAAGAATCAAGACTTGGATCTTGTGGTAAACTGGATCTTGAACTACTAGCTTTGATACACCATAACAGAAGGGTCTGACAGAAACATATAGAACTAAGGAGAACACCAAGTAACGAAACAAATTAAAATAATTTTTCATAGATATGTCAGTTTTCATAGATTACAAAGAACATATAGAACGTATGCGCACCTATAGAACTAAAAAATACACAAAGTATGTCAGTTTAACAGGGTTCAATGAAATTACCAGCATAAAATTATTATCATCATCATTATAAAGACAAGAAGATTCGGATACATAAATCATCGAATTCACTGTATTAAAATTAATTTATTTCATAATCTAATTTAAATTAAATATAATAATAAAATATAAATTGTGAAAACACTTACGATAACTTAATAACAAAAATAAATTGTTGATTTTCTACCTATAAAAAGAAGAAAATATCATTGAAAATCCATTGCAAAGTTACCATTATTAGCATGACTATAACAGCTAAAATTACTATCACTATTACATCCATAACAGTTAGAATAATTAAATTGTCCTAAAAAAATAAAAAAAATAAAATATTTTTACAGAAAAACAAGCAAGAAAACAATAAAACAAACAATCACTAAAATTATCATTTTTATTACACAAACACTGAAACCATAAAATTATCAACAAAAAAAATTTAACAAAAGAGTAAACAAAAACAACAAAAAAAAGAAGAAAAAAACTAAAATAAATATTTTGAGCATAAAAAAATCATATGATCCGAAAAACAGATAAAAATGACAGAAAACACTAAAAAAAAACAAAGGGAAAAAGAAATTACCAATATAACTTAAAATTTCAGAACTGAACCGAATAAAAATAAAATCCCAATAAAAAATAAAATAACAAAAATTAAAAAAAAAACTAAAAGTATAAATACATAAATATGGATAAAAAATAAACACTCCAAGAAGGACCCAAAAAACCAAAGAAATTAATACTAAATAAAAATTAAAAGAATAAGTATCAAAATGAAAAACAAAATATATAATTAATTCTAATTAAAGGATAAAACTACAACAGATCAAAATCATGAGACCAAAAAACAATAAAAGAATCTTCTTTTCAAAAATACAGTATAATTATTTTAAAAAATCAAAATCAAAATCAAAATAATCATATAAAAATCAAAATTGAATGTGTATTGCTCTCAATGTTCATGGACTTCGGGGGCAAGTTGACAGCATTCACCATTTGTGATGAGAAAAGTCAAGTCAGTGACGTCCTCTTTAAAAGAGAAGATGCTGACAAGGCAACACATAGCGAAAATGCAGGAGAAGATAGAGCCAATTCATGACTGCACATTCTGACATTCAAGAAGATATCTCTCCAATTGTATACAACGGCTCATTCCTTACTTAGTGTAACGGTTCAATTCTTTATTAGCTTCCTTAAATGGAACAACTCTGTATGTATATAAACTCTTCAATCTGAATCAATAAAGCAAGCAAAACATTGTTCAGAAAATACAAACAGTTGAACCTCTTTCTCTCATATGGTATCAGAGCAACCAATCTCTAACGAGTCAGAGATCCAGATTATCACAATGTCCTCTGCCTCAGAACAACATCCAAACACCCAGCCCTTCCCTGCAACAAAAAAATCACTGATTGCATTCAATATCACTGCCCAAATTAACGAAAAGTTAACACCCTCAACTTTTCTGCAATGGCGTGCTCAATTCGAAGCACTTCTCATCGGGTATGATTTGCTTGATTATGTAGAAGGCATTCTACAGTGCCCCATCTCCACTGGCACCGCTGCTAATGAGTTATGCAAAACTCATTGGATTCGACAGGATAAGCTTATCCTTAGTGCGATCTTAGCATCCACTTCCCCATCGATAACACCACTTATTGCCACAGCAAAGACTTCTCATGCTGCCTGGAACAAACTCAAAAATTTGTATGCTAGTCGATCCCGTACTCGAGCTATGCAATTGAAGGAAGAACTCACCTTGATCCAGCGTGGAGCTCGATCAATTACAGAATATCTTCACACAGTGAAGGCCTTGGCAGACGAAATTGCCATCATCGATCATCCAATCTCGGATGATGACCTAAC
The DNA here is from genome assembly GCA_964035475.1 of Salix caprea. Lineage (NCBI taxonomy): Eukaryota > Viridiplantae > Streptophyta > Magnoliopsida > Malpighiales > Salicaceae > Salix > Salix caprea. Next base: position 4,897,959 of record OZ037753.1, on the reverse strand, counting down.
CCTTTATGTACTCAATGGGTTAGGTCCTGATTTCCGTGAAATAGCAGCACCCATTCGAGCCCGTGAGAAATCACTGGTTTTTGAAGAGCTGCACGATCTCCTGGTTGGCCATGAAGCCTACCTCAGACGCTTGGAAGCCACGGCGCAGCAGCTGGTTGCGTCTGCAAATTTCTCCAAAACCAGAACATTTGGACAAGGAGAGAATCAAACGTGGTCGTTTAAAAGGAATGACCACCATCAGTTTAACCGAGATGCAAATCGTGGACCGCACGGGCCACAAAGGCAACAGCATGGACCCCCACGTGATAACAGGAGGTCCAATAATTACTCGGGCCGGCCCAACAACAACAACTTCAACCGGAGGCCTCAGCCCAAATGTCAACTTTGTGACAAATGGGGACATATTGCAAAAACATGTGCACAATATAATTCTTCTAATGCTTCCATCAACTGTGTCAATGCATCAAGTGGAATGGATAAAAATTGGCTACTAGATTCCGCTGCCTCTCATAATATTACGGGTGATTTGTCAAATTTATCTGTTCACTCCGAATATGATGGAACTGACAAAGTTGTACTTGGTGATGGTTCAGGTTTGCAAGTCTCTCACATTGGTTCCTTAGCTTTGCGTTCTCCTAAACGTATTTTTACATTACGTGACACTCTTTGTGTTCCAAATTTACGAAAAAATTTAATTTCTGTTCATCATTTTACTAAATAAAATCATGTTTTTGTTGAGCTTCACCCGTTTCATTTTCTTGTGAAGGATCAGATCACGGGGGCGCCTTTGCTAAAAGGAGCATGTAACGATGGCATCTACACCTTTCCGGCATCGATGGTGGCATCACCGAAGGTTGCTAATGTACTTGAACGGACCACTATTGATGGTTGGCACAAACGCCTTGGGCACCCTTCAACAAAAATTGTCCATCATCTCGTTAAGAATTTTTTACTTCCTGTTTTACCACATAAAAATTTGTCTTTACTTTGTCATTCTTGTTCAATTAATAAAGCCCATCGACAACCTTTTCAAACAAACAGTCTTCAAAGTCATGCACCGCTTGACCTTATTTACACTGACGTGTGGGGTCCTGCAAGCTATACCGGTCTTGATGGATCAAAATACTATCTTATTTTGGTAGACCATTATACGAAATATATTTGGTTTTATCCCATGATCACCAAATCTGGTGTTACTCAAATTTTTCCTCATTTTAAAAAATTTGTTGAAAATCGATTTCAAAAAACAATTAAAACTCTTTATTCTGACAATGGTGGCGAATTTATAGCCTTAAAATCCTTTTTACTCCATCATGGCATTACTCACTTTACCACTGCCCCACATACGCCACAACAAAACGGTGTCTCCGAAAGACGACATCATCATATTGTTGAAACAGGTCTTACTCTCCTTCATGATGCTAATCTTGATTTTGCATACTGGCCTTATGCTTTTCAAACAGCCGCTTATCTTATTAACAGACAGCCAACACCTCTTCTTCAAGGAAAATCTCCTTTTGAATTTCTTTTTGGTCAAAAACCAAATTATTTGAAATTAAAAAAATTTGGCTGTACATGTTATCCTCTTACCCGACCTTACAACACAAATAAAATGCAACCAAAATCCAAGGTCTGTATTTTTATTGGTTATTCTCTCACTCAAAACGCATATAAGTGCCTCGAACCTAAAACAAAGAAAATATTTATTTCACGGCATGTGCTTTTTGATGAAATTAAACCACCCAACTGTTGCACCTCATCTGATTTCATTCCAAATCAAAATCAAAATCAAATTTTGTTTTCATCTCCATCACATCTTCTCGGTGCCCAGCGTATTCCCTCAAACCCATCATCAGTGTCCATCTCGTCAGCACCTTCGTCCCCAAATCGATGCTGCCATCAGAATCCGTCTGGTTCAGCCGCCGTCGTTACCGCTCCTTCAGGTAATATCATTCCTTCTTGTTCTTTACTGAATAATTCCTTACATTCTTCACCCATCATGGATCGCAATCCCTCTATTTCGAATTTCCCTTTAGAAAACCCTAGGATTGCATCTGAATTGCCAAACCCATCTCCAACAGCCTCCTCCACGGCAAACCATCCACACACAGACTCTCTCCCTTTAACCTCAGCACCATCAATTGAACCTCCCCGCACCCATACCATGACCACTAGGTCCATGAACAACATCTTCAAACCCAAACAGGTCCATACAGTGTCTAAACACCCCCTCCCGTCCACCATTGAGCCAACGTGTGTGAGCCAAGCTATTTCTCACCCACACTGGCGTGAAGCCATGTCCTGTGAACTCACAGCCTTAATGAAACACCATACATGGGACCTTGTTCTTCCTCCACCGAACTGTCACCCTGTAGGATGCAAATGGGTTTTTCGGGTTAAAAGGCATGCTGATGGGTCAATAGACAGATTTAAAGCTCGTTTAGTTGCTAAGGGTTATAATCAACGTCCTAGTATTGATTATGTTGAGACTTTTAGTCCTGTAATTAAGCCTGCAACTATAAGAACTGTGTTATCTATTGCTGTTATAAATGGATGGGATTTGCGGCAACTGGATGTAAACAATGCTTTTCTCAATGGTAAATTAACTGAAGTTGTGTTTATGTCTCAACCCCCAGGGTTCAAAGATCAGTCCAAGCCTCACCATGTCTGCAGGTTAAACAAGGCGATTTATGGCCTTAAACAGGCTCCACGGGCTTGATTTACAGCATTGAAATCTGCCATTATTCAACTCGGGTTTCAAAATTCTATGGCTGATCCCTCCCTTTTCATTTACAATAAAAACTCAATTATATGTTATTGTTTAGTATATGTTGATGATCTTGTTCTTACAGGAAATAATTCAACCTTTGTGACAGCTGTTATCAAGCAATTGGGTGATCAATTCTCCCTCAAAGATATGGGGTTGCTGCATTTCTTTCTCGGCGTGGAAGTGATTCCCACCCGGACTGGACTATTCCTATCCCAGCACAAATACATTCGGGATCTTCTAGCCTCCACCCCCTTGTCTACCTCTCAGCCTCTTCGATTAATAGATGGAACTGCCGCAGTGGACAGCACGGACTATCGTCGAATTATTGGCAGCCTCCAGTACCTCTCCTTGACGCGTCCTGACATATCATTTGTGGTCAACAAACTGGCTCAGTTTATGCACAAGCCCACCATGACTCATTGGACAGTAACCAAGAGGCTCCTTCGTTACCTCAAACTGACCATATTTCATGGCATTCATCTGTGCAAAGCCAGCTCGCCCACACTACGGACATATTCGGATGCTGATTGGGCAGGGAATATCGATGATCGCACATCCACTTCTGCGTACATCACCTTCCTTGGCTCAAATCCAATCTCATGGAGTTCCAAGAAGCAAAGAGCAGTCGCAAGATCCTCCACGGAAGCTGAATATCGGGCCCTAGCCAATGCCGCGTCTGAAACGATCTGGCTGTCCACTCTACTCAAAGAATTAGCATTTGACGTACCAGCCACTCCTCAGTTGCTTTGCGATAATCTTGGGGCCACACACCTCAGCCTCAACCCGGTTCATCACTCGCGCATGAAGCACATTCAGATCGACCTTCATTTTGTGCGCGAATTAGTTCAACGAGGCAGCCTTCAAGTGATGCATGTTCATACTCATGATCAACTGGCTGATCTCCTCACTAAACCACTGTCAAGACAACGCACTGAATTTTTACGGTCCAAGATTGGTCTTTCCGATGGAAGCCCAATCTTGCGGGGGCGTAAAAGAGAAGATGCTGACAAGGCAACACATAGCGAAAATGCAGGAGAAGATAGAGCCAATTCATGACTGCACATTCTGACATTCAAGAAGATATCTCTCCAATTGTATACAACGGCTCATTCCTTACTTAGTGTAACGGTTCAATTCTTTATTAGCTTCCTTAAATGGAACAACTCTGTATGTATATAAACTCTTCAATCTGAATCAATAAAGCAAGCAAAACATTGTTCAGAAAATACAAACAGTTGAACCTCTTTCTCTCATACTCTTCAGCAATACATATTGTCCCAATATTCAGATAGAATTTGAAGTTCGTGGAGGTTTCCTTGATTTATTGTCACGGACGCTGTTGAAGCGTTCATTTCAAAAATATTTTTAGTAAAATTTAAAAATATATATTTTTTATTTTTATTTTTTGATGTTAAAAATAATTTTAAAAATATAAAAAAAATTATTTTAATACTTTTAAATAAAAAATATTTTTAAAATTAATTTCAACAACTATCAAAGAATTTGCTTTCTCCAAAGATGAGGATTTTTTAATTATTTTGGGAAGTGTGAAGCCTAAATAAAGGGGAAGGCGACCATTTAATTGTTCGTGAGCTATGGAAAAGAAGTGAGGGATGAGATGTTGTGAAGCAGTTCAAGAACCGTATGTTGGTTCAGAATATCACAGGCGCTGTAAATAATAACTCAAAAGAACTTTTCTCATCATCAAATTCAATAATTTAACACAAATTTCATCTGTTTTAGTGGCCCAAATAAACATTAACAACGTATTTCTGTATTTCTCTATTAAAACCTCCATTTTCATAATGGGGTTGAGAAACCTTAGGAGTCCATGTCATTGGTCGAGCAAATGGTCTTTGGAATTATAATACGCTTTCTACACGCTTCCCTCGAGAAAATGTTAAGCAATTGGCCTTTGGAAATTTCCTCTCATCGTATCAAACTACATTTATGACCAAAATTTGGCTTATATATATATATATATATATATATATTGTCAAAGAATAATATAAATTTTATTTTCAGACTTCACTTAACAACTTAATTTTTAAATGAGATGATTAGTTGATATGATATTATAGTCTTGTTGACCCAGCGGTCATGAGTTCGAATCTAATTACTCTCATTTTATTTGATAAAAATCAAGTACAAAGTAGTGTAGGTCTATGTGCAAGTTTCAAGCCTAAAAATTTTCATTTAAGGAGATGTGTTAAAGAATAATATAAATAATATTCTAGGATTTTATATAACAATTTAAGTTTTTATATGAAATGTATACTTTACATGTAGAAGTTAAATCCATGAGATAGAATGTTGTTGTTTGTCTGTTCCTCGATGGTGTAAGCGAGGGTGTGAACACTGGGAACTTGTGTCTTTATGACTCAAGTTACAAAGAAACAAAAACTAAAAATTTTGTAGTCAGTGTCCTTTTCACTAAAATTTCCACAAAGAGAAAAATCTTCTACAAATGATAGCTATGTGGAATATATTTCTGTACGCATTCAGAATGGAAAAAATAGCGACGGTAAATTGACTTGACCACCTCTGAAGTTTGTCTGCCAAAGAATCTTATCAATCTTTCATGGACTGAAGCATCGACCTCTTCTTAGTGGTAGGTCTAGAATTTAAGAAGGGGTGCGCATTTGTTAGCATGATTTAATGGAAAGAATGTTTTAGAATCTAAAAGTGAAGATATTGGTCAAGTCCAGTAACGTCCAATTTGGGATAGAGATAATGGTTTCTTGAAGAGAACAACTTGAGTACACCATAACAGTTTTTGCAAGCACAACATTCTGGGAAGAATCCAGACTTGGATCTTGTGGTAAACTGGATCTAGCTTTGATACACCATAACAGAAGGGCCTGACAGAAACATATAGAACTAAAGAGAACACCAAGTAACGAAACAAATTAAAATAATTTTGTTTAGCTGAGAAATTCAAAGTTCTTGTAACACTGTTGTGGGATTTTGTGTGAGAGAAAACCTGAGAAAGTCGTTGAGACTTCAGAGACTGGAGAGCAGGCTTTCTGCAACATGCAGATGGAATCATTACTGTAGGATACTCTTGAAAAGAAGCTTTGATTTCTACTAATGAGTTTTTATTATTACGTACATTCATTTTGCTAGAAGAAAATGAGCTTCTGCATTTAACATTCAAGTATTCTGACCAAACAAAAAACACAACGTATGCCAGTTTTCATAGATTACAGCACTTGAGATCTCTCTAGCTGTTAGAGAGAATCTTCGTAGTTTTATGCAGTTCTGAGGGAACATCTGCTATAACCATTCTTTCACTTGGCGAATCAGCAGAACATCGAAGTCCAATCTGCAGGATTGATTCCAAACACTTCTTTACCTTTTCAATGCTGATGCTGCTTCTGCCTCTTGGACCATTTCTCCTTGTCTGAACTTCCTCTTGGATATCAATTGAAAGTAGAGGATCAATAATCTCCATTACCCGATCAGGAAGGGCTGCTTTAACGAAACTATGCAGGTTAAAATCACCTGTAAACATGCTGTCGGTGGGCCTTTTTCCTGTGAACATCTCCAGCAGGAGAATTCCATAGCTGTACACATCACCCTGTGTTGAAGCCTCTCTTCCCATTCCATATTCTGCAATTTAAGCAAAAAGTAAGTCTTTTACTAAGATTTCCTAGATAGCATAGCCATCATATATCATCTTCAAATTGGAATTATAATTGCATGTATTGCAGAAAATACAAACATGATTATTGGATTTGTAGCAAGTTGATTTCTAAATGAATATGAGGAAGGGTAGTTGCTTAATATTTTACCTGGTGCAACATAACCAATGGTTCCTCGTATGCAAATTGAGCTGGAATCTGTAGAAAATGATTCCCCAGCAGCAGCTAAAAGAATCTTTGCCAGGCCAAAATCACCCACTTGAGCAGTAAGGTCATTGTCAAGAAGGATGTTACTCGGTTTTAGATCACAATGAAGCACTGTCGTTTCACACTGGTTGTGAAGATAATCTAATGCCAGGGCCACATCAGTCGCTATGTTTATTCTCTGCAGCAGACTTAAATTTTTGAAGTCTCGTGATTCCGCTGAACTTGGATGTAACCAGCTCTCCAAACTCCCATTTGACATAAACTCGAAGATCAAAGCCTTGAAATCATTGCCTTTGAAATCAATGGTTGAGCAAGAATTTACAATTCTGACAAGATTTCGGTGTCTGATATTCCTCAACGCGTTGATTTCAGCCATGAAAGTATTGCTGGCTCCTCTTTGTCGAAGCTTGAATACCTTCACAGCTACTTGATCATCAGATCCAAGTGTACCTTTGTAGACAGTGCCGTATTTTCCATCCCCAATTATGTTGGTCGAAGAGAACCCACCAGTAGCATGTACAAGTTCCGAATAGGAAACTCTCTGGTATTTCTTCTCTAATGGTGAGGCCAAAGAAGGTCGACTTTTTTTTTGTTTTCTCCTGTGTATAACAGCAAAGACAGATGCCATCACCAGAAGAAGGAAAAGTGCAGCACAACTTGCAAGAATTACTACCTTCCGATGAACTCCAGTCTTTTGTCTCTGTTTTGGGCATTCATGCAATTGCAGTGCCTTGATTCCTCCACATAGCTTGTCATTTCCAGCAACTGAAAATGCACTCGCATTGGTGAAAACTCCTTCAGCTGGCACTTCACCATCAAAATTGTTACCGGAAAGGTTGAGATAACCAAGAAGAGGTAATTCACCAAGAAACTTGGGAATCTGCCCAGACAAGTTGTTGTGGGCAAGGTTAAGGACTCGGATACTTCTTAGCTTCTTGAAAGAAGAAGGAATAGTTCCTTCAAAGAAGTTGCCATTCAAGTTGAGGTCTTCCAACATGACACAACTCTCGATAGAACTTGGAATTTTTCCAGATAATTTGTTTTCTGAAACATTCAATTTATTCAGATTTCCTGCATTACCCAGTTGTGATGGTAATGGACCTGTTAAATTATTTGAAGCCATAGAGAGGCCCAATAAAGAATCGATACCAGCAAGTTTCTCAGGTATCGCACCACTGAGATGATTGTATGAAAGGTCTAACCATTCTAGTTGACTGTAATTTTCCAGAGAAACGGGTATAGTTCCCTCAAGAAAATTGTCTTTTAGATTGAGGACAAGCATTCGAGAAATGTTTCCGAAGGAGGATGGAATATTTCCAGAGATTTTGTTTGTGTTAACATAAAGCTCTTGCAACTTGGAAAGTTTTCTAATAGAATCAGGTAATCTCCCTGTAAGCATGTTTTCAGAAAATCCAAGATACTCCAAGTTTTTAAGATTTCCAATCTCTACAGGAATGTCTCCAGTCAAGTAGTTAGCGTGGAGTGTTAACAAATAGAGGTTGGTCGAGAGATTTGCAATAGAGATTGGCAATACGCCTCTAAGGTGATTTTTAAAAAACCGCACCGTTCTTAAATTGGTGCAATTGGTCAAGGAGGTAAGAAAAGTTAAATCACTCCCATTCTCATCCCCGAGCGGATTGCTACCAAAGTTTATTATTTCAAGGTTTTGCAGGTTTCCCAAATTATTTGGAACAGGCCCGGTTAAAGCATTCACTGATAAATCAAAATCTACGAGTCCTGAGCAATTGACGATAGATTTTGGAATATGACCAAAGAATTGGTTTCGTCCAAGATAAAGACCTTGCAGATTGGGCAGGGTTGATCCTATATGACGCGGGAGGGGACCAGTTAATTGGTTGTCCACTAATGAGAGCTTTTTGAGGGATGAGATATTGTAAAGCTGTTCAGGAACCATACCAGACAAATTGTTGTAATAAAGTTTTAGAGAATCTAAGGCAGAGAGTCGTCCAAGTTCATCAGGAATGATTCCTTCCAGATTGTTCAATGCTAGACTTGCACCCTGCATGCTAGATAGGTTCCCAAATGAAGGTGGGATTGAACCGGTGAAATGATTGCTGTCGAGGTTCAATTGTAAGAGCTTAGACAAAGAGCCAAGTTCACTGGGAATTTTCCCTCTAAAATTGTTTCCTTTTAGATTCACGAATTTGAGGTTTGAAAAATGATTCAAGTTGGAAGGAAGTTCACCTTGGAAGGAGTTGTCTTCTAGAGAAAGGTTTCTCAATCGAAACAACCGGGCAATTTCTGGAGGAAGAATCTGATGGAATCTGTTTCCACGATGGAATCTGTTTCCACTGAGAACAATCACCCTGAGGAATGAAAGATTCCCGACATGGGGAGACAGCGAACCTGCCAGTTGATGTGAAGACAGATTCAAGGAAGTCACTCTTCGATGTCTGCGACCGCATGTAACTCCTTGCCAGCTGCAAAACTGCAGCGAGCTGTTCCATGAGCTTAAACTGCTGAAAGGATCGTGTGATATAAGATCCTTAATGGCAAGCAAAGCATGCTGGTCTGTCTCATTTGAGAAGCCAGAAGTGGTGGCTTCCATGTAGTTGATGAACAGAAGCATGCCCATGAACCAAAGAAGTGAGTTCAGTAGCCCTGAAAGCATTTTTCTTTTCTGGGTTTTTTGCGGTGCTTGTGCCTAATGAAGCCAGGATGAGCTTAAATGTGTTAAACAAAATCTATATCATTATCTCCGTGTAAAGAGGGGACAATGATGGATGCAGAGGGACTGGGGGTAATGGATGCAGTTCAGATTGCAGAGGAAGGGAGAGAGGGGGTGACTGCTGGGGTTGGTTACAGTTGCAGGGGGAGGGAGAGGGGGAGGCTGGCTGCTAGGGGAGTTAAAAAGTAAAGAATAAGAAAGTTTCTATTTATAATGCCTCTTTTAACCGAACCGGTTCAGTTTGGTTAGGTTTAATCGTTTTTTGCCTTACAAAACCGATACCAAACCGAATATTCTTCAGAATTTTAAAATCAGTTTAATCAAAAAAAAATTCCGGTTCAGTTTTTTTGGTTATTTTTTTTTAATTTTCTCGGTTTAATCGGTTGGCCGATTTTTTTGCTCACCCCTAACTTACACAAAATAACATACGTTATACCGTGGATAAGATAATTCTTTTTTAAAAGGTTATGTATGGAGGTTTTTTTAATATATTTTTTGCTTATATATGTAATCAAATAAATTGTGAGTTATGTGTGCTAATAAATAAATAAAAATTAACGATATCTAAAAATAAAATTCGAAATTTCGAGTGACAGATATAGATTAATATATTTAATCTCTCAAGATTAGATATTTACTCGATCATGTTTGCTATATTTTGTTTATTAATATTTTTTATTAAATCAAATGATAATAAAAGTAGATAAACATATTAAATTGATTAAATAAAAAAATTATATTATGTAAGGCTACACATATTAGAAATATTATCTAAGAAAAGAATATTTATAAAAATATAGTTCATCTACACGAAACATTAACAAAACCTTTTTGAAAATTAAATGCATAACCAGAAAATTATCATCATTCAAAAGAGGCTCCTTAAAGGGAATAAAAAAGAAAAAAGGGGTATTAATCCAAATTTTTTTTTTTGAAAAAAGCATATAAAAAGAAACATTAATAATTAAAAAAAAGAAAAAAAAAAGAGATAAGTGTCAATGAATCACCTGGAATCACAACAATTCATTTGTATTCAATTGTATTCAAGTGTAGTTAATTGTATTCAAGTGTAGTTAATATGTAACTCCTTAATTTCCATAACCTACAAGTTTCCGTTACCTGCAAACTTGTATTTAAACACATGTACTGGTTTATCAATATACAAGGCAATACATTACTCTGTTATGGTATCAGAGCTAAATCGATCCACATAAACCAAAACCCAGTTTTTTTTTTCCAGCTATCATCATGTCCATTACCACCGTGAGTCCAGCCACTCAAACACTCAATGACAACAGTCACACCCTAATCAGCATCAACACAGCAGCCCAAGCTCCCCTGAAACTAAACTCTTCCAATTACCTGTCATGGAAAATGCAGTTCCAGACACTGTTTGTTGGGTATGATCTCCTTGGTTACATAGATGGAACCAAACCCTGCCCACCTGCAACAATCACCCAAGCTGATGACACAGTATCCAACCCTGCCCATCATCTATGGACTCGGCAAGATCAACTCCTCCTCAACGCCATTATTGGCTCAATCACCCCCAGTATCATACCATTCATCGCCCAAGCAGAAACATCCAGACAAGCCTGGACAATTTTGGCCAATACCTATGCCAAACCATCCCGTGGACGCATCAAACAGCTCAAAATTCAACTCAAAAACACAACCAAAGGCACCCTCGGCATTTCTGAATTCATGCAACTTGTCAAAACCAAGGCAGACGATTTGGCTCTTCTAGAAGCACCAATTGATGAAGAAGAACTCAATGACAAAATCCTTGAAGGACTCAATGACGATTACAAGGAACTTGTCCGTGCTGTTCAAGCACGGGACACAACCATCTCCTTTGAAGAACTGCACGAGAAGCTTCTGAATTTTGAAGCTTCTCTTCAATCTCACACAGAGACCCATTTCCCAGCCTCTGCTCACCTCACCTATCGAAACAACAACAGACCATGGCGTCCAACACCACCAAATCACAAATACCCACCCAATCACAATAACCCATGGCGTCAACCAATGAACTCACCTGGAACCCATGGACGATCTCAATTCTCACCTCCCTCTCACCCTCGACCTTACCTTGGCAACTGCCAAATATGTCGAGTTCAGGGACATACTGCCAAACGCTGCCCTTCCTTTCGCCTAATACCCATTTCCCAGAAATCCATGAATGATACTTCTCAAGCCCGACCACCATGGCAACCACAGGCTAATATTGCCACAAGCAACGCTTCCACATCTCCATGGTTGTTAGACAGTGGTGCTTCTCACCACGTTACAGCCGATCTAGACAATCTCTCCCTTCATACTCCATATCCCGGCAACGACGACGTCATGATCGGCGATGGCCACACTCTCCCCATCACCCACACGGGTTCCCTTTCTCTACCCACACCTCATTCAATATTTCAATTAAAAGACGTCCTCTGTGTCCCTTTAATCAAAAAGAATCTCATTTCAATATCGCGATTTTGCAAATCAAACAATGTCAAAATTGTTCTCTTACATGACTCTTTTTTTGTGAAGGATCTACGCACCGGGGTCACGCTGCTGAAGGGACGAACTAGAGATGGGGTTTATGAGTGGCCGACTACTTTTCCCATGTTTGCTCTCTCTACAATAAAAATGTCTTCAAGTGACTGGCACCACAGACTAGGCCACCCTGCACTTTCTATTTTAAAACACCTTATATCCCAAAATCATGTTGGCTTACCTTCCACCATCATCTCCAATTTTTTCGTGTAATGCGTGCTTATGCAATAAAAGCCACAGGCAGTCGTTTTCCACTTCATCCATTGTCTCCAGTCGACCACTCCAAATAATTTATTCGGATGTCTGGACCTCCCCAGTTGTGTCCATCACTGGCTACAAATATTATGTAATATTTGTAGATCACTTTACCAGATACATCTGGTTTTATCCCCTCAAATACAAATCAGATGTAAAATCAGTCTTCTCCAAATTCAAAACCATTACTGAAAAATACTTCCAGTGTACCATCCAAACCTTATACTCCGACAATGGAGGCGAATACCTTGCCATGTCAGCCTTTCTCACCTCATCTGGTATAACACATCTCACCACCCCACCTCATACACCACAGCATAATGGCCTTGCAGAAAGACGCAATCTCCACATAGTTGAAACTGGCCTTGCTTTGCTATCACACACCTCCCTACCACCTGCCTACTGGACATATGCCTTTGCCACTGCTGTGTATCTTATTAACAGACTACCCACACCCACACTCCACTACCTCTCACCCTTTCAAAAAATATTCCACACCCCACCCAACTACTCGAAATTGAGAATTTTTGGCTGCCTGTGCTATCCGTGGCTACGCCCATACACAAAACACAAATTGGAACCTCGATCAAAACCCTGTGTTTTCCTCGGCTACTCTCTCACTCAAAGCGCCTACTACTGCCTTGACCATGCCACATCCAAAATATATATATCCAGGCATGTCAAATTCATCGAATCTCAATTTCCATACACCTCACTCTTAAGTCAGCCCACGTGTCAGCCATCCAACCCCATCAGCTCTTGGCTTCCACCTGTCCTCGACGTCACAGCATCACCCAATCAGCAGCCGGTCACTCAACCCTCATCTAACGTGGAATCCACTCAGCAGCTCCCTTGTGCAACGGTAAATCCCGTAATTCCACCTGATTCCCCATTAATCTCTACTACTAATATTTCTTCTCCAAGCAACTCCTGTGCAGCTACACAACCCGTCTCCTCCTCCACAACCGCCAATTCCCAAAGCAGTCCAGCTCCAACTTCCACCTATCCCATGACAACGAGGTCAAAGAATAATATTCACAGACCCATTCAGAAGCTTAATCTCCTCACTCAGCTATCATCGCTGGACAGTACAGAACCCACATCCGTATCCCAAGCTTTAACTCATCCTCAATGGCGCAAAGCCATGTCCACTGAATATGATGCATTAGTGGACAATGGCACATGGGAACTTGTCCCATCTTCTGCCAACCAAAATGTCGTCGGTTGCAAGTGGATTTTTAGAATTAAGCATAACTCTAATGGTTCTGTCAACAGGTTCAAAGCCAGGCTGGTAGCAAAAGGGTTCCATCAACGCCCTGGAGTAGATTTCCTCGACACCTTCAGCCCAGTGGTTAAATCAACCACAATAAGGGTAGTACTCAGCATAGCTATCTCTCGCAATTGGGCACTCAGGCAACTTGACGTCAACAATGCCTTTCTTCAAGGACATTTAGCCGAAACAGTATTCATGCAACAACCACAGGGCTTCATTGATCAAGATCATCCAACCCATGTCTGCAAATTACGCAAGGCCATTTATGGCCTCAAGCAGGCACCACGGGCATGATATCAAGAATTGCGCAATTTTCTTATACAGACAGGTTTTACAAATTCACATGCTGACTCCTCGCTGTTCATACTCAAACACAATGGTCATGTCATCTACATTCTTGTTTACGTGGATGACCTAATCATCACTGGAGACAACACGGAAGTAGTTAATTCCTTCATCTCACACCTTGCTCAAAGATTTTCACTAAAGGATCTCGGTCAGCTGTCCTATTTTTTGGGTGTAGAAGTTGTCCATAACAGACACGGCATCCTGCTCTCTCAAAGGAAGTATATCCTTGACTTATTGGCAAAAACGAAAATGAATAATGCCAAGCCTGTGGTCACTCCTCTGCCCACCAGCCCTACGTTGGTACTCAAGTCTGGAACACCATTGCCGGATCACACTGAATTTCGCACCATTGTAGGCAGCCTTCAATATCTCCTCCTCACCAGGCCGGATCTAGCGTTTGCCGTCAACAAGTTGTCTCAATATATGCATCAACCTACCACTGATCATTGGATGTTTGTTAAACGTCTCCTTCGTTATCTAAGTGGCACTCTCAATGATGGACTTCAGCTGCACCGTCAATCTCCCCTTCACCTGCATGCCTTCACGGATCATCTTCACAGTACTACCTCCCCTTCTCTATCAGCATACTCTGATGCTGATTGGGGAGGAGACAAAGACTACTTCACATCCACCAGCGCATACATTGTTTACCTTGGCCGTAATCCGGTATCTTGGAGCTCCAAGAAACAACAAACAGTTGCAAGGTCATCAACGGAAGCCGAATATCGAGCAGTCGCAAACACAGCAGCAGAGCTCAATTGGCTCACCTATCTCCTCACTGATCTAGACATCTCCCTGCCTCAATGCCCAGTGATCTATTGTGACAATGTCGGTACAACTCATCTCTGCTCCAACCCTGTATTCCACTCTCGAATGAAACACGTCGCAATTGACTTCCACTTTATTCGGGACCAAGTTCAAAATGGCAAGCTTCGAGTATCTCATGTTTCCTCCGCAGACCAGCTAGCAGACGCACTCACCAAACCATTACCACGTGCGCGATTCCTTGATCTCAAGTTCAAGATTGGAGTCCTTTCACGCCCTCCATCTTGAGGGGGCATGTCAATGAATCACCTGGAACACAACAATTCATTTGTATTCAATTGTATTCAAGTGTAGTTAATTGTAGTTAATATGTAACTCCTTAATTTCCATAACCTACAAGTTTCCGTTACCTGCAAACTTGTATTTAAACACATGTACTGGTTTATCAATATACAAGGCAATACATTACTCTGTTAATAAGATGCTAATAGGCTTGGCAAGTTAGGCAAGCCCGCCTAACTCATTTTGGTCAGGCTCACATGTGGATTTGCCTTGACAATCTCAACGATTAGGCTTTAATGTTTTTCACAGAACATGGGTCAAACAATATGTCATCCACCCTAATATTTTTTTAAAAAAAAAATATCAAACGACACCTTGTTTGTTAAGGCAGTTAACGCGTCATCTATTTTGCCTAGATTTCAACCACCTCAGTCATAAAAAATCAGGGCTTAATCTTTTCTAAACCAAAAACTCGTTTTCAACCCCACTTTTGACCCAAAACACATTCAAAACATTTTAGAAACCATGATAAACATTTTCATGGTCTAAAAAAACACAAAAACCAGCCCCAAAAACTAAAATAAACCTGAAATAAAAAATCATCTTGAGCTCCGATCTATTTTTCATGAACTTTAAAGGTAAGAAAACTCCTTATATGAACTTTCCTCATCAAATTTCATCTATTTTAGTGGCCCAAATAAGCATCAACAACATGTTTATGTTTTTACTATTAAAATTTAGTGACCTTTCTCTCTTTTTTCTCAACCACAGGCTAAAACATAACAAAAAATAGTTTTTTTTATCAATATTAAATTCGAAAAATATTGAGGGACTGCAATTGTATTATTTGTGTCATGCGAAACTTATGGCTTACCACTCGTATCTGGAGTATTTTTTATTTCGATCTCTTTTCTTTTAATTTCACCCTTTCATTCTAAATAAAAATTAATTGATCTGAACTAAATTTCCAAAACATGAAGTTTAAGTACTAAATTGAAAAAAACACAAATTTTGCAAAATCCATCAACAATAATTTGGGAGAGGATGAACATTGCACTCTTAAAGAGTAAAAACTCATGCCTTAGAGTTATACTTAATAAAGACACAACACATTAACAAACTTAAAAGATAAATTAGATAAAGAACACATTTAATAAACTTAATAGATTTCACTACAATTTCTTTTGACGAGACACACAAGCATATGACAAGCAACATTTAGTTGAATATTGTTTTCTAGGCATACTTGATCTCTTATTCTCAGTAGCACAATCGAGAATAAATAGTAAACAAAAATTTGTATATTTATTCAATAGTAAACATTTAGTTGTATATTAAAATAATATTTTTTTATATATAAAAAATTATATTTGATAACGATCTAAAAAATAATTTAAAATAAAAAATAAAATAAAAATTATTTTTAAAAAAAACACTTTTAAATCGGATTCCATACACCCACGAAGCTTAAACACTTATGTCTGTCTCATTTGTAAAGCCAAAGGTGGCAGCAGTTTCCATGCTGTTGATGATGGAACAAAATACAGTGCAAACAAGGAATATTTTTACTGGCCCTCAAATCATATTTTAGTGCTCAAACAACTCTTTGTATATTCTCTATTTTCATAATGGGGTTTAGAAACCTTAGGAGTCCATGTCATTGGTCGAGCAAATGTTAAGCCATTGAAAATTTCCTCTCATCGTATCAAAACTGGATTTATTATCAAAATTTGGCTTGTTTGTAGGAGTTAAATCCATGAGATAGAATGCTGTCGTTTGTCTGTTCCTCCATGGTCTAAGCTGAGGGTGTGAACACTGGGAAGTTGTCTCTTTATGACTCAAGTTACAAAAACTAGAATTTTGTAGTCAGTGTCCTTTTCACAAAAATTTCCACAAAGAGAAAAATCTTCTACAAATGATAGCTATGTGGAATATATTTCTGGACGCGTTCAGAATGGAAAAAATAGCGACGGTAAATTGACTTGACCACCTCTGAAGTTTGTCTGCCAAAGAATCTTATCAATCTTTCATGGACTGAAGCATCGACCTCTTCTTAGTGGTAGGTCTAGAATTTGAAGTTCGTGGAGGTTTCCTTGATTTATTGTTACGGACGCTGTTGAAGCGTTCATTTCAAAAATATTTTTAGTAAAATTTAAAAATATATATTTTTTATTTTTATTATTTTTATTTTTTGATGTTAAAAATAATTTTAAAAATATAAAAAAAATTATTTTAATACTTTTAAATAAAAAATATTTTTAAAAATAATTTCAACAACTATCAAAGAATTTGCTTTCTCCAAAGATGAGGATTTTTTATTTATTTTGGGAAGTGTGAAGCGTAAATAAAGGGGAAGGCGACCATTTAATTGTTCGTGAGCTATGGAAAAGAAATGAGGGGTGAGATGTTGGGAAGCAGTTCAAGAACCGTATGTTGGTTCAGAATATCACACGCGGTGTAAATAATAACTCAAACGAACTTTTCTCATCATCAAATTCAATAATTTAACACAAATTTCATCTGTTTTAGTGGCCAAAACGAGCGGTATACCCGCGCGATGCGGCGGGTTTTTTTTATTTATGTAGAAAATTGATTGATTTTATATGTATTGTATTTTATTATTTTAATATTTAGTTAGTATAATTATATTTAAGAATACTGATATGAATTTTTGTCCTTCAAAAAATCCAAAGTCATTTTTCCTCTCTCTCAATATATTTTTAGGCAATAATATTCAATAAATATCAGAAATATTAGAAATAAAAATATTGTAATTTGTTTTTAAAACATAAACTTAATTTTTTTGTGTGCTATAATTATTTATTTGCCGTCTAAAAAGAACAGTCTAATGGAAACAGGAAGTGACTTGTATATTTTTTAATTTGACTTGTAGATAATGCAGGTAAATTTGTCAACTTTGTTTTTTTAGATGTTTGTGTTTTTTCAATAATATTAGATCTAAAATATTAAAAATGTAAACATTGGAAATTCTTGTGAAGAAATAAACTTAAATAAAAGAGTACAAAATTAAATTTTGAAGCCAATATTTTTTTTATATAAGATTTATTAATCATATTATTATATTAAATATATTTAAGAAAACATGATATAAATTTCTGTCCTTCAAAAAATCTTAGGTCATTTTTCCTCTCTCTCAATATATTTTTAGGCAATAATATTCAATAAATATCAGAAATATTAGAAATAAAAATATTGTAATTTGTTTTTAAAACATAAACTTAATTTTTTTGTGTGCTATAATTATTTATTTGCCGTCTAAAAAGAACAGTCTAATGGAAACAGGAAGTGACTTGTATATTTTTTAATTTGACTTGTAGATAATGCAGGTAAATTTGTCAACTTTGTTTTTTTAGATGTTTGTGTTTTTTCAATAATATTAGATCTAAAATATTAAAAATGTAAACATTGGAAATTCTTGTGAAGAAATAAACTTAAATAAAAGAGTACAAAATTAAATTTTGAAGCCAATATTTTTTTTATATAAGATTTATTAATCATATTATTATATTAAATATATTTAAGAAAACATGATATAAATTTCTGTCCTTCAAAAAATCTTAGGTCATTTTTCTTCTCTCTCAATATATTTTTAGGCGATAATATTCAATAAATATTAACATATAATTAGTTTTACATATTTTAATTTAACATAAATATACAAATATATAATTCATTTGACATAATTTCAATAATATATTTAATTTAAAGGATAATCTTAGGCTATTTTGTTCTCTCTCTATATATTCTCAAGCGATAATATTCAATAAATATTAGAACATATAATTGTTTTTTTTTCTTTATGAGTTCTGTTTTCTCCCCAGTAATATTAGATGTGACACATTGTAAATAAAAATATTGTAATATGTTTTTAGAAATATTTTTTTTTAAGATATGAAATATTAAAAACCAAAATATTGTGATTTTTTTTTAAGAAATAAATTTTAAGAAAAGAAGACAAAATTAAAATTCGAAGACAATTTTTTTTTTGTTATCCGATTTATTAATGATATCATTATATTAAATGTATTTAAGCATATTGATATTAATTTTTTTTATTGAAAAAATCCTAGGTCATGTTTTCTTCTCCCTATATTTATTTCTAGGCGATAATATTCAATAAATATTAGAACATATAATTAATGAAAGACTAAAAATATTCTAGAAACTTTAAAAAAAGATAAACTAAAAAAATAAAATAAAATTTAAAATTATCTTTGCTATCAGTATCAAAACAATTAAAATTATTAAATTATCTGGAGAAAAAAAAAATTAACAAATGAATAAGCAAGAAAAATAATTAAATTATTATTGTTATTATTATTATTATTATTATTATTATTATTATTATTGTGTTAAGTACACTTATATATACATGGACAAAAGTAGGGATTATTCTTGAAATATAAAAAAATAAAAGTATAAGGGTTGAAATGAAAATCAAATATAAAGTGATTAAATTGAAAAATTAAAAGTCCAAGGGCTGAAATGGAAACCACATTTATTATCAATTTAAATCAAAGGACAAAATTGAAAAAATCGAAACTTGTGTACCGAATTTATTGAGCTATTTACAACCAATCCGGAAATTAAAAGTATGAGGACCGAACTGAAACTATATATTATACTGATTTTGAATTTAAGAACGCAATTGAAACAAATCAAAACTAATATAATTGCAATAAGGGCCAGAACAACAAATTCGGGCGTTCAGAGACTGAAATGAACTTTGCCAAAAACACTGCCTCGCTAATGTCAGCTTGCGTAGGAGAGAGAAATGAGGGGGGGAAATTCAAACGCCCATTGACACGTACCTGGGCACAACATGTATACATGCGCCGCCCCATGTGGAAGAGAGAATGGCGAAACGTCGTTCTAGACGCCGGTTGATCATTTTTGGATGCCGTATGACGGAGCACGCGGCTCCCGAAACACGCGCGCGCGCGGAAATGGATGGCGCGTGATGGGACGCCCCAACAGTAACTTGGGGCGAAAAATAATAAAAAATTGGCTGATTACCGTTTCACCCCTCCCATCCTGTGCGTTATTTTGTCATTTTCGAGGGCTAAAACGGTGACTGCACTGTTGGAAGAAATATTAAAAAAAAATACTGTACCGGATCGGAATGGCCAATTACCTCGGAGCCCCTGAAACCGACGGCGTTTTTTGTCTTTTTCGGGGGCTAATTTCGTTAATACACTGTTCAAACCTGAAAAAAAAAAAGGAGGACATACACCCGCGAAGCACCGGGTCAAATGGGCAGGTGAATAGTGCTGATGAGTCTGTGTGAACAGTGTTTTACTCTTCAAAAAACCGTTTCATTTTAGGTGTATAATGAATAACTTTATTTTTTGTAGTCAATTGGGCATTCGTTGGCGGCTAGGTGTTTCGTAATGGTTGGGCTTATCATTTTTTTTGTCTTTTTCATTTATTTTTGAAGTCAAATAATTTTTTAAAATCTAATAATATTTATTGTTGTTTTTTCATTCATTTTAATTTTTTTTTTAAATATTATTAGGTGTTGAAATTTCTAATTATTATAGATAAGGCATTGAAAATAATGACAATAATTATTTGTAAGTTTTTTTCTTTATAAATATGTTAGACTAATTATAGATTTTGCTATTTATTTCATATTAGTGCATTTAAAATAATGATAATAACTATTTGTGATTTTTTCTCTGATAAATATGTTAGACTAATTATATATTTTGCTATTTATTTCATATCAACACCTTAAAATATATATATTCATCACTTTTTGGAATTGCGATCTCCTTTAGGTATTCTAGAAAATAATAATAATCGTCGTGGTGCGCGTAAGCTGACCCGGACACCTCGGTTAAGAAAAAAATGTATAAGTGACAAAACAAAATAGGAATAAAAAAATCAAAAAAAAGTGGATCCGGAGATTAGTCTTGGTGCACGTAAGTTGCCCTGGACACCTCAGTTATTAAAAAAAAATTTTAACCACAATCAGTTGTTAAAAAAAAAACCTTTTTTTTAACAAAAAAACCCCCTATTTTTTTTTTTAAAAAAATAGATATTAAAAACAGAAAATATTGTTTTTTTTTTTAAAAAAAAAAAAACCGTTATAAAATAAAAATCATTTGTTTTTAACAAAAAAAACATTTTTTTTTTAAAAAAACAATTCTTACAAAAAAAACAGATCTAAAAAAAAAAACAGTTCTTAGAAAAAAAACAAATCAGATTTGTGAAAAGAAAAAAAAACAATCAGTTATTAAAAAAAAACCTTTTTGTTTTTTTTTTTTAAAAAAAAACGAAATCAGATTGGTGTCCGAGCAGTTCGAACTCGCGCGCGCCGGTGTTGGCAGCGCGCGGCCAACCGCTCGGCCAAAGCTCTTTATTTGTCAAGTTCAGCATAAAAAATACATAAAGAAGACCTGTTAAAAAAAAAAAAAAAACAATGGGTGGACGAACTCGCGCGACACACGGATGATAGAAGTCCAATCCACAGAGTTTTCAGTCTGCGTGAACAGTAAATTTCCGAGCTCTTTTAGCTCTTTTACTAATAAACATTAACAACATATTTCTGTATTTCTCTATTAAAACCTCCATTTTCATAATGGGGTTGAGAAACCTTAGGAGTCCATGTCATTGGTCGAGCAAATGGTGTTTGGAATTATAATACGCTTTCTACACGCTTCCCTCGAGAAAATGTTAAGCAATTGGCCTTTGGAAATTTCCTCTCATCGTATCAAAACTATATTTATGACCAAAATTTGGCTTATATATATATATATATATTGTCACAGAATAATATAAATTTTATTTTCAGACTTCACTTAACAACTTAATTTTTAAATGAAATGGTTACTTGCTATAATATTATAGTCTTGTTGACCCAGCGGTCATGAGTTCAGATCTAATTACTCTCATTTTATTTGATAAAAATCAAGTACAAAGTAGTGTAGGTTTGTCTGCAAGTTTCAAGCCCAAAATTTTTTCATTTGAGGAGGTGTGTTAAAGAATAATATAAATAATATTCTATGATTTTATATAATAGTTTAAGCTTTAATATGAGATGTATACTTTACATGTAGAAGTTAAATCCATGAGATAGAATGTTGCTGTTTGTCTGTTCCTCGATGGTGTAAGCGAGGGTGTGAACACTGGGAACTTGTGTCTTTATGACTCAAGTTACAAAGAAACAAAAACTAAAAATTTTGTAGTCAGTGTCCTTTTCACTAAAATTTCCACAAAGAGAAAAATCTTCTACAAATGATAGCTATGTGGAATATATTTCTGGACGCATTCAGAATGGAAAAATTAGCGACGGTAAATTGACTTGACTACCTCTGAAGTTTGTCTGCCAAAGAATCTTATCAATCTTTCATGGACTGAAGCATCGACCTCTTCTTAGTGGCAGGTCTAGAATTTAAGAAGGGGTGCGCATTTGTTAGCATGATATATGGTTTCTTGAAGATAACAGCTTGAGTACATGGCAACTGTTTTTGCAAGCACAACATTCTGGGAAGAATCCAGACTTGGATCTTGTGGTAAACTGGATCTAGCTTTGATACACCATAACAGAAGGGCCTGACACAAACATATAGAACTAACGAGAACACCAAGTAACGAAACAAATTAAAATAATTTTGTTTAGGTGAGAAATTCAAAGTTCTTGTAACACTGTTGTGGGATTTTGTGTGAGAGAAAACCTGAGAAAGTCGTTGAGACTTCAGAGACTGGAGAGCAGGCTTTCTGCAACATGCAGATGGAATCATTACTGTAGGATACTCTTGAAAAGAAGCTTTGATTTCTACTAATGATTTTTTATTATTACGTACATTCATTTTGCTAGAATAAAATGAGCTTCTGCATTTAACATTCAAGTATTCTGGCTAAACAAAAAACACAACGTATGCCAGTTTTCATAGATTACAGCACTTGAGATCTCTCTAGCTGTTAGAGAGAATCTTGGTAGTTTTATGCAGTTCTGAGGGAACATCTGCTATAACCATTCTTTCACTTGGCGAATCAGCAGAACATCGAAGTCCAATCTGCAGGATTGATTCCAAACACTTCTTTACCTTTTCAATGCTGACGCTGCTTCTGCCTCTTGGACCATTTCTCCTTGTCTGAACTTCCTCTTGGATATCAATTGAGAGTAGAGGATCAATAATCTCCATTACCCGATCAGGAAGGGCTGCTTGAACGAAACTATGCAGGTTAAAGTCACCTGTAAACATGCTGTCAACGGGCCTTTTTCCTGTGATCATCTCCAGTAGGAGAATTCCATAGCTATACACATCACCCTGTGTTGAAGCCTCTCCTCCCATTCCATATTCTGCAATTTAAGCAAAAACTAAGTCTTTTACTAAGATTTCCTAGCTAGCTTAGCCATCAAATATCATCTTCAAATTGGAATTATAATTGCATGTATTGCAGAAAATACATGATTATTGGATATGTAGCAAGGTGATTTCTAAATGAATATGAGAAAGGGTAGTTGCTTAATATTTTACCTGGTGCTACAAAACCAATGGTTCCTCGTATGCAAATTGAGCTGCAATCTGTAGAAAATGATTCCCCAGCAGCAGCTAAAAGAATCTTTGCCAGGCCAAAATCACCCACTTGAGCAGTAAGGTCATTGTCAAGAAGGATGTTGCTCGGTTTTAGATCACAATGAAGCACTGTCGTTTCACACTGGTTGTGAAGATAATCTAATGCCAGGGCCACATCAGTCGCTATGTTTATTCTCTGCAGCAGAGTTAAATTTTTGAAGTTTTGTGATTCCGGTGAACTTGCATGTAACCAGCTCTCCAAACTCCCATTTGACATGAACTCGAAGATCAAAGCCTTGAAGTCATTGCCTTGGAAATCAATGGTTGAGCAAGAATTTACAATTCTGACAAGATTTCGGTGTCTGATATTCCTCAACGCGTTGATTTCAGCCATGAAAGTCTTGCTGGCTCCTCTTTGTCGAAGCTTGAATACCTTCACAGCTACTTGATCATCAGATCCAAGTGTACCTTTGTAGACAGTGCCGTATTTTCCATCCCCAATTATGTTGGTCGAAGAGAACCCACCAGTAGCATGTACAAGTTCTGAATAGGAAACTCTCTGGTATTTCTTCTCTAATGGTGAGGCCAAAGAAGGTCCACTTTTTTTTTGTTTTTTCCATTGTATAACAGCACAGGCAGATGCCACCACCAGAAGAAGGAAAAGTG
This sequence comes from Salix caprea, assembly GCA_964035475.1. NCBI lineage: Eukaryota > Viridiplantae > Streptophyta > Magnoliopsida > Malpighiales > Salicaceae > Salix > Salix caprea. The sequence continues at coordinate 4,873,970 of OZ037753.1, read as the reverse complement.
CAACACAGCTTCCAAGAATTACTACCTTCCGATGAACTCCAGTCTTTGGTTTCTGTTTTGGGCATTCATGCAATTGCAGTGCCTTGATTCCTCCACATAGCTTGTCATTTCCGGCAACTGAAAATGCACTAGCATTGGTGAAAACTCCTTCAGCTGGCACTTCACCATCAAAATTGTTACCGGAAAGGTTGAGATAACCAAGAAGAGGTAATTCGCCAAGAAACTTGGGAATCTGCCCAGACAAGTTGTTGTGGGCAAGGTTAAGGACTCGGATACTTCTTAGCTTCTTGAAAGAAGGAATAGTTCCTTCAAAGAAGTTGCCATTCAAGTTGAGGTCTTCCAACATGACACAACTCTCGATAGAGCTTGGAATTTTTCCAGATAATTTGTTTTCTGAAACATCCAATTCAATCAGATTTCCTGCATTACCCAGTTGTGATGGTAATGGACCTGTTAAATTATTTGAAGCCATAGAGAGGCCAAATAAAGAATCGATACCAGCAAGTTTCTCAGGTATCGCACCACTGAGATGATTGTATGAAAGTTGTAACACTTCTAGTTGACTGTAATTTTCCAGAGAAACTGGTATAGTTCCCTCAAGAAAATTGTATGCTAGATTGAGAATAAGCATTCGAGAAAGGTTTCCGAAGGAGGATGGAATATTTCCAGAGATTTTGTTTGTGTAAACATAAAGCTCTTGCAACTTGGAAAGTTTTCCAATTGAATCAGGTAATCTTCCTGTAAGCATGTTTTCAGAAAATGCAAGATACTCCAAGTTTTTAAGATTTTCAATCTCTACAGGAATGTCTCCAGTCAAGTAGTTAGTCTGGAGTACTAACCGATTGAGGTTGGTCGAGAGATTTGCAATAGAAATTGGCAATACGCCTCTAAGGTTATTTGCAAAAAACCACACCTCTCTTAAATTGGTGCAATTGGTTAAGGAGGTAAGAAAAGTTAAATCACTCCCATTCTCATCCTCAAGCGGATTGCTTCCAAAGTTTATTCTTTCAAGGTTTTGCAGGTTTCCCAAATTATTTGGAACAGGCCCGGTTAAAGCATTATATGCTAAATCAAAATCTACGAGTCCTGAGCAATTGACTAAAGATTCTGGAATATGACCAAAGAATTGGTTTATTCCAAGATAAAGATTTTGCAGATTGGGCAGGGTTGATCCTATATAACGCGGGAGGGGACCAGTTAATTGGTTTTCCACTAATGAAAGCACATTGATGGATGAGATATTGAAAAGCTGTTCAGGAACCATACCAGACAAATTGTTGGAACCAAGATTTAGATAATCTAAGGCAGAGAGTCGTCCAAGTTCATCAGGAATGATTCCATCCAGATTGTTCGATGCTAGACTTGCTGCCTGCATGCTAGAGAGGTTCCCAAATGAAGGTGGGATTGAACCAGTGAAATGATTGCTTTCGAGGTTCAATCTTAAGAGCTTAGACAAAGAGCCAAGTTCACTGGGAATTTTCCCTCTAAAATTGTTTCCGTATAGATTCAGGAATTTGAGGTTCGAAAAATGACTCAAGTTGGAAGGAAGTTCACCTTGGAAGGAGTTGTTTGCTAGAGAAAAGGCGTGTCAGTCGAAACAACCGGCCAATTTCTGGAGGAAGAATGTGATGGAATCTGTTTGCACTGAGAACAATCACCCTGAGGAATGAAAGATTCCCGATATGGGGAGACAGCGAACCTGCCAGTTGAAGTGAAGACAGATTCAAGGAAGTCACTCTTCGATGTCTGCGACCGCATGTAACTCCTCGCCAGCTGCAAAACTGCAGCGAGCTGTTCCATGAGCTTAAACTGCTGGAAGGATCGTATGATATAAGATCCTTAATGGCAAGCAAAGCATGCTGGTCTGTCTCATTTGAGAAGCCAGAAGTGGTGGCTTCGATGTAGTTGATGAACAAAAGCATGCCCATGAACCAAAGAAGTGAGTTCAGTAGCCCTGAAAGCATAATTCTTTTCTGGTTTTTTTTCGGTGCCTGATGAAGACAGGATGAGCTTAAGCAAGAAGCCAAGATCCTCCGTTTTTGTTAGACCACTGGTGTAAAATCTAAGTGGAAACCAATACGAGAATCCACGAATGCAAACAGGGAGGGGCCCTTGACAAATTAAATTAAGGGGGTTTGCCATGACTTACTGACTGTTTGGGAACAGTATTTTTTTTTAGAAATATATTAAAATAATATTTTTTTATTTTTAAAAAATTATTTTTGATATCATTATATTAAAATATCTAAAAATATTAATTTTTTTTCTAAAATATTTTTAAATCTCTCAAAGAAGTAAAATTTTCATGCATTTACTAGACAACAGTGTTCATGGTGTAGTTTTAACAATGTTGAAGAGAACTGTTTAGTCTTCACCACAGTTAACTGCTGCAGTTTGCAGCAGGTTTGATCTTTTTTTAAAAAAAATGAAATTGATATTTTTCATTGGCCGACGATCACTTTCTCTTAACTCTCTTATTTTTCTCCAACTTTCTTTCTCCTTTAAAGTTTTGTGGACTGAAATATAAAATTAAAACAATGTTATAACTGAAAAACTACGTTCTCAAAATAAAAGGATAAAAAATAAAAATAAAAAGTTAAGAAAAAAATATACTTTTCCACACCTCATACAAACAACAAAAGAAAGTCCTATTATTTTGTATATTTATTAAATATCATTAATCCATATTGTAATATAAAAAATAAAGATTTGAATTATGATGTGTTGGTTGAAATTCGTTTTTTTTTTATTTTTAGCTTTCTTTTCATTATTTTTTTTTTTTTAAAAGCATGATCATTTTTAAGTTTTAAAATATGTTTTCAACCAAGAAAAACAGAAAATATGCTTATATAACATTGTTTTTCATCTCAAGAAAAAAAATTGGAAATTTTGTTCAAATTAAGTTTGTTTTTTATGATATTTTCAATATTTTTAACTTTTCATTTTTTGCAATTAATCTGAAAACACTTTTCCACCTAATTTTCCACTAAAACAATTTCAATTTGCTGCTCAAAGGTCCTCCACAACATTTTCCACCAAATCAAATTGCACGTCGACGGAACCAAAGTGATTGGATTAAAAGTTAGTGGAACATTATCATTAATTCATAATAATCATTACTTTGTTATTTTATTTTATATTTTGGGCATAGTGTTCAAACATTAGTTCTCACACGACATGGAACGAAATAGAAATCAAGATTTACTTCGCAAGAGCACCCAAAACAAATACATCAAGGTCCACTTGAGAAAATAGTCTTTGAAATAATAATAACTGTAATTATTCATTGATGAGTGCAATTGATTTATTTCACATCAACTTTTTTAATTCACAATCGAATTGAGGTTTTCAATCACTTTTCATTGCCTACTATTTCCACCATATCTTGATGAATTATGATTTCAAGACTTTTCTTTTCTCTTAGTGATATTAAAAGGATTTTATATTGAATAAATTGATTGCCAGCATATGAAGAGAGATAATAGATTTTTCGTATGTCTATTTTTTCTCAAGTTTATCTTATTTCTAGTGCAGTCTTTTATTCTTAGTTATTCTAGATCAAACAATCTCAAAATTATATATTCTAAAGAGTCTAAATTTTTTTTTGTTTATTTTAATGGCTAGAATTCATGATATTTGTCAAATGGAAGGATTTATAGATCCATGTTAATAACAATAATTCTGTTTATGATAAAAACACCAAATGAGAGGTCATGGATGCCCTAGTCAAGGCATGGATTTTAGGATCTTTCGAATCCAATATTATCTTGAATCTTAGATCCTTTATAGTTGTATTCGAGATATGGAATTATCTCTAGATGTTTTATAGTTAGCATAACTCTACATGTTTGTTTTAGCTTTAACATAACTTGGCTAACCTTTAATAGAACAATATTTTTATCCTTAGATTCTACTATAGTTTTATTAATCTTTTGGCATAATATATTGATATAATTTATGCAACTTTACCTACTAAAGGTCTTATTTTCACTCAATTTGTTCATGAATCTACTAAACAGAAACAATTTTTATCAAAATAATATCTGAATTAGAAGTCATTAAATCTAATCCTAAGAACCGAGAACCTATTCATTCCTAGGATTCATGCCTCAAAGATATCTTTTTCTATGACGATCAACATCTTCTCACTCAAAATGCCATGGAATAACATTGATCAACCCTCGTTTCTATGGCCTATGTAACCCAAAACAAGCTAAGGGGAAGATATATGAGCATTGTCTAGTGTTTTATGCAACTATTGTAAAGGGAATGGTCATATTATCAAAGAATACCCCATTTGGACCTCCTAAAGATCTAAAACAACATATATTATCTTAGTTGGTTCTTTTAATGTTGGGTATTTTATGGTATCAACATCTTTGATATAAAGTTCTCTCATTTTTATTTAAATTGTATCCCTTGAAATGATTCAACAAATGATTATTTTAATATTTCTTGTTTTATGAATCCCAAGTAAGCTTTTGTCTACATTATATCCTTAGTATTTTGATTCTCTGACTTCTAACCATACAACAAACATTGTCCATTACCTTACCAATATACATGATTATACTAGAAATCTCTAGGTTCATACTGCAAATGGCAACAAATTCCCTATCATAACGACTTGCGATGTGTCTTCTTTTATAACCACTGCTTTTATTTATCCTTATCTTAACGCAAACTTAATGTGCTTTATAATTTGCTACATTATATTTTACTTGGGAATAAAGAGTCACCATCTCTTATTAGTTTTATTACAACTTTTGTTGACTTGGTAAAAAGTAAAACTTTGTCTTTTTCCACTCACACATCAAAAATAGTTAGGCTTTTTGACATGATACATGGTGATGTATAAGGGAAATGCATCTGGTACTTCTCATGCTAATTACATATATTTTGTTACTTTAATTTATGAATATATAGTTGTCTTACATTGATTTATTCATGTATTGAAAAGATAAGATCTTTTCTATTTTTCAGATTCTTTTACAATCTTATTTTTTAGTGTGAACACACACAAAATATTAGTGGTTTTGTGAAATGGATATCACAATCATCGATGACTAAGTTACCCACTCCTAAGGCTTTGTTAGTGCGATGCCAATGTAAACATTATCAGAGACCACCTAATCTTGGTAAAGGAGAAAAATAACTTTCGTTTGGATCCATTTTTTCTCAATTTAGAGGTTTGTAGCTTAACATTCATTCATTTGAAAGTTCTAACTCAATCTGCCTAAAATTTGAAAATACAATAATGGTTGATCGGGTACAAGATATTGTTGAGTTCATTGAAGAAAATGGGAAGTAAATGTTTGATGGGAGTAGTTGATGTTTGAATAGAGGATGTTTTTCAATTGAATGGTGGTGGTTACAACCTTGTAGGTAGTTGAAATGCCACATTTATTTGCCTGAAAGCGTCGACTCGATTAGTTAAAACTTTCAAAGAGAAAGCTAAATAGTGTTCAAACAAAATTTTGCTTAAGTTAAATCCTATAAATTAGGGTTTTTTATTTGAGATTGAATATATTTCACTTTAGTCCTTGTTCTTTTAATTTCTTCTAATTACACTTGTGATTGCCTCCCAACATGAAATTTCATGTAATTTCACCCTTGCCAAACTCAATTGTTAGCCCTAAACCTCCCAACGTTAAATTTCATGTTATTTCACCTTGCCAAACTCAATTATCATCTCTAAAGTTCAGGGTCTTTTATGGTTCGATTCTTGGTTGTGAATTTTTTCAATCAAGTTCTTAATTTCCTATCAAATTTCAATATTTATGCAATTAAGCTCCTGATTTGACCAAGTTAACCTTTCAAAATTACGATTTAACCTTTAGACTTCAATTTCTTCTAGATAAAGCCTTAATGAATTCAAAAACCAATTTTTTCTTGCAATTAAACCCTCAAAGAAATTCAGACCATGAAAAATCTCAATTGAGTCCTTAAGCGTACAATATTTGAATTTTTCTTCTTAAATTGAATTTTCCTTGCTAATAGGGCCTTCATTGATCAAGAATACTGATAAATTTTTCAATCTTGTACATTTTAATCTTCCTCAGCCAGTTTTTGGCAATTTTTTGGGCATTCTTTATGTTCTCTTAGTGATATTTGTTTTTATTTTCTTCAACATTTTTTTTTGTTTATTCTCTTTTTGATTTCTTGCATATTTATGTGGGGATCCAAAATGGGTAATAACAATGAGTGATGACAGTATATTGATTAAAGAATATAAACATTTTAGGGATTGAGCTAGAGATCCTTCTACTTGTTGTACAACATCTTTTGAATTTGTACAACTTTAATAGATCATCTCCTATAAATATTCGCTTTTTTTGGAAAACCTGCAGAACATAAGACTCCAACTTGAGGGATTGATCCCTAATTCCTATATCTTTCAATATTGGTGACTTTGTTGCCTTTTTGGCCAGTTTTGCTTGACTCATCTTCCTCATTGTCAAAGAACCATCTCACATAAAAGTTTAAGTTGTTAGGTGAGACCCATAATATAATTTATATTATTCTCTAACACACCTCAAGTGAAAGCCCTTTGGGTTTGAAACTTGACACAGGTCTACACTATCTTGTGCTAATTTTTTATCAAATAGAATGAGTGTAGTGGGATTCAAACTCGTGGCCGCTAGGTCAACAAGGTTCATCTCACCTAAAAGCTTAAGTTGTTAGGTGAGGTCCCGAGATATGATTTATATTATTCTCTAACACTCATGAATATCAATTTGGATTGTAGGATCAATAATCTCCATGACCTGATTAGGAATGTTGTTTGTAAAACATTATTCAGGCTAAATCTATCTGTAAACATTTTCTTCCCTTAAAAAATACAATGAAAAGTGTTTCAACTTTGTTTGGCATAGCAATAGAAGTCAAAATGTAATCGAAACTTCCCCAATGGTTGAGGAACTTGAGGATGAAACACTGCCTATTATTTTACCTGATTCCACGTAACCTACAGAGCCTATCAGTAGCAGGAACAAGCTCTCCATAGAAATTAACTTTCTGATATTTATTGTCACAATGAGCCCAAAGAGGTTCTGGCCGGTTTTGTTCCATCTTTCCCGATATATATATAATAGAACAGATACATACCATTAATAAAACAACGAAGAAAAAAACACTAATATTTTCTAGAATTACTGCTTTCTGTAGGAAATGGTTCCCTCGTCTTGTTTTTGGGCATGCAAGCAATTTCAGTGGCCTGATTCCTCCGCGTCATTTCCTGTAACTGTGACGGCACTAAGACTCCTTCAGTTGGTACTTCTCCTCAGAAATTGTTAAGGGAAAGGTTATTAGATTACAAATGAGAGGCAATCCACCATAAAACTCAGGAATCTTCTCGGACATGTTATTGTGAGAAAGGTCTAGGACTTGATGACTTCTAGGATTCTTCAAAGAGGAAGAATGGCTCCTTTAAAGAAGTTACCCTCCATATATAAGAACTCCCACATGAAACAGTTCTCATGTATGCAATTGTTCAATGAAATAAGTGTAGTTCTCTCAAGAAAAATTGCTGCAAGTATATGAGATCTTTCAACTGAGTCATGTTTCCGAAAAAAGAGAGAATTGTCCTAGAGACATTATCTATGTGAGCTTGGAACACTTGTAAATTGGAAATTCTTCCGGTATAATCAGGTATATCCTACCTGTAAGCAAGTTTCCTACAAAGCAAGATTCTCTAAGCTTCTTAAATTTCCCATCTCTGGAGGAATGACTCCAGTGATGATCGAGCCAAAACATAACAAAGATTGGTAGAGAGATTTGCAAGACTGGGTAAGCTGATTTTGGAAAAAACAAGCTGTGTCCTAATTTTGGTGCAATTTGTCAAGGAGGTGAGAAAAGCCAATGGCATTTTCAATTCCCATGGATTGCCACAAAAACTTGTATGCTGAAGATTTTGAGGGTTTCATTAATTATTTGGAAACTTTGGCACTTGGATCAAGTTGAACAAGTCATGAGGCATTCCCTAAGTAAGATGGTAAAGGCCCAACAATTGATTCAATCCAAGGTAAGGGTATTGTATTTTCGGAAGGATTGTTATAACTTAAATTTTGATCCTTTTTTTAATGTTTTTTTAAGAATTAAAAAGCAAAAACATAATATGTCTTTATGCGTGTTAGCATTCAAGAACCTATTTTTTTATTTTTCAACTATTTTTTCTTGTTGAGGTCCTAATAAAATTAAAAAATATGTTTTGATGAATTTGCTCACATTTCATAATTTTCAACGTCATAAAAAAAACTTGAAAAGGAAGAAAAAACTCAAATATGATTTCTACGCATTTTTACAATTCGCACCCATTTCATAACTCTTGATTTTGTTATCAAATTGTTGTTAACATTTTTAAAACAGAATCAAAATAAGGTAAAATATAAACAAGTGAGATAAATTGCAAAACAAGGAAAATAAGGGGTAAAAATATTAGTGTTACTTGAGGACCAAGCAATTAAAAGGAAAATGACATTTGTAAAGTATAAATAGATGAGTGGATTATAGAGAATACTCTAACCATAAAAGAAAGAAAAAACCTAGACACCATTAAAAAAATCGAGATGGAGTGAAAGAGAGAAGAAAATGTTCTGAAAATAACACTATTCATCTTCTCTTACAAAAACCTTAGCCTTGTCTTTCTCTAAAAATGAAGCTTCTCTTCTTTGTTTTTCATTCTCTTATTTTTATTCTCAACAAGACCACCATTATTCTTTGTTTTTTGATCATCTACAAAACCCCTTATTCAATTGAAGACAATAACTCATGCATTATCATAAAACAAGGAGAGAGAGAAAATATCTGTTAAAACTTCTCTCTTTGATATGTTTATCTTTCAACCTTTATTTTTCTCTTTTTGATGAATATTATACAACCATACAAGTTATGTAATCAAATGATCCTTATATGTGTATATTTGAGAGAAAAATAGAAATAGTAGAGGGAGAAACATAATCACTAAAACTCTAAGTGTTGGATCCCTCTCACCGATAGATAGTGATCTATGTTATCTCCATAAAAAATAAAAAAACATCAAGGAGTGGTGCATCTAGCGACCTAGTCCAAGCATGGGATGATGCCTTAGTCATGATAGCCCTCACTAACACATGACTACCAAGCACCACCATTGTTTCCTCTTGTTTAGTCATTGTTATAACCTCTTTTGGTTTACCTCAGCCACCTTAAAAGGTTCGTTTCAAACTGCAAACATCTATTAAATAATTAATTTGATTTATTATTGATTTTATGTGTTATGTGACGATATTTTTTTGATTGAACAACTTTTATTGAATTGATAATTGTGTTTAAATAGTGTTGGTTGAATCCCTTAATTTTGCTTCTTGTTTTCTTTCATGTTCTTAGCTATATAGTCATCATCCTTACCATCATTTTATTATTTGCTTTTTTTTGGGATCAAAATGCTACAAAAGTAGTCCTCATTCATGCATGTATATTTATATCTATTATGAATCTTGTATCTTAATTACAAGGTTCATCATACAAGAGTTTAGGTCTATAGTAAAAGACATTGCTTAGAAAAAAATAGCATTTCAAAATCTTTCATATAACATTTCTTTTTAAAATCATGACTTTTCATTTCCAAGTAAAAAGTACAAGTCTTCGATTTGTTATTCATTTATGATATCCGAAAATAAATGAAATATAACAAGTTGTTGCTTTGAGTGTTGATAGGGAATAACATCTTCATCTTCCATTAGACTTATTTTTTAAGGAAAAAAAATCTTCTCTTAAAATACTTAATCCTCTTAGGTCAAGTGTCCATCAATGGTTCATAATATAAGCTAATCTCCATAGATCATTATATTTGCAAGGACCAATATTTTAACTCGATGTTCTTTAATTGATCAAATAGATAATAAATTTATGGAAATAAATATATGTTCTTTATCGTTACTCGGTTTAGTTGTCTATAACCAATGCAGAGTCATCAAGTCCCATCTTTTTTCAAAAAAATCATTGAATCTCCCCATTGTGAATTACTAGGAAGGATAAATCTTTAATCCAGTAATTCTCTTAACTGAATCTTCACTCCTTTAACTTTATATGAGATATTTTGTACAGGGTTTAAGAAATAAAGATGGTTTTAGGTAACAAGTCTATAGAAACTTCTAATTCTCTCTTTAGGTGTAATCTTGGTAATTCCTCCAATAAAAAATATCTAAAAGTTCTTTTCCACTGGTATTTCTAACAAGTTAATACCTTTATTCTCTTTATTAGCTACAAAGGTCAAATAAGTAACACGTTCTTTCTTTAATATTCTCTTTGTAGATGCAACTAAAATGATACAATTGAGCATCACTTGCCTTCCACCCCTAAACTCAATCTAATTCTCTTTTGGACATTTAAGGTAATTGTTTTTGTAAAATAGTCCATGTTAGTTTGATGCTTTCTGATCCAATCCATCATTGGGATGATTTGAAAATCATAAATCCTTAAAGGTGTCGCGATGGCGATTTTTCGCGCTTCGCGCCCCGCCATCCCTCTCTGGAGAGACAACGGCGTGCGGTGAAAATGGGGAGTTTTATAGTCGTAAAATTTACGACTATAAATATTAGGAGTCGCCACCTAGTATTAAGGTTACTAGGAACCTATTGGTCTGCGAGAGTCTAGGTAAGGGGACTTGTTGTGCAAGGGGAAGACGCATCACCCCCAGTGCACCCTACCTAAGGTAAACTGCATTGTTGTTTAATTGTTTTTCTAAGTTAAAAATTTTGCACTGCATTTTCAAAAACCATTTTTTTTGTCTGCGGGTGTACTTTACAATGTAAATTTACACCGTAGTAAAAATCTTTTTTATCTACGGATGTACTTTACAATATAAATTTACACCGTAGTAAAAAATCTTTTTTTATCTACGGGTGTACTTTACAGTATAAATTTACACCGTAGTTTAAAAACCCCCTTTTTTTTTTCTTATCCATGGATGTACTTTACAATGTAAATTTACACCCTAATAGATAAAACAAAAATATTTAAAATCATTTTTGATATTTTGGCCAAATTCCAACGGATAATCATAAACCGGTTACGATATCCAATTTTCGTTTTAAAATATGAGAAAGATGCAACATAATTTTTTTTTACGAAAAATATATATGGAAAAATCATGGAATTTGGCCGTATGCACAAAAAAACAAATACATTTTTTATATTTTTGATTTTTTTTGTAATAATAATAGTAGTAAGAAATAAAAATACTTTTCTTTGTCAATTTGTATTTTGCAAAATTTTATTTATTTATTTAAATTTTTTTTTTGGGGGCTGGGTTGTCAGCCACAGTGGGCTGGAAGCCCAGAAGGGTATGGCTGGGCTTCCAGCCATCGTGGGCTGGGAGCCCAGGAAGGTGTGGGCTGGGCTCCAGCCATCGTGGGTCGGGAGCCCAGGAAGGTGTGGGCTGGGCTTCAGCCATCGTGGGCCGGAAGCCCACATTATTCGGGTCTGGGCCGAAATACCGGCCCAATCTCTCGCACGTTCGGGCCGGGCACAAAAGCGCGGCCCACAGTCCTTATGCCCGGCCCTGCATGAACAGTGGGACGATTACGTCCCACTGCATGCAGGGACGGGAGCTTGAAGACGATGAACAGGAAAAAAAACAAAATGTGGCGAAAGGCGCACCTGTTGGTATGGTTGGGTAGCTGAGGTCGAGGTGGTTGTCCTGGTGGTTGTGGCGCCGTCAATGGTGGCTTGTGGTGGCCGGAGGGAGCTCTTGAAGTCTCCGGTGCTGCTGCTGGTGCTACCCGTGGCGCTGCTACTGCCTCGCCTGAGGTGGTGATTGGGTTTCTGGCGTCGAGGGGAAGATTTCTGGTGATGAAGGGGTGATGCCCGGTGGTCAGAGACGGTGGCTGGAGTTACTGTTTTTAGAGAGAGAGAGACGCGATCGGGGAGAGAGAAAGAGCAACAACGGGAACTGTTTGCGTTTTTTTTTTTTTTAGCTTTTCACTTCGATTTTCTTGCCTCAAAACTCCGTTTCCTCCCCTCTTTTCTCCTTCCTTTTGCTCGTCCCTGCCTGCAGTATTTATAGCAAGAGAAGCAGCCCCTTCGGCTACCCATGGCGTGTAGCCTAGGGGCACCGCCTGCATTGCCCAGTAACAGGGCTCTGCTCAGGCGACGCATGCCCGCAGGTGGCGTGCGCAGGTGGTGTCTGCACTGTTCAGGTGACTGAACAGTGCAGTCACGGGTAATGATTTGAGAGGAGATGGAAAAAAAATCAATTTGGTCCCTCAATTTTTAATTAGTTCAATCGCACCCCTAATTGGTTTTAAATTTATGATTTTGTGCAATTATACCCCGGTGAAAAATTCAATGTTAGCCTTAAAGTTGCGCGCTTTTTTATTTTGGTCCTTGGCTTCCAATTTATGCTATTTGACCCTCAATTGACCATTAAACTCTCAATTGTTTCCAATTAGACCCCTGATTTCACACAAATGGCTTGGAAAAAATCCAATTCAGCCTTTGAAAATTCCCAACTTCTCAATTGAACCCGAATTAAATTCAAGAACTTGATTTTTCACTTATTAAGCCCTTAATAAAATTAATTTGACCAACTTAAAGTATACTTAAGTCCTTGCACTTAATTAAATCCTTTAATTGGACCCTAAATTAATTTTCAAACATAATTATACTTTTAAATTGGCCGACTATTAAATCAAATTGGCCCATAAAAATAAAATTATATATCTCGACTTAATTTTTATACAGATTTATCCAATGATAAATTATTTTTACCTTAAATCTGTATTTTCCTCTATTTTTGGGGACAAAAGAGACACAAATAGACTCTCGAAAACAACCAAAATTTTCACATTGATTTTTCTACCAATGCCGACCCTTTTTATTTTATTTTTGTTATTTTTTGGTATATTTTGGGGAGTCACCCAAAAATTGGGTGATGACAAAAGGTATCAAATGTAGCTTAAGTTTATAGCCCTAGATCCTTACATCATACCTTTTATATACATCATCACTATATATGGTTTCTTATAAGGTAGTGTCTACAATTAATACCATATTCAATCTATCCTTCGTTACATTTAATTTATTTAATTTTAACAACAGAATGAGTAACTCCTTAATCAAGCAAAGCATACACCCTTTGAAAATTTAACTTTATCTTACCTTTCATTCAATATACACATGTTTTATTTCTTTTTTTATTATGCATTCTATATATTATTATTTTTATTCAAATCATGTACTATAAGGGTCTACATGCAAATACATTTGTACACACTCATGAATTTAAAGTTTTAATTGGCAATTTAGTCACACTAATATATGAATAAAACTTGATCATAATCATAATACTATACCTACAACTATGTTTACAAAAGTCAGGTAATTTCCTAATTTATATTAAAAGACTTACCCTGAACTTTTTCTAATGGTGCCTTGAACTTGTCCCCACTTGTACTCACTTCAGACTAAATGGGTCTCCCAAGACTTCTACGCAACTAATGTATTGTAACTGAATCTTTTTTACTCTTAGTTGGAGGTCTATACCTATAAAACCTCTATAGGTTTTTATAGGGTACGTTTTTTTTTAAATGCCTTAAGTCACTGTATAAATAACATCCATTATCTAGGTATTTATACTTTCTCTACTAGTAACCCTCTTGTCTATAAAGGTAACATCTCCCCCTACCATAGAATAGTTACCAAGATGCATCTAATCACAACGATCATAATTTAGAAATGCAGAATGCCTATATGTTGATGTTCTAGAAGAATTATCAATTGACAACATCCTCATAAAATCCTTTCTTTAATGAGTTAAGAAAACCTATAAGAAACTTTCATTGAGACATAATAACCCTCACCACTTTTGTAAGACTTACTACTACTTTATCCATATCTGCTTCTCTCTTTAGGAAATGGATTCTACTAGTATAAACCTTTTTCCTCTATTGTTGTGAGTCATGGTTAAATGGGCCTCTCCGCTATTCATATAACAGTGATTTCATCCTTTGAGATGCCTTAACTAATTTCTATACAATAGTGGGTTAAAAAGCAACTAACCCTGTCTTGATCTTCAAATTTAGCATATCTCATGCCCTATCTATTTGGTGTTGCATCTTTATAGAGAGGTTCTCAGATTCAACACTATCATATTTACTTGTTCCACTGCTAGAAACTCTTTTTTTTCTTCATAAGTTGTTAGGAATTATCTAAACAGCTAAATGGTATCACGGCCTGATGCACTATTCACCAAGAAACAAATCACTGTGGACGGTTATTGCTGTGTTCAATTTTCGGGTCGGTTCGGTTTGGTTCGTTCAGTTCTTTTGGTCTACTGCTTTTTTTCTTTTTTGAACAGTTAAATAACGAATTTGTCTCTCGAAAAAGACCCAAAAAAAGGCAATTGGACTTAGGGGCTCGACGGTAATTGCACAATTTCGGCCTGGTCCGGCTGGCCGATTTTTTTGAGCAAACGGCGGTTGTACCGCCGAAACAAACATGCCCTAAATCTATTTCAACCCATTCTTTTGTTAACATCAATTGATGAAAACAAATGCAAATCACAAAGAACTGCAGCAGCCAAAATTTGATGTAGGATAGAAATAATTATAAGAATAATAATAATTCTTGGCCACCATATCTGCATTCTTTCTGGTGTTAACAAACACAACTGCAGTCTTATCTCCAAGTTCACCAAGCAATCTACGCAACCTGCTGGACTTCTCAGATTCCTTGGTCATTATCACATGTTGAGATATCAAGTCAGTGGCCTTCCCAGCAGTGCCAATAGTGACCACGACAGGGTTTCTCAAGTACTTCCTTGCAAGCCGCTCCACTGCAGGTGGCATAAACATATACGTGGTGCGGATATTACTCTTCAAGAAATGTGCTATTTCTGCTTATCAGCAAGTTTTACAAAAAAAAATAGAAAAATAATTCAGTTAGAAAAATACATGCATGTAAAACACTACACTCAAACTTGGGAGAGAGAGGGAAACAAATCTGAAGGCACGCTCCACTTTGATCTCTCTACACAAATTTACACAAATTACAATGAGTTATTGCTTGCTATTTAGTTTTAAAAATATGAAGAAAAAAAAATTATTTTTTATTTTTTTGTTGTTTTTAGATTATTTTTATGTATTAATGTCAAAAATAATTTTTTAAAAAATATATATATATATATTTTAATATATTTTTGAACAAAAAATAGTTTAAAAAACAATCAAAATCACACTCCCAACAGACACTAAAAGGAGTAGAAATAGAAGGAAAAAAATCTAAATTTACACTAATATTTCAAATATAAAAATAAAAAAAAATAATGAGATAAATTTAACAATAATAATAAATTACTAATTATGATCAAAATAAAGTATTTTTACCACTAAAAATAAGTGTCATTTGTTATTTTTTTAAAACAAGTATGTAATCTGGTATCACCGTTGATAATTTTTATTTATGTTATCAGATTCATCAATCAAAAAATATTCATTACCTAATATCCATCAGAGATAAGTTGGGGAAGTTAAGGGTGATTGTTTATTAATGGCTTAATACAAATAAGTTTAAAAATTAAAAATACTTTGTTTAATAAATATATTTTTAAACAAAAAATTAAAAAAAAAACGCATAAACTATTTTTTTCGGCAGAACAACAACAATTCTATGATCCTTAATTACTTTGTCGCCAAGAAAAGAAAAGCATGTGTAGCTTATATATAATAATTAATAAGTTAATTCAACTCAAAACAGATACTTGCTCCCCAAGCAACGCGTGACAGATAGCCCACATGTCTGTCTCCTTGCTTAATAAATACATGAGAAACCGAACCTTCGTCTCTTCATAGGATAAGTTAAGATTAGTTTTTGCTGTGAATTCATCTAATCCATAACAATGGTGTCCCTTAGGCTGCAGAAGCGGCTAGCCGCTAGTTTACTCGATTGTGGCAAGGGGAAATTGTGGCTTGATCCTAACGAGAGCACTGACATCTCCATGGCCAATTCCAGTAAGTCTTGTATTCTATTACCTTCGATTTTAGTTTTCCTCTATTGATGCTAATTTTATCAAGATTGTTTCATGGGTATCCTGGGATTTACGATTGGGATGGATGGATGGGTAAAATTAGTATAATTCTTTCTTTCTTGGAAGCTTGAGGTAATCAATAAGGCATGGCGTATTGCAGGGATGAACATAAGGAAGCTCATAAAGGATGGTTTTATTATCCAAAAACCAATGATAGCCCACTCAAGATCAAGGACTAGGAAAGTGAACGAATCCAAGACAAGAGGGAGGTGCTCGGGTTACGGAAAGAGGAAGGGGACGAGAGAAGCAAGGCTACCATCAAAGGTTCTGTGGATGAGGAAAATGAGAGTGCTGAGACGTTTGCTTCGAAAATACAGAGAATTTGAAAAGATTGATAAGCACATGTACAGTGAGATGTACATGAAGGTGAAAGGAAATGTTTTCAAGAACAAACGTGTGCTTATGGAAAGCGTTCACAAGTTGGAGTTTGAGAAAGGAAGGGACAGGTCACTTTTCGATCAATTTAGGGTCATAAAAGCTCGAAAAAGAAGGTACCAGCAAGGAGAAGAAGATATAAACATAGCACATTACATAAATCTATTTTTTTAGGGAGGAAATTTTCATAGAGTAAGAATTATGTGAATCTGTTCATAGATTTTACATTTAGTTTAGTTTTTTCTCTGATTTACAAGATGTCAATTTAATCCCATAACTTGAGGATGCAAAGGCAGTAGAGTTAGATGTGTGTACATGCAAGAGAACTCAAAATACATGTTGTTACCTATTTTAAAAAATGATGATTTTAGTTGCATATACAAATTGTGATTTTAAGGTCTCAATTGTAATTTTAGAATGCTCAATTGAAGATCTAATTGCAAAATAAGTTGGTTTATGGAAAACTCCCTTAATTGAAAGAAATCAAGGATTGGGGACTGAAATTAGACTTGAAAAGGCTAAATTGGTGAAATCAAGGGTTTAATTGCATAAAATTCAAAGTCTGATGAGCAATTAAAGACTTTTTTAAACAAATTAGAGACCAATGATCAATCTGTTAGAAATAACTTTACTTGAGTAAAGAAATTTAGTGCACTAAGCTTATGTTTGGGAATGTAATCGTGGATGTATAACTCAACCAAATAAATTGATATTTTTTATTTTTTCACTTATCATTTAATTAAAGAAAAAGTTATGTGTGATTTGCTAGAAATAAGTTTTTACTTCAATAAAAAAATTATAATAAAGTCTTCATTAGTTGATAAAATCTTCATGTTTTGCTAGGAACGAATGAGTGCACAACCTGTTATGGAAGGCTAGTCACAACAATTTCTCAAATTTTAGTGGAGAAATATTTTTTCAAATGTTTATAAGAATGATTTAAGTCCAACGAACTAGAGATGTTCTAAGATGTTAAAGGAAGACTTAACAAAATAGGATCCTTTACCACCCAAAATCTAACATTTCTTATCTTTTTATATGCATGCAGGTGAACACTGTTAAGAATCTCTATTAAGATATTCTGCTGCCTCAAATCATTGCTCCCAAGATCTCGATTCTAGTTGAAGTACCAATACCAACATATAGATATGACATCCTCATTTTGTTTAGATGATGGATGATATAGTCATGAATAGAGCTTCGATAGAGGTTAGTTACCAACTTATTGCAACGACTATTTTTTTTACGCTTCGCGCCCCGCCATCCCTCTCTGGAGAGACAACGGCGCGCGGTGAAAAATAGGGATTGTTTTGTAGTCATAAAGATTGCGACTATAAATACAAGGAGTCGCCACCTAGTATTATGTATACTAGGAACCTATTGGTCTGCAAGAGTCTAGGTAAGGGGACTTGTTGTGCAAGGGGAAGACGCATGACCCCAGTGCACCCTACCTAAGGTAAGCTGCATTGTTGTTTGATTGTTTTTCTAAGTTAAACTTTTTTACATTGCATTTTCAAAAAAACATTTTTTTTTTGTCTGCGAGTGTACTTTACACTGTAATTTTACACCGTAGCTACAAACTTTTTTTTATCTACGGATGTACTTTACAATGTAAATTTACACCGTTTCTAAAAATCTTTTTTATTACGTACAAATGTACTTTACAATGTAAATTTACACCATAGTTAAACATAGTTATTAATTCCGTTCCGTTCCGGCCGAAATGTTCCGTTCCATTCAAAAAACCGAGACAAAACGGCGTCGTTTTCATCTCGGTTTTAATTTCGGTCCGTTACGGAAATTCCGGCCAAATTCCGGCCGGAACGCCTTGGTTCCGTTCCGGGCGTGCAGTTCCGGGTTCAAAATCTAATTTAAAAAAAAATATTTTTGACATTTATACATCAAAATAATTTAAAAACACCAAAATATTTTAAATAAAAAAGAATTCAAATTTTAATTATGCTTGTTAAATTAATATTTTTTTTCATATATATATATATATATACATATAATTAATTATATATGAATAGTATGACACCGAAACGGCACGCCGGAACGTTCCGTTCCAATCGAAAAACCGTAACGGCGACCGGAACGGTATTGACAACTATGGTTAAACCCTTTTTTTTCATGAATGTACTTTACAATGTAAATTTACACCCCAATAGATAAAACAAAAATATTTATAATTATTTTTGATAATTTGGCCAAATTCCAATGAATAATCATAAACTGGTTACGATATCCAATTTTTGTTTTAAAACATGAGGAAGATGCAAAATATTTTATTATGAAAAATATGATGGAAAAAAAATCATAGAATCCGACCGTATGCATGAAACAAAATCTTTTTATGTTTTTAATTTTTGTATTTTTTATATTTTTTCATTTTTTTAATAAAAAACAAAGTAAAAAAAAATTAAAAAAAAAATTGTGATGGGTCGGACTAACAACCCACTCCTGCAAGGCTGGGCTGGAAGTCCAGCCCCTGATGGGCCGGCCTGATAGCCCAGTCTTCCATGGGCTAGGCTAACAGTCCCGCACTCATTGGCCGGACTGACAGCCCAAAGTATATGGATCGAGCTAAAAAACTAGGTGGGCTTCTGCCCCACCTTTTGTGGACTGGGCCTCCAGTCCCGGTGGGCTGGAAGCCCACCAAAAAACATTTGGGTCGGGCACAAAGCCCGGCCCGCCTCCCTCAGGCCCTGGCTCTCATGAACAGGGGACGCAAATTGCGCCCCGGTGCATGCAGCTGGCCAGAGGAAGAAGATGAATGAACAATGCTTTTTCAAGTGTGATGAAATGCGTACCTGTTAGTTCCTTTGGGTAGAGGAGGTCGAGGTGATGATTCCTGTCAACGGTGGCCTGTGGTGGCCGGAAACAAAGTCGGAAAGTGACGGGATGGCGTTGCTGTCGTCGGGACTGTCTCTGTTTCTTCGCTAGAGAGGACGGCTGAGCTGATGGAGTTGAGGGGAGGCTGCCGGTGGTGATAAGGGTGGATATGGGTGGTTGAATGGTGTCTGTTGGAGGAGAGAGAGAGACGTCGGGTCCTCTGGTTTTAGAGAGAGAGAGCTGGTTGTTTGGGACGATGGTGTGATTTTTACCTTTGTTTTGATTGTTTTTGATGCTATAAATCTTAGTAAACCCTTCAAAAACCTCCTCTTTTTTTCTCTGTTTTTTTTTTCTTTTCGTCCTCTCTTTGCCAAATTTTTTGCCAATTTTTCTCCTCTGTTTCTGCCCCTCATTCTCTCCTTTTTTACGTGAATTTCACTTCTTTTTTTCTCACCTCTCTCCCAGTTTTCTTCCCCTCTTTGTCCAGTGCATGCATGCAAATTTATAGCAGAGGATGACAACCCTTCGGCTGCCCATTGCGTGCAGTGATGGGTTGCCGCCCATGCTCGCAAATGGCGTGCCTGCACTGTTCAGGTGACTGAACAGTGCAGTCAAATGTGATGATTTTAGGAGGGAGAGAAAAAAAATAATTTGGTCCCTTAATTTTTAATTGGTTTAATCGCACCCCTGATTGGTTTTAAAATTTTGAATTTTGTGCGATTGTGTCCCCGTGAAAAATTCAATGTTAGCCTTAAATTTGCACGCCTTTTTTATTTTGGTCCCTGACTTCCAATTTATGCTATTTGACCCTCAATTGACCATTAAACTCTCAATTGTCTTCAATTGGACCCCTGATTTCGCACAATTGGCTTGGAAGAATTCAATTCAGTCTCCAAAAACTCCAAACTTCTCAATTGAACCCGAATTAAATTAAAGAACTTGATTTCTCATCGATTAAGCCCTTAATCAAATTAATTTGACCAACTTAAAGTATAATTAAGTCCTTGCACTTAATTAAATCCTTCAATTGGACCCTAAATTAAATCCCGAACATAATTATATTTTTAAATTGGCCGACGATTAAATCAAATTGGCCCATAAAAAATATAATTATATCTCTCGACATAATTTTTACACAAATTTATCTAATGATAAATTATTTTCACCTTAAATCTGTATTTTCCTCTATTTTTGGGGACAAAAGAGATACGATCGGGTTCGCGGAAACAACCAAAATTTCCACATTGATTTTTCTGCCAATGTCGACCCTTTTTTTTATTTTTTTTATTTTTGGGTGGATTTTGGGGAGTAACCCAGAAATTGGGTTATGATAGTTGCCCCCTCTTTACAATGCTTACGACTAAAGTCTTGTAAAAGAGTTTAGATAGTAAGCGTTGTAAAGAAAAAGAAAATTGGATTTACCAGACCAAGAAATGGTTGATCCATCCAGAAATGAGAATGGGGCTATAAAGCGCATGTGGAATGGAATGGTAGGATGGGGCTAGAAAGTGCACTACCTAAGGATTGAGGCCTAAGGAGGCCACTTAAAGGATGAAAGATGACGGTATTTGTGAATGACACAGGAAAATGGTCTCATTGTAATGGATGACTTACCCAAGTGAGAATGGTGAAGATGGTAAGAAACATAAAGATGGTCTTGTTGTAATGGGCGACCTG
Source organism: Salix caprea (assembly GCA_964035475.1). Classification (NCBI taxonomy): domain Eukaryota; kingdom Viridiplantae; phylum Streptophyta; class Magnoliopsida; order Malpighiales; family Salicaceae; genus Salix; species Salix caprea. Next base: position 4,853,020 of record OZ037753.1, on the reverse strand, counting down.
CCAGATGGGAGATGGTGAAGATAATAAAAAACACCAAGATGTTCTTATTATACTGGCGACCTGCCCACGTGAGAATGGTGACAATGGTAAAACCAAAGAGATGGTCTTGTTGTGATGGGCGACCTGCCCAGATGGAAGCAAAAAGTGGTGATGAAGATTTCATGGGATGGAATATAGGGCTAGAAAGCTCGCTATCTAGGATCTATGGTTGAGGTTTAGAAAACTCACTCAAAAGAGGAAGAAAAATAGTGTTGGAAAAACCACAATTTTGTTCATGGTTAAGGGTTAGAAAACGCACTCAAACAAGGAGGATAGGGATGGAAAACGTGTTATCTTAATCGGTGATTGGAAAGCACACTCGAAGAGGAAGAAAAATAGGGTTGGAAAACACACTATTTTTAGCTTATGGTTAAGGGTTGAAAAACACACTTAAACAAGAAGGATAGGGATGGAAACGCACTATCTTAATTGGTGGTTGGAAAACACACACGAAAAGGAAGAAAAATAGGGTTGGAAAACATACTATTTTAACTTATGGTTAAGGGTTGGAAAACACACTTAAACAAGAAGGATAGGGATGGAAACACACTATCTTAATTGGTGGTTGGAAAACACACATGAAAAGGAAGAAAATAGTGTTGGAAAACAAACTTAAACAAGGAGGGATGAAATGGCTAAGAAGCGCACTATCTTAATTAATGGTTGGAAAATTGACGAGTGTAAGAAATGGCTAAGAAGCGCACTATCCTAAATGATGGTCGAGGGTTGGAAAATGCCATTGACGAGTGGAAGAAATGGCTAAGAAGCGCACTATCCTAAATGATGGTTGAGAGATGGAAAGGAATGGCTAAGAAGCACACGATTTGAGTTGGTTGATGGCTAGAAAGCACACTTAATATAGAAAGGAGATAAAGTTGAAAAATACTCTATCTGTCCTGATAAAAGGCTTGCAAGCGCTCTTAGGGGAATGAAAGTGGTAAGGACTCGAAGGCACACACAAAAATGATGAGCAGAGGTTCATAAATTACGATCCCTCCAAAACATTTCCTCGATTCTCCATGGTGATGCAATGCATGATGATGCATGTATATTTACCTGAGAGATATAGCTCCCCTTTCTTCTTCTTGGCTTTCCTTTCTTAGGGTTTGGATCTCTGGCTTTGACGGGTTCTCGCTTCTGCTTACTCAAACCACAACTTGTGATTTTGACCACTAGGGATGATAGATTTTCCATATCAACATGCCCCCCTGAGTTTGATCCAGATTCTTTGAAAAGGAATGATGGAGTCAGCTTCAATTGCATTTGTAGATTGCCCCCTAGCCTGGTCATGCCCCACAAGTGTTTTAGGCTCTAAGTGTTTTCAGGAAGGGGTTGGTTATTTGCAAAGATTGTGTTTTGATGCTAAGTGTTGCATCTAAATAAAATATTTGACGTAAAACTCTCTCTCTCTGTACTCTCTTTTGCAGTTATGGAATCGATAAATTTATCGGAATTGAATGTTAATGCCTTTTCCGAGCTTCCTACCTGCCACCAAATAATTTTTTTTTAATTTTCCACTTATCACTTGATTATGTTTGGTATAACTTTTGCTAATTTATTCACATTTGTTTTTATTTTTTTTTTAAAATCAATAAAAAGTTATAAGAATGTTTTGTTAAATATAACTTTACTTGACTAAAAAAATTCAATGCACTAAGTTTATGTTTGGGAATGTAATCGTGGATGTATTACTCAACCAAATAAATTGATATATTTTATTTTTTCACTAATCACTTAATTAAAGAAAAAGTTGTGTGTGATTTGCTAGAAATAAGTTTTTACTTCAATAAAATATTTATAATAAAATTGAGTAAAAAACTTTGATTTAATAAAAAGTTCAAATTCTTAACTTATAAGTGTGTGAATTATAAAATACAAGATTGAATTAAATTAAGTAATAGCCACCAAAAGATGAAAAATCAGTGGACTAAGCTTAAGTTTGGGAATGGTGTTAAAACCAGGTTTTTCAAAATCTTGGATTTTTTTATATTTTTGGATTATTTTTATGTGTTGATGTAAAAAATAATTTTAAAAATATAAAAACTATTATTTTGATGTATTTAGAAGCAAAAAATATTTTGAAAAAAAAAATGCTATCAAACTCCTAAACAGCCCTAAAAAGTCTATACAATAGAGGGAAAAGTGAGATAGAACTAGAGTAAAACACTAGTTCTTGTATCCTATGAAGAAATACATCCCTTATTTCCCAACAAATCCATAATCGTGTAACTAAACTCATTCTTAATAGAATGAATCCAACTTGTTGTTTTCTGGAAGACAAGTCAAATAGCATATTCCCAATTTGGGTTGATATCTTATGATAAGAGCTTTTATTCCTAGTTTTCCAAATTAACCACATAATTTCATACAGGGGACCTTTTCATACCTTTTATTGAAATTTCTTGTGGATCAAGCCTTGCCACAGCCGATAGAGATAATCTAAAGAAAGGGAAATGCATTATGAGAGATTCCACCAACTGATTATTCTGTTCTAAAAGATCCAAGACACAAGATAGTGAAAAAGAATATGATATGTAATTTCATAGGTAAAAGTGCAAAAACAACATAAGTCTTCATTAGTTGATAAAATCTTCATGTTTTGCTAGGAACGAATGAGTGCACAACCTGTTATGGAAGGCTAGTTACAACAATTTCTCAAATTTTAGTGGAGAAATATTCTTTCAAATGTCTATAAGAATGATTTAAGTCCAACGAACTAGAGATGTTCTAAGATGTTAGAGGAAGACTTGACAAAATACGATCCTTTACCACCCAAAATCTAACATTTCTTATCTCTTTATATGCATGCAGGTGAACACTGTTAAGAATCTCTATTAAGATATTCTGCTACCTCAAATCATTGCTCCCAAGATCTTGATTCTAGGTGAAGTACCAATACCAACATATAGATATGACATCCTCATTTTGTTTAGATGATGGACGATATAGTCACGAATAGAGCTCAGACAGAGGTTAGTTACCAACCTATACTTTATCCTAGAACACAATAGAAGCACCATTCCCTATTTAAAGTTTGTAATTGTCTCAAATAGTAGAATATGTTAAACAATCAAAACAAACTAAAAGAGAAAATAAATAATAAAAGAGGAGGTTGGGGTTTTATTAATGAATAATTCAATACTTAATCAATCACTTGACTTACAAATAAAGAAACTTTATATAGGCTAAAACAATGTGACCGTTCTACCCTTAATAAATAATAAAACAAAGTAGCCTTAATATCTTAACAGAAGAGACATGGTCATCAAAATTAATGGTTGAGTAAATATAAAACTAGATAGTGTCAAGACACTTGGACAACACAAGTAACCTATTCTTAAAAGTTAACTTATATTAATCATAATAAAATAAGTCTTCAACTGGAGCATTTATAAAACCACCTATAAGTCCTTTAGTATTCATAAAACTTTGAATGTCGTCTATAAATTACAACTAGGTAATATGTAAGCCTCTCGCTTCTTTAATTCCTGATAGCAAATCAACCTGAGTGCCTTTACTGATCACAAAAGATATTTTAACCACCAAGTAAAAATAAAATAAAGAGAAAAGATCTCTATGAGTCTGTTTAGCACTGCGGCCAAACCGGTGTTTGGCTAAAATTCAATTTTTTTTTTCATTTTAAATAAAAAAAAATTGGTATTTTTAGATTATTTTGATGTGCTAATGTCAAAAATAATTTTTAAAAAATAAAAAAAATATCATTTTGATGTATTTCTAAACGAAAAGTACTTTCAAAAGCAACCGCACCGTCCTCCCAAACAGGCCTTATGTTTGAGGACACCTGTCACATAAAATTCTGGTGATAATAAACCATTGATTTAGATAGACAATCAAGAAGTTGAAATGTATCCTTGAATCCATGTACACTAGCAGTCCTCAAAGCTTATGTATTTCATCACCTTGTTTAGAAAATACCATGAAATGGAATCAAAGGGCTTATAAGAGTCTATTTATAAAATAAGCCACTAAATTCCTTTACTCTTTATGGTGTAAATGTATTTGCCTGCAATAAAAGCATACCAGGGACTGCTCACAGTACCATTCATAGCTTTTTTTAGTTGATTATCAAGGATCTTTAAGATCATCAAACTAATAGGTACCTAAAACCAATGCTACCTTTCTATGAAAGACATATGAAAACAATTGGCTAAAAGAACTTGTTTCTCAGGTTCTTACTTTTGCTTCGTAGTTTGAGTAGGGTTTATGACCTATATAAGGCCTTGTAAACCTTCTAAGGAAAAAAACATTATCGCTTAAATTCTAGAGAAAATAAAACAGTGAATTTGAGGTTCACCTTAGCAACCCCCTTCTCACCCATTACAATTAACTTGTTCTTTCATGTTTTGCTATCTTTATATTCCACCCGCATCAATTGTTCTCTTTGCATCTTATAAATCTTTTTACTGCCAACTAAATTCAATCGGAAACTCAGTAAGTCAGTACTCGGCCTCTCTGAGTTGGAGCAATGTCAACAAAAATAGTCCTCAAGTTTTTTCGATCCAACCGTATCTATCGCCCCTCTGTAAATCTTTCTCTCTCCCTATAAAACAGAATTTTATTCAGTATAATTTTAATTTTAACTAGTGATTGATGTTCATCATTGCTTTAATCAATCAATCAATCAATTTCAGGAACCTGTTGAAGGCAAAATCGTGATTAATTCTCATTCCTCAATTTCTCACCATGGAATTCGCCTCTCCGTCACCGGATCTGTTAGCTTGCAGGTTACAGGATCATTTCATCAATTTCTCTACCTCTCACTCTATCTGTCTGTTTGATTTGCGAGATAACTTTATAAAATCTGATTTGGTGTGGTGCTCTGTTATGAAAGCAGGTTCGAGGAGGATCAGCTGGAGTTATTGAGTCCTTTTATGGTGTTGTCAAGCCGATCACTATCGTGTATGCTATTACTAGTGTTTTTGCTCTATGTTATTAAGTGTGCTTAATGTTAAATAATAGTTGATTCATTGAAAAAAAGAGGGAGAAAAATGGCTACATTTCTGTTTCTCTTATAAATATGTTTTGCTTTGTGTTAATGCGTGCTGAAATTGAACTCGGTATTGAACGGGTGATCAAATTAGTGGCCTTGGTGTGTGATTTCTCATGTTCTGTATTTAAGCAATGGATTTTCAAGCAGATTATTACCCTGATTGCTGCTAATTTTACTTGACATGGAAACAGGAATAAGAGCATTGAGGTTAGACCGCCCGGAAAGATTGGTTCAGGTACAACTGAGGTATTAATAACTCGCTCAAATTTAGTGTGATTTTAGCTTTTTGATGCCTGGCGAAAAATTTAATTGAAGAAATTATAATTTGGGCTAGTCTCACTCGTAGGAGACCCCCCCTCCCCCATGAAATATCATCTCCTTCATGCTGGTGTTAAAATCATTATATATACCCTTTTCACCTCTTATGTTATCGTTTATTATTATTATTATGTTAATTTTAGTGTTTGCTTGGTATGGCAGTTACCATTTACCATGATTTTGAAACAAATTGGGGAAAAAAGTTTGGGAAGATTTTATGAGACCTTTCATGGAACTGTAAAAGGCAACAAGATAATCTGCAATCAAGCAGATTATCTACCCGTTACAATTGATCTGCAATCAATTGATATGCAATCAATAGCCAACGGTTACAAGAAGGTTTAAGGCTAATGAATGAGTAATTGATGTATTAGATATATTTCCTTGTATAGCTACTCTTCCCCTGTATAAAATACAAGACTCTGTATGTATGAAATTCAATCAATTTTCAATACAATTATTCAGATTTTCTCATGGTATCAGAGCATTGAAACTCTGAAAAACACATACTTTCCGCTGCAAATTCTCACAAAAACACCAAACCCATTACCATGGCTGAATCACAATCAACAGACTCAAATTCAACAATCCAACAGTCCACAGACCCAATTATGCTCATCAATTCATCAAACATAACCGACCCACTTACCTTGCACCACTCCGACACACCGGGGCTCACCCTCGTCAATGCTCCTCTCAAAGGAAACAACTATGGACAGTGGAGTCGCTCAATGCGTCTCAGTCTCAGTGCCAAGAACAAACTTGGGTTAATTGATGGATCAATCAAAGCTCCACCACCTACAGACGACAAATTTCCCATGTGGCAGCGCTGCAATGATATGGTGTTGTCGTGGATTTTGCATTCGATCCACCCAGACATCGCCGGCAGCGTCCTCTACTGTGACACAGCTGCTGCCGTATGGAACGACCTCAAAGATAGGTTTTCCCAGAATAATGACTCCAGAATTTACCAAATTCGACAAGAAATTGTTGAATGTTGCCAAGGACAACAACCCATCTCCATATACTATACCAAGCTCAAAGCTTTTTGGGACGAATTATCTGCCTATCAAGAACCCCTTGTCTGCAACTGTGAAGGATTGAAAGCACTCGCAGACCGTGAGGAGAAGGAGAAGGTCATGCAGTTTCTAATGGGGTTAAATGATACTTACTCAACCATCCGTGGTTCCATTTTGATGATGAATCCAATACCCGACACTCGGAGAGTCCACGGCCTGATTCTCCAGCACGAGAGGCAGATGGAAGTGGCTAGCCGTCCCTCATTTTCTCACGCGATGCAGACCTCGCGAACCCAGACAGTATCGGGTTTTTCCCGAAATTATAAGTCTCTAAAATGCTCTCACTGTGACCAAGAGGGCCACACCATTGATCGATGCTATTATATTATTGGGTTTCCGGTGGGGCACAAATGGTATGGAAGGAACGTACAACCGAGAAACAAAAAGCCACCAGCTCACACTCACAAGAGAGTTACGGCTCACAATGTAGAGATGCCATCGCCCTCTGCCCAAATCACCACAGCTGCTGGAGGGAGTCCCACATTCACAACCGAGCAGTATAATCAACTCATGGAGGCACTTAATAAGAACGGTAATATCCAGTCATTCATGAATGCGACAGGTATAAATTCCTCCAGTTGTAATATCGCACATCATGATTCATATTCTACTCTATATTGGATTGTGGATAGTGGGGCAACATACCACATTTCTCACCATGCACCTACACTTGATAAGAATGAAAGTGCACATGATTTTGTGGGATTGCCTCATGGTGGGCAAGTTGCTATTAAAGGAATTGGATCCATTCAATTAACACCGGATTTGCCTCTTGATGGAGTTTTACACGTTCCTCAATTCCGTGTAAACTTATTATCCGTGAGTAAATTAACTCGAGCATTGAGATGTATTGTAATCTTTTTTCCGGATTTTTGCATTGTGCAGGACGTGGAAACGAAGAGGACGATTGGCCTGGGCAAACATTTTGACGGGCTCTACTACCTCACACCACAACAAAACCCTCACCTAGCTGGTCACATTCACCGTACCTCGAACCTATGGCATCAAAGACTTGGACACCCCTCTCATGCACCTCTCCAATTTTTATCCAAAACAATTCCTCATATTTTGATTGATTCTATGCATATTTGTGATGTGTGTCATCTTGCAAAGCAAACACGCTTGCCTTTTCCTATTAGTTCAATAAAATCTGCTGCACCTTTTGACCTAATACATTGTGACATATGGGGTCCACACAAAACTCTTACACATTCCGGGGCACGGTATTTTTTAACTGTTGTCGATGATTACACCCGGTTCACTTGGGTTCATCTTATGCGTTTCAAATCTGACACCCAACTTTTATTACAATCTTTTTTTTCTTGGGTCAAAACACAGTTTCATCGTGACATTAAAACCCTCCGTGCCGATAATGGTGGCGAATTTCTTTCAATGCGCCCTTTTTTTGATAGCCATGGTACCATTTTTCAACACACTTGTACTTATACACCCCAACAAAATGGGGTTGTTGAGCGCAAACACCGCCACCTGTTGAATGTTAGTCGAGCCTTACGTTTTCAAGCAAACATTCCTTTAAAATTTTGGGGAGAAAGTCTTCAAACCGCCTCTTATTTAATCAATCGACTTCCCTCACCCTTACTCGACAATAAAACCCCTTTCGAACTTTTACAAGGGGTTAAACCCGACTATTCTCATCTTCGGGTTTTTGGGTGTTTGTGTTATGCTACCAACCTAAATCCCATACACAAATTTGATGCTCGTGCACGTCGATGTCTATTTTTAGGGTACCCCCTCGGACAAAAAGGTTATCTTCTTTATGATCTTTCCAGCCATAAAATTTTCACCTCACGTGATGTCATCTTCCATGAAAACACTTTTCCCTTTTCAGCATCACCTACTGAAGAAGACCAAGACCCACCAGTATTACCCATACCCATTACTGATCCAGCCCACATACAACCCGTTCAGCCCAGCCCACTCTCACATAACCCATCTCCAACCTCCACCGACAAAACAATACAACCCGCTCACCTCACCATCAGCACAGCCCAGCCCGACCATCTCATCCCTAACACAGCCCAGCCCGGACCACTCCTTCCCCACACAGCCCAGCCCGGTCACATACTCCCCAACACAGCCCAGCCCGGACCACTCCTTCCCCACACAGCCCAGCCCGGTCACATACTCCCCAACACAGCCCAGCCCGACCACATATTCCCCAACTCAGCCCAGCCTGACCACACCATCATCACCCCAACCCAGCCCGATCAGCTCATCAACCCCGACCACACAACCAACCTTCCCTCTGCCACACCTCCCGTAATACAACCATTACCCACCGACACATCCATCGTCCCACTTCGTCGTTCAACCCGCACCTCCAACCCACCTCCACATTTCCAACAGTACCAAACTCACCATGCCACTCTGCTCACGCCAGGCGTCCTCTCCTCTTCCTCGTCCAGCACAAGGTATCCTATACATCGGTATGTCTCTTATGCTCCATTATCTACCACTCACCGTTCTTTTATCTGCAACATCTCTCACCGGGTTGAACCAGCCAATTATGAACAGGCACGACGAGATCCCCACTGGATTTCTGCAATGAATTCTGAAATTGCAGCTCTTGAAGCAAACAACACCTGGTCCATGGTTCCCCTGCCTCCGGGTCAACGCCCCATTGGGTGTAAATGGGTCTACAAGATCAAGTACCTCTCGGATGGCACCATCGAGCGTTATAATGCAAGACTCGTTGCTAAAGGATTCACACAGAGGGAGGGCATCGATTACAAGGAAACTTTTGCCCCCGTAGCCAAATTGGTCACTGTCCGTTGTCTTTTATCTGTGGCTGCACTTCGGAACTGGTCCTTGTATCAGATGGACGTCGAGAATGCATTTTTACATGGTGATTTGCTTGAAGAGGTTTACATGAGTCCCCCACCTGGCTATCGTCGACAGGGGGAGCAGATGGTTTGTCGACTCCATAAATCCCTATATGGCCTTAAACAGGCATCACGAACCTGGTTTCAAAGGTTTTCTTCCGCTGTCCAAGAAATCGGTTTCCAGCAATCTCAAGCCGATTACTCATTGTTCACCATGGTTCGTGGCAATTTTATTACTGTGATATTGTTATATGTTGATGACATGATTATTACAGGAAATGATGAACAAGAAATTCGAAAACTCAAACAGTTTCTCAATGGCTGCTTTCGAATCAAGGATCTTGGATTGCTAAAATATTTCCTTGGTGTGGAGGTTGCACGGTCTAAAGAAGGGATTTCAATTTGTCAACGCAAATACACCCTGGATATATTGGAAGAGGCTGGCTTGCTTGGGGTGAAACCCACCAAGGTACCCATGGAACCTGATATGAACCTAGCCTCAACAGACAGTGATGCTCTCAAGGACCCAACTCAGTATCGACGATTGATTGGAAAATTGATCTATCTCACAATCACCAGGCCAGAAATTACATATGCCGTGAACACATTGAGCCAGTTCATGCAAGAACCCAAACTACATCATCTCAAGGCATCACGGTAAGTCCTCCAATACCTCAAGAACGCACCTGGACAAGGCCTGCTATTTCCCACAAAAGGCCATTTGAATTTGGTCAGTTACTGTGATGCAGATTGGGCCAAATGTCCAGTTACGCGACGGTCAGTGACAGGCTATTGCATTTACCTCGGAAACTCACTCATTTTGTGGAAAAGCAAGAAACAAGTCACGGTGTCTAGATCGTCAGCTGAGGCAGAATACCGCTCAATGGCCGCAGCCACCTGCGAACTTACATGGTTAAGATATTTATTGAAAGATTTGCAGGTATCACATCCTCAGTCAGCATTACTATTTTGTGATAATCAAGCAGCCCTACACATCGCTGCAAATCCGGTATACCATGAAAGGACCAAGCACATCGAACTTGACTGCCACATTGTTCGGGAAAAGATTCAGAAGGGAGAGATCAAAACAGTTTATGCATCAACAGGAAACCAAATAGCCGACATATTCACGAAGCCACTAAGAGCACCCATTTTTCACACGCACCTCAGCAAGTTGGGCACGATTAACATCCATACTCTAACTTGAGGGGGAGTGTAAAAGGCAACAAGATAATCTGCAATCAAGCAGATTATCTACCCGTTACAATTGATCTGCAATCAATTGATATGCAATCAATAGCCAACGGTTACAAGAAGGTTTAAGGCTAATGAATGTGTAATTGATGTATTAGATATATTTCCTTGTATAGCTACTCTTCCCCTGTATAAAATACAAGACTCTGTATGTATGAAATTCAATCAATTTTCAATACAATTATTCAGATTTTCTCAGGAACGGATGTTAGCATTCAGGTGAATATATTTTTTTGTCCTATAGAAGAAGAAATGTTCAACAGAAATTACTCTTGTTATTTTCTTTTTATTTTTTCATGGTTCTAATGCTTTCCCACAATTACTTTGACACTTTTGTAAGACCTTATGATTGATGATTTCTGTGATAGTATTTGTTTACTGTAGATATAGCTAGAGGATACCTTTATAATCATTATCTGCGACAATGGAAGTTATAGTTGAAAGTGATAAAGGTGTGGTTTGATTTTTTCTTTTTATGATATATGTATTATTGATAGGGAATTAAATAAGCCGCTGTCTTGCTGATGCTGTTGCACTTTCAGCTGATGTGCTTGAGCGACCAGTTTCTCCTGAAATGGCTATCTTTTACATTACTCAGGACACTCAGAGACATCCTTTACTTCCTGAAATAAAGTCAGGTATGCTTCTATGTCATCTTAGCTAAGACTCTTTCTCCAACCTTAATTTGAATTTTGGAGAAATAGTTTCCTCTTTTGGCATTTGTATGCATGTATTTGTGATGTGGGCACTTGAGTATCTTATTTGTGCAGCTTCTTATTTTCAAGTGAAACTCAACTGATTATAGATGTTATTCAACAGGTGGTTTTCTGGTGACAGGAAGAATATCTACTCTGTGTTCCTTGTTGGATCCCATCAGTGGAGAGTTAACAGTTGAAACATCAGCAGTTCCCATTTCCTCCATTGACATACACTTGCTCCGTGTAGAGTCAGTTCTAGTAGGAGAGAAAATCGTGACTGAAACTTCTTTGATTCAGACCACACAGGCATGATATGTTCCCAATGTTGCCAAATTACTTTGACTTGTACAATGTTTTGATTTTAAACTTCTGTTTTTTCTCTGGTGTTTACAGATAGCGGATGGAGATGTCTGTCGTAATCTGACTTTGCTTATCTATGTTATCCTCCCTCGCCTTCTGACTTGTCCAAGTGTCTTTGCTGGGTGAGTTGCAACCTTCTCCTGACTCTTGTTTTATCTTGTCTTTTTGGATCTGTATGAAGATGGAAAGCGCTGGTACTTATCTTTAAAAGGGGATGATAGTGATGTTAAAAAAATTACATAATGGCTCTACGAGTTAGAAGCATAAACACTTCATTGACATTTTAATTCATGAAAGGACATGAAGTCCATCTTGGCTGGTAAAGGCTGTCTGTTGGTTATATGACTCAAACTTGCTCTATTTGTAGTTTTAAATTTTGAATTTTCCCCAAGCATGCTCTTTTGTTTTATTTTAAAGGGTTTGGCTCTGCCGACAAAAAGGAAAATTGAGTAATTCATATAGGGGAGAATTGTTTGATACAAGGTGGGAAAGCTATGCAAACCCAACTGAGATTTTTTTTTTCAAATTGAAACGAAAGGTCTCTTAAAACTCAAGAATCCAGCGTCTAAAAATATTACAATTGTATCTTTTTCTTGCTAGCTATTCTTGTGAACTCGTTCCCCTACCTAGCAGTATCACTGCTTTATGCTTGGGTTTGCTCACACATCTGATTGTTCTTAAAAGCTAGCGTTTTACCTTGTGGTAATTGTCGTTGTCTTTTATTGAATTCTCTTTCCAGTCCATTTTCAATCGAGTTCAAAGTGTCCATAGTCATCAGCTTTCAGTCAGAACTGTCCAAATTGCATAAAAAATCTGATCCAGAACTCCAAGACTGTGGGTAAGCATTTCTCTGAATTTCAATGTAGAGGAAACCTATTTGTTTGCATCTTAACTGTCTTTCAAATTTCAGCTGGCAATGGAAACTTTACCGCTTGAACTTGTTCGAACAAGATGAGGCGATCTATAAAGACATTATTTGGAGAACTATGCATAGAATGTAAGAATGCAGTATTAGTTTTGATTATATATATTTAATCTGCTATCATAATTGTTGCTTTACCTATATTATGATGCATTTTCAATCCTCCGAATTGAAATCATCCTCATGTTAGCAGATTGAAAATTTTAAAGATGCAGAAGGTTTAAAATTAATATCCCTGTATCCAAGCACTATGAGTTTCATGCCTCTGCTTAACACTCAGGCTGTTTTATGCATCGGGAAAACGTGCAGCCATCCTAGAATGAGGACTCTGCTAGGCATGGATTCCCTGACCTTTCACATGAAACTCATGTTGCTCGATGGTTTCACCAAGACCAATTGCCTCTGCATGCATTCTAATCGCATTAAATCTCATTTCATCAATGCATCTAAACCCAATCTAATCATCTTCCAACTCTTTTCATCTTTACAAGAAACTCTTGTTCCATAAATGGCCACCTTCTATTACATTTTTTGCTCCTTTTAGGGTTTTTTTTAACAAAATAACTTATTAAACCCACTTGAATCCATAACTTGTTTGATGGGTTAATTCACAATGCCATGGTCGATTTAATATTTGATCCTCTAAGGTTAATTGAAGTTTTTTTAAGCATTTACTTAATTTTCAATTTTCAATACTTGCCGAGGTTAACAATTTTAATGAATTTACCATGATAAAAAAAAAAATTAAGTAGTAGTTGTGGGCAAGAATAAGCGAGTGTTAGACTACAAAACCAATAATAATAGCTCATGAGGAGAACGAGCTTCTAATCCAGCATACTATTTCGTAATGCTGCAATTAAGAGGAGAATATTTCTTAGACTTTATTGTTGATGTGAAATTCAAACATGGGGATGCATGACAGCTAAAATTCCCGGAAATAAAACAAATACTGCATGGAACGAGAAACAAAAATGAACAAGCCTAACATGTTACCCTAGCAACAAAATCTATATCCTTACTAGCCATTTACCTGTGCTTCGCCACAATTAAAACTATATTTTTTCAACACAAAAAAATATATATATATTAAGAGTTTGAGATATTAAGATTGTAAGATTTTTTTTATTATACTATAAATTTGGGAAAATAATCAATTTGTGCAGAATTTCTACGAAATGCAAGTTTCTAATAAAATATTTGAATTTTAAATCAATATAAATTTATCTGTTTAACAGGGTTCAACTAAATTACCAGCATAAAATTATCATCATCATTATAAAGACAAGAAGATTAGGATACATGAATCATCGAATTCACTGTATTAGAACTAGTTCATTTCATAATCTAATTTAAATTAAATATAATAATAAAATATAAATAGTGAAAACACTTACGATAACTTAATAACAAAAATAAATCGTTGATTTTCTACCTATAAAAAGAAAAAAACATCATTGAAAATCCATTGCAAAGTTATCATCATTATCATGACTATAACAGTTAAAATTACTATCACCATTACAACCAAAACAATTAGAATAATTAAATTGTCCCAAAAAAATAAAATATTTTTACAGAAAAACAAGCAAGAAAACAATAAAACAAACAATCACTAAAATTATCATTTTTATTACACAAACACTGAAACCATAAAATTATCACAAAAAAGAACTTTAACAAAAGAGTAAACAAAAACAACAAAAAAAAAGAAAAAAAACTAAAATAAATATTTTGAGCAGAAAAAAATCATATGATCCGAAAACTAGATAAAAATGACAGAATACACTAAAAAAAGAATAAATAGAAAAATAAATTACCAATATAAATTAAAATTTAGAACTGATCCGAATAAAAATAAAACACCATCAAAAAATAAAATAACAAAAATTAAAAATAAAAACTAAAAGTATAAATACATAAATATGCACAAAAAATAAACATTGTCCAAAGTTGAATTTCGTGGAGGTTTCCTTGATTTATTGTCACGGACGTTGTTAAAGCGTTCATTTCAAAAATATTTTTAGTAAAATTTAAAAATATATATTTTTTATTTTTTATTTTAAATTAATTTATTTTTATTTATTAATGTTAATTTTTTAAAAAAAATATATAAAAAATTAATATTTTAATATTTTTAAATAAAAAATAGTTTTAAAAACAATTTCAACAGAGAATTTATTTGCTAGCTCCAAGATGAGGATTTTTTATTTATTTTGGGAAGTGTGAAGCCTAAATAAAATATATGAATTTTAAATCAATATAAATTTATCTGTTTAACAGGGTTCAAAGAAATTACCAACATAAAATTATCATCATCATTATAAAGACAAGAAGATTCAGATACATGAATCATCAAATTCACTATATTAGAATTAGTTTATTTCATAATCTAATTTAAATTAAATATAATAATAAAATATAAATTGTGAAAACACTTACGATAACTTAATAACAAAAATAAATCGTTGATTTTCTACATATAAAAAGAAAAAAAACATCATTGAAAATCCATTGCAAAGTTACTATCATTATCATGACTATAACAGCTAAAATTATTATCACCATTACAGTCAAAACAATTAGAATAATTAAATTGTCCCAAAAAAATAATAAAAATAAAATATTTTTACAGAAAAACAAGCAATAAAATAAAAAACCACTAAAATTATCATTTTTATTACACAAATACTGAAACCATAAAATTATCATAAAAAAAACTTTAACAAAAGAGTAAACAAAAACAACAAAAAAAACAGAAAAAAAACTAAAATAAATATTTTGAGCATAAAAAAAATCATATGATCCGAAAAACAGATAAAAATTAAAATACTAAAAAAAACAAAGGGAAAAAGAAATTACCAATATAAATTAAAATTTTAGAACAGAACCCAATAAAAATAAAACCCCAACAAAAAATAAAATAACAAAAATTAAAAACAAAAACTAAAAGTATAAATACATAAATATGGAAAAAAAAATATTGCCAGCGAATATGTTAAAGCGTTCATTTCAAAAATAAAATTTTAGTAAAATTTAAAAATATATATTTTTTATTTTTTATTAATTTATTTTTATTATTTTTATTTATTGATATTAAAAATAATTTTAAAAAATATAAAAATATTATTTTAATACTTTTAAATAAAAAATATTTTTAAAAACAATTTAAACATCTATCTATCAGAGAATTTGTTTGGTCCAAGATGAGGATTTTTTATTTATTTTGGGAAGTGTGAAGCCTAAATAAAGGGGAAGGCGACCATTTAATTGTTCGTGAGCTATGGAAAAGAAAGGAGGGATGAGATGTTGGGAAGCAGTTCAAGAACCGTATGTTGGTTCAGAATATCACACGCGCTGTAAATAATAATTCAAAAGAACTTTTCTCAACATCTAATTCAATAATTTAACACAAATTTCATCTGTTTTAGTGGCCCAAATAAACATTAACAACGTATTTCTGTATTTCTCTATTAAAACCTCCATTTTCATAATGGGGTTGAGAAACCTTAGGAGTCCATGTCATTGGTCGAGCAAATGGTGTTTGGAATTATAATACGCTTTCTACACGCTTCCCTCGAGAAAATGTTAAGCAATTGGCCTTTGGAAATTTCCTCTCATCGTATCAAAACTACATTTATGACGAAAATTTGGCTTCTATATATATATATATATATATATATATTGTCAGAGAATAATATAAATTTTATTTTCAGACTTCACTTAACAACTTAATTTTTAAATAAGATGGTTACTTGATATGATATTATAGTCTTGTTGACCCAGCGGTTATAAGTTCGAATCTAATTACTCTCATTTTATTTGATAAAAATCAAGTACAAAGTAGTGTAAGTCTGTGTGCAAGTTTCAAGCCCAAAAAATTTTTATTTGAGGAGGTGTGTTAAAGAATAATATAAATAATATTCTATGATTTTATATAACAGTTTAAGCTTTAATATGAGATGTATACTTTACATGTAGAAGTTAAATCCATGAGATAGAATGTTGTTGTTTGTCTGTTCCTCGATGGTGTAAGCGAGGGTGTGAACACTGGGAACTTGTGTCTTTATGACTCAAGTTACAAAGAAACAAAAACTAAAAATTTTGTAGTCAGTGTCCTTTTCACTAAAATTTCCACAAAGAGAAAAAACTTCTACAAATGATAGCTATGTGGAATATATTTCTGGACGCCTTCAGAATGGAAAAATTAGCGACGGTAAATTGACTTGACCACCTCTGAAGTTTGTCTGCCAAAGAATCTTATCAATCTTTCATGGACTGAAGCATCGACCTCTTCTTAGTGGTAGGTCTAGAATTTAAGAAGGGGTGCGCATTTGTTAGCATGATTTAATGGAAAGAATTTGTAGATTTCTGAGTAGACCTCTTCTTAGTGGGAATGTTTTAGAATCTAAAAGTGAAGATATTGGTCAAGTCCAGGAACGTCCAATTTGGGATAGAGATCATGGTTTCTTGAGTACATGGCAACTGTTTTTGCAAGCACAACATTCTGAGAAGAATCAAGACTTGGATCTTGTGGTAAACTGGATCTTGAACTACTAGCTTTGATACACCATAACAGAAGGGCCTGACAGAAACATATAGAACTAAAGAGAACACCAAGTAACGAAACAAATTAAAATAATTTTGTTTAGCTGAGAAATTCAAAGTTCTTGTAACACTGTTGTGGGATTTTGTGTGAGAGAAAACCTGAGAAAGTCGTTGAGACTTCAGAGACTGGAGAGCAGGCTTTCTGCAACATGCAGATGGAATCATTACTGTAGGATACTCTTGAAAAGAAGGTTTGATTTCTACTAATGAGTTTTTATTATTACGTACATTCATTTTGCTAGAAGAAAATGAGCTTCTGCATTTAACATTCAAGTATTCTAACCAAACAAAAAACACAAACTTATGCCAGTTTTCATAGATCACAGCACTTGAGATCTCTCTAGCTGTTAGGGAGAATCTTGGTAGTTTTATGCAGTTCTGAGGGTACATCTGCTATAACCATTCTTTCACCTGGCGAATCAGCAGAACATCGAAGTCCAATCTGCAGAATTGATTCCAAACACTTCTTTACCTTTTCAATGCTGATGCTGCTTCTGCCTCTTGGACCATTTCTCCTTGTCTGAACTTCCTCTTGGATATCAATTGAAAGTAGATGATCAATAATCTCCATTACACGATCAGGAAGGGCTGCTTCAACGAAACTATGCAGGTTAAAGTCGCCTGTAAACATGCTGTCGGTGGGCCTTTTTCCTTCGAACATCTCCAGCACGAGAATTCCATAGCTATACACATCACCCTGTGTTGAAGCCTCTCCTCCCATTCCATATTCTGCAATTTAAGCAAAAACTAAAAAATTCTTTTATTAAGATTCCCTAGATATCATAGCCATCATGTTCGAAATGATGTATTGCAGACAATACAAACATGATTATTGGATATGTAGCAAGGTGATTTGTAAATGAATATGAGGAGGGGTAATTGCTTAATATTTTACCTGGGGCTACATAACCAATGGTTCCTCGTA
Organism: Salix caprea; assembly: GCA_964035475.1. NCBI lineage: Eukaryota > Viridiplantae > Streptophyta > Magnoliopsida > Malpighiales > Salicaceae > Salix > Salix caprea. The sequence goes on along the minus strand of OZ037753.1, from coordinate 4,834,966 downwards.
TGCAAATTGAGATGGACTCTGTAGAAAATGATTCCCCAGCAGCAGCTAAAAGAATCTTTGCCAGGCCAAAATCACCCACTTGAGCAGTAAGGTCGTTGTCAAGAAGGATATTGCTCGGTTTTAGATCACAATGAAGCACTGTCGTTTCACACTGGTTGTGAAGATAATCAAAAAACAACAGTCAACGAAAAAAATCAACTGTGTTGACTTGTTGACTAAAACAGGCACTATTCAGATCAAAATCTGAAATTGCCAGAAAATGAAGAACACGAAGAACAGCTGCCCAGAAATTGAAGAACAATAAAGAACAAAATTCCAGAAACAATGAGCAGAATCGAGGTAAGGTTACTGCCATCCCTTTTCTTTATTTATAGCAAAAATAAATGATTACAAGAGTTCTAGTTGATTACAACTTCTTCTTGTACTAGATAAGTCCTAGAATTTAAATTGCACCTAAGCTAGAAAGCATGATCAACATGATCTGAAATAGATAAAATTCCCTACAGCTAATTCAATACTAATCTAAACATTAATACTAGAATTCAAATAGGACTCCATGCTCTAATCTTCAATCTGCTCCAGCCTTGATATTCATGATCTTCAACACTCCTCCTTGGATGCAAGGCTGCACATTCCTATCTTCATCCTTAATTCTTCAAACCTGTCTTTGGCTAATGGTTTGGTAAAGAAATCAGCCAATTGCTCCTTGGATGAGCAGTATTCCATCTCTAACTCCCCTTCTTGTTGAAATTGCCTCAATGCATGGTACTTAATCTTCATGTGCTTGGTTTTATTGTGAAAAACAGAATTTTTTGAAATGGCTATGGCTGACATGTTGTCACATAGCAAGACAGTAGGATTAACTTGAACACAATCAAGATCCTTAAGCATTTTCCTCAACCAAACCAATTGTTTTGCTGCCACATATTCTGCCTCAGCTGTAGAATGAGCAACAATTGATTGTTTCTTTGAAAGCCAGCTGAAAACATTTGACCCCAAAACAAAGCAATATCCAGAGGTGCTCATCATGCACTCACTTCCTCCCCAATCACTGTCAGTATAGCCAACAAGGCTGACAGGTTTGGACTTCACAAAATTCAAGCCGAGAGACTTCGTCCCCTGCAAATACCTTAGCACACGTTTGGCAGCCATGAAATGTGATTGATTTGGATCCTACATAAACCTTGAAAGATAATTAACAGCAAACACAATGTCAGGCCTTGTGATGGTTAAATATAATAAGCTCCCAATCAAGCTTCTATAAGTCTTTCCATCACACTTTTGAGTTCCATCATCTTTCACCAATTTCAGTCCTAGTATCATAGGAGTAGGAACTGATTTGCAATTTGTCATTGCAAAGCTATCCAAGATCTTCTGAACTAAGGATTTTTGACAAATAAAACATCCTTGTTCTGATTGCATTACCTCCATTCCCAGAAAATAAGACAACAAGCCAAGCTCATTCATCTCAAATTGCTCTTTCATGTTCAATTTGAACTCTTCTATCAGCTGCTTCTTATCACCTGTGATCAGCAAATCATCCACATATACTGACACCATCAATACATGTTTATCAACATGCTTAACATACAAGGTCACCTCATTTGCACTTCTTTCAAATCCTAAGCTCAACAAGTGTTCATCAAGCCTACTATACCAAGCTCTAGGAGCTTGTTTGAGCCCATATAAAGCTTTCTTCAAAAGATACACTTGGTTTGGATTATCATTCTCAAACCCAACTGGTTGATCAACATAAATTTCCTCATTCAAATAACCATTAAGAAATGCAGATTTAACATCCAATTGATATACATACCAGCCATTTTGTGCCGCAAGAGCAAGCAAGAGCTTCATTGTGTCATGTCTAGAAACCGGAGCAAAAGTATCAGTATAATCCACCCCTGCCTCTTGAGCATAACCCTTAACCACCAATCTTGCTTTATGTTTTTTTATCTTACCATCAGCATTCAACTTTGTCTTAAAAATCCATCTTACCTCAATTATCTTCTTGTTTGCAGGTCTGTCAACAAGCTTCCAGGTCTGGTTTTTCTCAATCATTGCAAGCTCCTCCTTCATTACAGCTATCCATACCTGAGATTTCAAGGCTTCTTCAACTCCAACAGGTTCAGCATCAGCCACATTGCATCTGCTATAAATCTCAGCCAATGATCTCGTGCCCCTCACAGGTTCATCATCACTGTCTTCATCCTTTTCTTGCTCATAAAACTGAATCTGTTTAGGTAGTGTTTCAGTTGTGCTCTCCCAATTCCATGCTGCATTTTCTATCATCTTCACATTTCTAGCAACAATAACTTTGTCAGCATTTACAACTTAAACCTTATAAGCCTTGGATTTTGAGCTATAACCAATGAACACTCCCATCTCAGCTTTTTCATCCAATTTCTTCCTATTAACTTCAGGTTTCAATACATAGCAAATACAACCAAACACCCTTAAATGGTTAATACTAGGTTTAGTATCATACCACAATTCATATGGAGTTTTATCTCCTAAAACTCTAGAAATCATTCGGTTCAAAATATAGGTGGCTGTGTTGACAGCCTCTGCCCAGAATTTTAGGGGCATTTTTTTCTCAAACAACAAACACCTTGCCATCTCCATAAGTGTTCTATTTTTCCTTTCACTTACCCCATTTTGCTGAGGAGTATAAGGAATTGTTAGCTGATGTTTGATACCTTCTTTCACCAAAAAATCATCAAATTGCCGAGAGGTATACTCACCCCCATTGTCAGACCTCAGAATTTTGATTTTGCATCCAGTTTCAAGTTCAACAGCAGCTTTGAACTTCAGAAACTCAAGAAACACATCAGCTTTTGCCTTCAAAAAGTAACTCCAACAAAACCTGCTATAGTCATCAATGAACAAGAGAAAATACCTTGATCCACTCAAGGATTCATTAGACATAGGGCCACACAAATCAGTGTGCACAAGCTCCAACTTAGATGTGGATCTAAGTGTATTATTAGGAAAAGCAACTTTTGTTTGCTTCCCTAGCTGACAGGCTTCACAAAACACATCCTCATTCAATATATTTGGCAAACCATGTGCCATCTCTAAGTTAGACATCTTCCTCAAGGCTGCATAGTTGAAATGCCCAAGCCTTTTGTGCCAAAGTATTGACTCATCCTCTCTACATGCATTAGCTTTTAAATATGTTGAATTCCAATCAACATTAAAGCTTCTATTCACGATTCTAGTGGACAATAACAACACCCCTTTATCATCTTTAATTTTGCATATACCATGCTTAAATGACAATGCATAACCAGTTTCTAACAATTGTCCCACACTCACAAGATTTTGCTTCAATTGAGGCACATACATAACATTCCTTAAAATTTTCGTACCTGCCATAGTGTCAACTACAATTGCACCTCTTCCTTCAACTTGCACATAATCTCCATTAGCTATTCTTACTTTGGACAAAAAATTTCTATCCAATTCTTGGAACAAATCAAGGTCTCCTGTCATGTGATTTGTGCATCCCGAATCAATGAGCCAAAGTGAAGATTTTACCTCAGTTATGTTGCATGTAGGTTCTGCAATTACCATGAATAATTGCTCTTCTTTCTCCTCCTCAGCATCATCTTCAGTTTGTGCAATTCTTGCAACTTCAGTTTTCTTGCAAAATTTTTGCATGTGGCCGAATTCTTTGCATCTTCTACACTGGATGTTTTTGAGCCAGCACCAAGAGTCTCGGTGATTAGTCTTCTTGCAATACTTGCAAGGTGGAAAATCTTCTCTCTTTTCCACTCCTGAGGTGTTCCCTTTCCTGTTGAATGACTGCCAATTGCTTGGCTTCCAGTTGCTGCTCTTTTCTCTTCTATTTTCAAAACTGTTTCTGAAAACAGGTTTGGCATGGTGCTTGTCTTTCACTTTTGCCACAAGTGCTTCACCACTTGACTCTTGATGTCTATAAGAGTGCCTCTCCTCTACTGATTGTAGAGCATTAATCAGCTCTTGAAGGCTGATTTCAAAAAAATCATGTGAGTCTTCAAGTGAACATATCTTATGTTCAAACCTGTCGGGTAAGCTCACCAACACCTTCTCCACAATCCTTGAGTCAGGAAAATCTTCCCCCAAAAGTCTCACTTGATTTACAAGCTTTGAAATTTGGGAAGAGAAATCCTTAATTGTGTCTGTCTCTCTCATTCTCAAGGCCTCAAATTGCCTTCGCAGATTCATCACTTGCATCCTCCTTGATTTTTCATCCCCTTGGAATTCAGCCTTTATCTTATCCCAAGCTTCTTTGGCTGTTTTACAAGTCATAATCCTTGTAAAAATCTCCTCACTTACTGCATTATGCATGCAAGTAAGTGCTTTGAAACTCTTGGATCTTTCTTCATTGAAAAATCTTATTTGATTCAAGGTTGGATCATCATTTAAGGGAGTTGGAACCTTGCCCGTATCCACATAATCCCATAGATCAAAAGCCTTCAGGTAAGCTTCCATCTTTACAGCCCACACTCCATAATTCACACCTGTAAATGTAGGTGTTGATGATGGAAAATTTGCACCAGAATTCATCTCACTCTGCACACAAAAATGCACGAAAAAGAACCCAAAAATCTGTTTTGTTCAAGAACCCTTCAAAGCTGTCAAGCTTTGATTTTTGATTGACCTCACAAACAAATCTCTCGTGTTTCACACAATCCCCACAAAGAACAACCAGGCTCTGATACCAATTGTAGAAATCAAAAAACAACAGTCAACGAAAAAAATCAACTGTGTTGACTTGTTGACTAAAACAGGCATTATTCAGATCAAAATCTGGAATTGCCAGAAAATGAAGAACACGAAGAACAATTGCCCAGAAATTGAAGAACAATAAAGAACAAAATTCCAGAAACAATGAGCAGAATCGAGGTAAGGTTACTGCCATCCCTTTTCTCTATTTATAGCAAAAATAAATGATTACAAGAGTTCTAGTTGATTACAACTTCTTCTTGTACTAGATAAGTCCTAGAATTTAAATTGCACCTAAGCTAGAAAGCATGATCAACATGATCTGAAATAGATAAAATTCCCTACAGCTAATTCAATACTAATCTAAACATTAATACTAGAATTCAAATAGGACTCCATGCTCTAATCTTCAATCTGCTGCAGCCTTGATATCCATGATCTTCAACAGTTCCATGAGCTTAAACTGCTGAAAGGATCGTGTGATATAAGATCCTTAATGGCAAGCAAAACATGCTGGTCTGTCTCATTTGAGAAGCCAGAAGTGGTGGCTTCGATGTAGTTGATGAACAAAAGCATGCCCATGAACCACAGAAACGAGTTCAGTAGCCTTGAAAGCATTTTTCTTTTCTGGGTTTTTTGCGGTGCTTGTGCCTGATGAAGCCAAGATACACTTGGAACAAAATCTATATCATTATCTTAAATTTCTCCAGCTTGTAAATGTGTATTGCTCTCAATGTTCATGGACTTCGGGGGCAAGTTAACGGCATTCACCAAATGTGTATTGAATCTAGGTGCAATGATTGGTGAATGAGATGAGAAAAGTCAAGTGAGTGACATCTTCTTCCGCAATAAATATTTTGCCAATATTCAGAATTTGAAGTTCGAGGAGGTTTCCTAGATTTATTGGCATGGACCCTAAGGAGTCCATGTCATAGGTCGAGCAAATGATGCTCCATGCCAACCAATTATAATACGCTTTCTACACGCTCCCCTCGAGAAAATGTTAAGCAATTGGCCTTATGACCAAAATTTGTGGAAATTTCCTCTCATCGTATCAAAACTAGATTTATCACCAAAGTTGATTTATTTGTACATGAGATAGAATGTTGCTGTTTGCCTGGTCCTCCATGGTGTAAGTTGAGGGTGTGAACACTGGGAAGTTTTGTGTCTTTATGAGGCAAGTTACAAAAGCTTTCTAGAAACAAAAGCTAGAAATTTGAAGTCAATGTCCTATTCACTAAAATTTCCACAAAGAGAAAAACTTCTACAAATGAAAGCTTTGTGGAATATATTTCTGGAAGCATTCAGAATGGAAAAATTAGCGACGGTAAATTGACTTGACCACCTCTGAAGTTTGTCTGCCAAAGAATCTTATGAATTTATCAGGGACTGAAGCATCGACCTCCTTGGTGGTAAGTCTATAAAGTAAGGAGTGCGCATTTGTTGACATGATTTAATGGAAAGAATTTGGTCAAGTCTAGTATCGTCCAATTTGGGATAGAGATCATGGTTTCTTGAAGAGAACAACATTAAAAACAGGGCAACTGTTTTGCAAGCACACCATTCTGGGAAGAATCAAGACTTGGATCTTGTGGAAAAATGGATCTTGAACATAACAGAAGGGCCTGACAGAAACATATAGAACTATATGTGATTGGTGCACTCAACATAGGCATGCATGGACCAAAGATTTGTAAGATATTATGATGCATTTTCAATCCTATGAATTGAAATCGTTTTCATGTTAGCAGATTGAAAATTTTAAAGATGCAGAAGGTTTAAAATTAATATCCCTGTATCCAAGCACGCTGAGTTTCATGCCTCTGTTTTATGCATCGGGAAAACGTGCGGCCATCCAAGAATGAGGACTCAGCTAGGCATGGATTCCCTGACCTTTTACATGAAACTCATGTTGCTCGATGCTTTCACCAAGACCAATTGCCTCTTGCATTCTAATCGCATTAAATCTCATTTTATCAATGCATCTAAACCCAATCAAATCATCTTCCAGCTCTTTTCATCTTTACATGAAACTCTTGTTCCATAAATGGCCACCTTCTAGCACATTTTGCTCCTTTTAGGGTTTTTTTTTAACAAAATAACTTATTAAACCCACTTGAATCCATAACATGTTTGATGGGTTAATTCACAATGCCATGGTCGATTTAATATTTCATACTCTAAGGTTAATTGAAGTTTTTTTAAGCATTTACTTTATTTTTAATATTCAATAGTTGCCGAGTTAATAATTTTAATGAATTTACCATGATAAAAAAAAACAATAAGAGTAGTTTTGGGCAAGAATAAGCGAGTGTTGGACTACAAAACCAATCATAGCTCTTCTCCTTGATCCATCTTTACCCATAGCATGAGAGCTTTTATACAGAGTGATATAGCAGCTAAGAGAACGAGGTTCTAATCCAGCATACTATTTCTTAATGCTGCAATTAAGGGGAGAATATTTCTTAGGCTTTATGCAGCTGAAGGCTATTGTCATAATGAAATTCAAACATGGGGATGCATGGCAGCTAAAATCCTCGGAAATAAAAAGCAGTTTTGTGTGTTTGGTTACCATGTTTTTTATATTGTTGTCAACTTGTGAAATTATTTTAAAGGACACACACACACGCACACACATTTATATATACATTGTTTTTTTAAATATTGTAGATTTAATAATTATAATAATAAAATGTAATTAATAATTCATGTAAATTAGACACTTGTTTTTATTCTCTCATCAAACTAATTGCAATTCCATCATGAACTAAATCCATACATGAAGGTTGCGGCGATCCCTTGCTATTCGATCGAGGAAGAACATCTGGTAAAATATCATCAGGAACAACATCTGCAATCCATACTGAGTTTCAAGATCTCTATCTACATGTTATAGAGATATAATTCCAAAGCCCAATCTAGTTTCAAGTTTCTGAATTTCATCTAGGAATGCGCTGATCTTCTCAACTTTCTGATCCATAATCAATCGAAAAGCAACAGGGTTATGGTGTGAAACAAAGTTACGCGCCTTTCCCTTTCATTAGGACTGATCTCTATCTACATATTTTTTTATTTTTAAAAAAATATGATTTTTATAAAATTAAACTGGGCCTGACCCAACTAAATGGGTCGACCCAGCCAAGTTGGGCCAAAAGGCCCAACACTATTAGACTTGGGTTTGGGCAGAGAGTAGGTCCAGCCCAAGAGTTAAAAAATGGGATGCTGCACTGTTCATTTATTACGTGAACAGTGCAGAGTAAATTAATTCACTCTTGCACTGTTCACGTAACACGTGAACAATAACATGGTGGTCGCCCGACTATGACGAAAGGCTCACCTGCCGCTATCGCTGGGTAGACGAGGCCAAGGTGGTTCTTCTTGTGATGGTGGCGTCAGAAATGGTGGTCCGTGGTGGCCAGGAGAAGCGTTGGAAGGTTGCTGCTATTGTTGTGATGCCATTGCCGCTACTTCTATCGGGGCTTGCTACTGCCATAGTTGTCAGTTTCGTTTTGTTTCGGCCAAAATGGCCAACACATTTCGTATTAGTAAAAAAATGTGACAAAATAGTGTCGTTTTTTCCTCGATTTAAATTCTGGTCCGCTCCAGATTTTTCAGTCAAATACCAGCCGAAACGCGCTGGTATGGTACCGATTGTGTCGTTTCGACCTTGAAAAAAAAACAAATCAAAGAAATTGTTTCTTGTGTCGCAAATCCCAGGTTCTGTTTTGTCTCAACTACCATCGTTTCTCCTGTGTAAGGTATGAGCTTGGCATAAAAGATGATGTTGTCTGAGGAATTAGTAGAGCTGGCAGTACTGGTAAATTCTTCACTGAAAAACTCAAAAAGATCTTGATGATCAAAAGAGGAGTTGATGCAAATCAGGAGGCAGGACATGAAGATCATGAGCGGGAGGATGAAATCGAGGCAGAACAAGGGATTAACAATATTCCAAATATGGATACAACTGCTGGAGTTTTGGAGAATGACCGTTACAATTGAGACAAATATGGATATCAACACAAAGCTGGAGTCTTGGAAGCCTACCGTTACAAGAAGTTTAATTCCATTAATTGCCGATTGTTTTACTTATCTGAATTTTATTTAATTTCCTAATTTACTGCTTTCCTAGTTAAGCTTAGACATTGTGAGTTGTCGTAACTATTTAAGGGAAAGATTGTAAGAGACAAAAGCAGTTTTTTCAGTTCAGTATTTTCCATTGAATAAATTCAGTGTGTTTTTGGAGAGATTCCAATAATTTGCAGAGTGATTTTGCACAAGCCTTGATTACATTTTTATTGAGATTTTGAATCTGTAATTTACGGCATCAGGAGCTTCGGTAGTCATCAATATCATTGCAGTTGTCGTTTTTCTCTCTTGCAAAAAGACAAGAGAAAAGGTTTCTAGCAGAGGCAACGAAAGAAAACAGGTAGCGCTAGAAGACATTCATTCTGAAATTGCAAGCTATGAGCAAAATTTGAAAGTCTTCAAATTTGAAGAGGTAAGGAAATCTACTGAAAATTTTAGTTCAAAAAGTAGAATAAATGGCTCTATGTATCGTGGAGAGTTTGGTGGGGAGATCCTAGCTGCCAAGAAAATGAGTAGAGATGTAACAAAAGAAGTGAACATTCTGAAGAGGATCAACCACTTCAATTTGATAAAGCTTTGAAGGTGTATACGAAAATCGTGGTTGTTTCTACCTTGTTTTGGAGTATATGGGAAATTATCTATTACACTAAAAGAGCTCAGAGTTGTTATTGTAGCTTGTGTGTGTTTTCACTATGGATTACAATAGTATTGCTTAGTTTTCGGGTCGTTCGAGTGGTCGGTTTACTGTTTTTTTCTTTTTGCAAAGTAAAATAATGATTTTATCCTTCAAAAAAGACAAAAAGCGGCTCCTGGGCGGAGGGATTACACGGTAATTGCACAATTTCGGTCCGGTCCGGGTCGCTACTTTTTTTTATTTTTTTATATTTCTTTGCACAATAAATTAACTATTTTGTCCCTCGAAAAGGACAAAAATCAGGTTTGGCCGGGAGGGGTGCCAGGTGCATTTCACATTTTTTAAAAATGGCTAAATACGGATATAACTCTTAATAGGACAAAATAGATGACTTGGGTACACGGGTAGCGAGGTAATTGACCATAATTTTTTATTATTTTTCTCGGGTTACTGTGGGCGCGTGTGTCACACGCGGGCCACGGTGATCCGCCTCGCATCCTCTTTGGGCGGTGCGTGTAGTGTCATACAGTGGAGGAAAATGTGCATCTGGCTTCTCTGTGGATGTGCTGCCGTGTGATCTTCCTCATGGTGTGGCGCATGCAAGCCAGAGGTGGCTGGAGACGAGACGGTGGGCGGTTGAACTTCCCCCCCCCCCCCCTTTTCTCTCTCCTTCACCCTAAACTACTCAGCAGCCCCCCGATTTTCTTGCTTTTGCATTTCAGTCCCTTAGCTTTTAATTGTGTTATGTGGTCCTTATTTCTATTATATAAGTTTTGATTTGTTTCAATTGTGTTCTTCGATTGAAATTGATTATTTATTGAATTTTCATTTCGGTCCTCATTCTTTTAATTTTCGGATTGCTTTTAAATCCCTTAATATATTTGGTACATAAGATTTGATTTGGTACATAATATATTTGGTATAGCATCTTTATTTTGAATCTCTCCCTATATACAAAACAAGGGAAATAGTGTTCCCCACGTTATTGTTCACCGAAATACAAATCATTTTTTTTAAAAAAATGTATTGCATCTTTATAGGCTCAAATTGATGGCAAATTAAAACATATTTATTAATAAAATACAAGATTTAAAGATAGAAGACTAAAATAAAAAAAAATACACCAAAAAGAGATGGTTTGACTAAAATTAGGACTATATATAAACTTCAGCCCCTAACTTCTCAGGTTATAAGTTTTTAGTCCCTGACAATTTATAAAATTCAGTTTTTTTTCTCCCATAGTTTGAGAGAGAAGAGACAAAGAATGGTTGGATTCAGATGATAGAGAGAGAAAATCTTAGTTGAGACCGATTCTAATTATAAAAATGAGTGATTTTGGTTTCAATGGATTTTTTTTATGAGCAATGTTTCGACAAGGTGTTTTTATCTTAAACTTGTTTAAAATGATAAATTTGAACCTGAAATGAATTTTAATATTGAGTTGATTGTGGGTTTTAGAAATAACTTTTGACTTGTTAAAGGCTATGAATATGTTTTACAAGGAATTCAAGGTATTTTTTCTTATGGAATTTTCAATTTGAAACATGGTTAAAAATGATTTTTTTTGGTTTGAAATAGACTAGCCTAATTTTAAATCGATAAAAAATCATTGGAATCCAAGTAGTATAGGCGAAGTGTCATGTGCCTCAGCAAGGCAGGCGACATGTGGCCTCTATTTTTTATCTTCAAATTATTAAGGGTAGAATAATTTAAGAGAATTAAGAAAATAAAGCCTAGACGCATGGGCTGCTCCAGCCCCACGCGCTTGGTCTTTTTTGTGGAGGCCTAGGAGCTCTATCTTCTTAGCTCGAGAGATTAAGATTTTGTTTTGTATCAATTACGATTATAATTGTGTTTTTTCTTCTAATTTTATCACTTAGTATTTAGTTAACTATTAATTGGGTAATGTAATTTGTTTTGATTTGATTTTGCAAATACTTTGATATTTTTATGGTTCTATAGGTTTTTATTTTAGATAAATAAAATAATATAATTTTTTTTAAACCCAATTAAATTTATAATTTAAGTCATGAGTTTGAATGATTTATGTGTTGGCTCGGATGAGATTGATATTTGGTTTTTGCATAAATAGCTCTCCATTTATTTAATTAGATCATGGTTCTTTTGAATTCCTCTTAAGATTCTTTATATGTTTAAAAATGCATCATAAAAAGTGTATATATATATATATTAAAATATGTTGTGCAAGGGGAAGACGCATCACCCCCAGTGCACCCTACCTAAAGTAAGCTGCATTGTTGTTTGATTGCTTTTTTCTAAGTTTATTTTATACCATGCATTTAAAAAAAACATTTTTTTTGTCTGCGGGTGTACTTTACAATTTAATTTTACATCGCAGTTACGAGTCTTTTTTTTATCTACAGATGTACTTTACAATGTAATTTTACACCGTAGTAAAAATCTTTTTTATCTACGGACGTAGTATACAATGTAATTTTACAACGTAGTAAAATCTTTTTTATCCACGGGTGTATTTTACAATGTAAATTTACACCCTAATAGATGAAACAAAAATATTTACAATTATTTTTGATATTTTAGCCAAATTCCAACGGATAATCATAAACCGGTTACGATATCCAATTTTCGTTTCAAAATATGAGAAAGATGCAACATAATTTTTATGAAAAATATGTATGGAAAAATCATGGAATTTGGTCGTATGTACAAAAACAAATACATTTTTTATATTTTTGATTTTTTTGTAATAATAATAGTAGTAAAAAAAATAAAAATACTTATTTTTGAATTTTTAATTTTTTTTTCTAGGGTGGGCTGTCAGCCACTGTGGCTGACAGCCAAGCCTTAGTGGGCTGGCTGACAGTTCGGCCCTGATGGGCTGGACTAACAGCCCACCCTTGCATGGGCTGGAAGCCCAACTTCCTTGGAGCTTGGGCCGGACACAGGGCCCGACCCATTTACATAGGCCCGGCCCGCATGAACAGTGGGACGTGAATCACGTCCCGCTGCATGCAGGCGCCGAGCGAAGGAGAAGATGAACAGTGGATTTTTGACTGTGATGAAAGGTGTATCTGTTAATACCGTTGGGTAGAGGAGGTCAAGGTGGTTGTCCTAGTGGTGGTGGCATTGACAACGGTGGTCTGTGGTGGCCGGAGGAAGCTTCCAAAGGTGCCGGACTTACGTTACAGCTACTGTCACCGTCTCTGTTGCCTTGCCGGAGACTGTGGCTGAGCTGATGGTGTCGAGGGGGAGATTACCGTGGTTATGAGGGTGATGTGGTGATCAGATGGCCTCCAACGATGGAGAGAGAGAGAGCTTGACAGGAACGGTCCTAGAGAGAGAGAGATTGCAGACCGATTAGAGGAGAGGTAGAACTGGTTGCTGGGGCTAGTGAAGAAGATTGCTTGTTTCTTTTATGTAAATTTTCCTCAATAATCTCTGCTTTTTGTGTGTTCTTACGGGATTTTTCTTTTTCTTCTCTCTTCTTTCTCTGTTTTTCTTTCACCTCTCTTCTTTCTCTGTTTTTTTTTCTTCCGTCTCTCTCAGTTTTTCTCTTCTCTGCGTCAAACTATCCTTTTTTTTTCCTTAGTTTTGTTTTCTTTTTCTTTTGATTCGTTCTTCTTCTATTTATAGGGGCAGAGGCAGAGGTTACTGCCTCTGCCTCCTCTGCAAATTCTTTGCAGAGGCTGTGGGTTGCAGAGGCAGTGTGCTCTGCACTGTTTTGGCTTTGCAATTTGGTCCTTCAATGTTTGATTGGTTAAATTGCACCCCCAATTAGTTTTAAACTTTTAATTTTATGCAATTGTATCCCCGTCAAAATTTCAACAGCAACCTTAAATGTGCGCTCCTTTTTTATTTTGGTCTCTGGTTTCCGATTTGCGCGATTTAACCCTTAATTGACCGTTAAATTCTCAATTCATTCAATTTGGCTCCTGATTTCGCATAATTGACTTAAAAATTCAAATCGGTCTCCGAAAATTCCATTCTCATCAATTGAGCCCGAATTAAATTCAAGAAATTGATTTCTCATTGACTAAGCCCTTAATAAAATTAATTTGACCAATTTAAAGTATAATTAAGTCCTTGCACTTAATTAAATCCTTCAATTGGACCTTAAATTAATTCCCGATCATAATTAAACTTTAAATTTGTCGACGATTAAATCGAATCAACCCATAAAAAATATAATTATATCGTTTAACTTAGTTTTTACACAGATTCATCCAACGATAAATTATTTTTGCCTTAAATCTGTATTTTTCTCTATTTTTGGAACCAAAGAGATACGATTGGACTCGCGAAAACAACCAAAATTCCACATTGATTTTTCTACCCACGCCGGCTCCTTTTATTTTTTTTGTCATTTTTATTTTATTTTTGTCATTTTTATTTAATTTGGGGAGTAACCCAAAAATTGGGTTACGATAGCTCCTATCTCAAAAATGACATCATATAAACATTGGTGGATAATGTGAGTGTTTATTAATCTTTTCTCTGTACCTTTTGCATAACCTATCTTTGGGTTGAAGTCAACATTGCTTTGTCTATAGGCTTTTCAAAGCTTTTTCAACCGTTATTCACACATCTTGAAAACCTAGCCAATCTTTCATCCAAATACACAAGGTCTTACAATTATCCTTTATCAAACAAGAAGATTGAAATGATAACTTTGAATTAACCAATGTTTCTCTATACACATTTAAATTATGCTCCCAATTATAAGCCTATTTATAGCTATAAAGTACTATAAAATTAAAAAATTAAACTAAGCCAAACTAATTCTAATTTGATCAGGAAAGTATTATAGTGACTTAATTGGTTAACTGTTTTTTAATCGGTCATCTGATTCATTTAATTTAACTGGTTGACCAATTTTCAACTCATAGGCTGATTCTTCTATTTTACAAAAAAAAACCAACTTCTAATTTACTTCCTCACATGTTGAGATGTTTATATCTTATTACAAATATCATTTGGGGAGCATAAGCAAACAAAATAAAAAGTGTTCAAAAGGAATAATAATCATAAGGCAATGTAGTTTTTGCTTCTCAATTCGGTTTTTCTTCTCAATTTGGCTGTTTTTTTTTTTATAAAAGCGGAATGGAACAGAAAATACTTATCCTAACTGCAACACTCCGCAACACTCCAAATAGCTAGAATTTTAATCACATGGATACCATTTTGAGTCACCAAGCTTCTGCCACTTTTTAGGGAAAAAAGTAATTTTGTTTTGTAACGGCAAGTTCCTCCATATATATATTAATTAGCCCATATTCATTGTTAGTGCCATACTTCGGAAAGGATGGTCTCTCTTTTTACACAAGCTGTAAAACTCTTGTGGAGCCTATAAATACTCTAGCACCTGCTAGTCTCATCACTCTTCATCCCAGACCTCGCTAGCTAGCTCTCCGCCCTCGCCTAAAACAGCTATGGTTTCGATCCTATCCATTTTTTTCTTCTGTTTTCCGACTCTCGCTCTCTCTGCATCGTTCAGACAAATCTATACTGGGGTTAGCGATGGTCGTGTTCTTAGATATCAACCACTTACTGGCTTCACATATTTTGCCTTTACCTCACCCAACCGGTAAAAATTCTCAGTTTTTTGGTTCTCTTTAGTATTATATATAGACAGTACTGATCTTTTACTTCTTTAGTTTCGAAAAATCTCGGAATAACTTGCTCATGATCAAGCATACTGCTACCTATTTTGTCAGGACGATAGAATGAGGACTCTGCTAGGCATGGATTGCCTGACCTTTTACATGAAACTCATGTTCCCGGAAATAAAACAAATACTGCATGGAACGAGAAACAAAGATGAACAAGCCTAACATGTTACACTTGCAACAAAATCTATATCATTATCTGAAATTTCTCCAGCTTGTAAATGTGTATTGCTCTCAATGCTCATGGACTTCGGGCGCATTTGTGCTGAGAAAGAAAGCTCGTAGATAGCGAGATGAGAAAAGTCAAGTCAGTGACGTCCTCTTCCGCAATAAATATTTTGCCAATATTCAATATTTGAAGTTTGTGGAGGTTTCCTAGATTTATTGGCACCGTCACAGTTAAAGCGTTACCATCTAAGGGGTGTTTTATACTGTATTTTAAAAATATTTTTGAAAAGAAGGTTTGATTTCTACTAATGAGTTTTTATTATTATGTACTGGAAGGCTAGGTCCATAACCTTAAAGAGTCTAGTACATTCATTTTGCTAGAAGAAAACGAGCTTCTGCATTTAACATTCAAGTATTCTGACCAAAAAACAACACAAAGCATGCCAGTTTTCATAGATTACAGCACTTGAGATCTCTCTAGCTGTTAGAGAGAATCTTGGTAGTTTTATGCAGTTCTGAGGGAACATCTGCTATAACCATTCTTTCACTTGGCGAATCAGCAGAACATCGAAGTCCAATTTGCAGGATTGATTCCAAACACTTCTTTACCTTTTCAATGCTGATGCTGCTTCTGCCTCTTGGACCATTTTGTCAATAATGTATACATGGAAAGATTACGAATATGGAAAGCACAAATATTACATTAATTGTATATTTATTTCCTATTGTAACAGTAGATATTACATTAATGGTAGATTGTAAACTAGGGTTTTTTGACATGTATTTAGAGGCATGAGATCCTCCTGCAAGAGACAAGAAATATACACAGAAATTCAGTATTTGTGACATGGTATCAGAGCTTCAATTCTGAACCGAACTGTCAATTTTTTCTTCGATTTTTTTTTTGAGATTTCAAAGATGTCTGGAGAGACTTTTCTTACTCGATTCAATGGCAAGAATTATGCCATTAGGGAATTCCAATTTCGGATGTTTGTGAAAGGGAAGGAATTATGGGGGCATCTTGATGGAACTACAAAGGCTCCAACCGATGCACAGGAACTGGTTGCTTGGACTACCAAGGATGCCAAAATTGTTTCATGGATTCTGGGGTCTGTTGAACCCCATATGATCAACAACCTCAGGGCATTTGACACAGGGAAGGGAATTTGGGACTACCTCAAACGTATTTATGCTCAGAATAATTCGGCTCAAAAATTCCAACTGGAGTTGAGTATTGCTAACTACAAGCAAGGTAATCTATCAATTGAACAATTTTATGCTGGATTCATGAATTTATGGAGTGAATACACTGGTATAATCTATTCTAAAGTACCAAAAGAAAGCTTAGAAGCACTGCACCTTGTTCATGCCGATAGCCAGAGAGACCAATTCTTGATGAAGCTCCGGCCAGAGTTTGAGGCTGTGAGAGCTAGCTTAATTAATCGAAATCCAGTACCTTCCTTGGATGATTGCTTGGGAGAGATATTACGGGAAGAACAACGACTCGCCACTCAGCACGAGTTGACTCAGCCGACTGCTACAGAGATGGTGAACATGGCATACATGGCTCAGGGAAAGGGATGACAGAGAGGAGTGGGTTTACAGTGTTATAATTGCAAGGAAAATGGGCATATTGCTCGAAATTGCAGTAAGAAATTCTGCAATTATTGCAAGAAAGAGGGCCATGTTATCAAGGACTGTCGCATGCGACCACAGCACCGACAAGGAGGAGGGATGCCGATGACCACTGCTTCCATGGCCGCCGCAGCTGTCTCATCGTCGACACCAGAACCGTCGTCCACGATGAGCTCTTCATCGACAACCCTCACGTCGGAGATGGTGGAACAGATGCAGCAGATGATCGTGTCTGCTCTCTCGGCATGTGGATTCCAAGGTATGAAGAATGAATTTAAGTCTAGGGCTTTGGCAAATAATTTTGATTTGGCAGATGGGTTTAAGAAATTGAAAATGGCAGACGGGTTTAAGAAGTTGGCAGATGGGTTGAAAATGGGAGATGGGGTTATTCTGGGGAATATTCCCGCAGTTGGGTTTAAAGGAAAGCAAGTGGAATTGGCAGATGGGTTTAAAAGAAATAAATCTGATTTTAAGTCAGATGGGGTTATTTCGGCAAATGATAAAACTTGGCTAATGGATTCGGCTGCATCAAATCATATGACAAACAATGAAAATGAGTTGTGTAATGTGCAAAAGTATATGGGTAATCAACATATACAGGTAGCAAATGGCGTTAATTTGCCGATTTCGTCAATTGGTGATTTGGATTTGAATTTTAAAGATATTTTTGTGTCACCAAAATTATCTGCAAATTTACTCTCTGTTGGGCAAATGGTAGAAAATAATTGTGAAATTCGATTTAATCATAATGGTTGTTGTGTGCAGGATCAAGGGTCGGGGAAGGTGATCGCGAAGGGGCCTAAAGTGGGACGTTTATTTCCATTACAATTTTCTAGTATTAATTCTTGTGCTTATTCTACTTTCATTAATAATCATCAGTTTTGGCATAAGAAATTGGGGCATCCCAATTCTATTGTATTGACTCATCTTATGAGACATGGATATTTGGGGAATAAAAGTTCTTGTTCAACAGAATTTTTGGATTGTAGTTCTTGCAAATTGGGAAAAAGTAAATCATTATCATTTCCTTCACATGGCAGCCGAGCTTCTAAATGCTTTGATATCATTCATACTGATGTATGGGGAGTAAGTCCTGTTCTCTCTCATGCTCAGTATAAATATTTTGTCACGTTCATTGATGATTTTAGTCATTTCACTTGGATATATTTTCTCCGATCTAAATCCGAGGTGTTCTCAACATTTCAGGCTTTCGTTGTGTTTATTGAAAATCAATTCTCTACTCATATTAAAATTTTACGTTCTGACTCTGGGGGGGAATATATGTCTAAAGAATTTCAGGAGTTTCTCAAGAATAAAGGAATTCTTTCTCAAAGGTCTTGTCCTTACACTCCTCAACAAAATGGAGTTGCCGAGCGTAAGAATCGTCATCTTTTAGATATAGTCCGTACCTTATTAATTGATTCTTCAGTACCTACTCGTTTTTGGGTAAAGGCTTTGTCAACAGCTGTTCATCTAATTAATCGTTTGCCTTCCCAAGTTCTAAAATTTGAATCTCCATACTCTATTTTATTTGGTGTTATTCCTGAGTATGATTCTCTTCATGTCTTTGGGTGTGTTTGCTTTGTTCACTTACCATTTACTGAACGTAATAAACTTACAGCCCAAGCTGCTCGGTGTGCTTTTCTAGGATACAGTAATTCTCATAAAGGGTTTGTGTGTTATGACGAAAATGCTCATAGAATTCGTATATCTCGAAATGTTATTTTCTTTGAGAATCAAATTTTTTTCCCTTCTCGTTCATCTACACAATCCAACTCTATCCAACTTCCCACATTTGATGATGATTGTCCATCTTCTCCCTTTGAACGTTTTAAGCCAGGAATTGTATATCACAGACGTTCCACTTTGCCCCTTCCGAACACAAAACCGACATCTGATCTTCATCAACCAAGAAGATCATCTCGAATTTCACGACCAAGACTTATGTGCAGGCTTCTACCCAAGACTGTTGGGCACAAGCCATGAAAGAAGAACTTCAGGCTCTTCAGGATAATCACACATGGGATATTGTCTCTTGTCCTCGTGGAACCAAACCTATTGGATGCAAATGGGTATACAATGTCAAGTTAAAACCGGATGGGTCTGTGGAACGGTATAAAGCACGGTTAGTTGCTCTTGGAAATTGTCAAGCATATGGTATTAATTATGAGGAGACATTTGCGCCTGTTGCTAAAATGACCACCATACGCACTATTTTGGCAATTGCTGCTGCCAAAAGATGGTCAATTCGTCAAATGGATGTAAAAAATGCATTTTTACATGGTGATCTGAAAGAAGAGATCTATATGAATCCTCCTCCTGGTATGTTTACTCAACCATCAGATAAAGTTTGTTGGTTGAAACGTTCTCTATATGGTCTAAAACAGGCACCCCGCGCATGGTTTGAAAAGTTTCGCACTACTCTGTTGGATCTCAAATTTATTCAGAGTCAATATGATTCCTCTCTGTTTCTCCAGCGAACTGCTAATGGTATTGTTGCTCTCCTGGTATATGTGGATGATATTATTATTACAGGATCTGACATTCCACTCATTGAGAATTTACAACGTTCTCTTAACACTGCATTCCATATGAAGGATCTTGGAGAACTTCATTATTTTCTTGGTCTACAGGTGCACTCTATGTCTGACGGAATATTTTTGCATCAGCATAAATATACCCAAGAAATACTACTTTTGGCCGGTCTGGAATCAGGAAACAGTGTTCTTACACCTCTTGAGATTAATTTAAAACTTTGTCAGAATGATGGAGATTTATTGCCTGATCCTTCCATATACAGGCAATTGGTGGGTAGTTTGAATCATTTAACTATTACTCGGCCAGATATTTCTTTTGCAGTACAACAAGTCAGTCAATTTTTACAGAATCCTCGACAACCTCATCTAGCTGCTGTCAAAAGAATTATTTGTTATCTTAAGGGTACATCCGGGAGAGGGATATTTTTTCCTGCCGATACCTCATTACAATTAACTGGTTATAGTGATGCAGATTGGGCAGGTTGTATGGATACTCGTCGATCTTACGGGATGGTGTATGTTTCTTGGAAATGCTTTGATTTCATGGAAAAGCAAAAAGCAAGATCGTATTTCAAAATCTTCTACAGAATCTGAGTATCGCGCTATGTCAGCCGCATGTTCTGAAATTGTATGGCTCCGGGGTTTGTTACATGAACTTGGTTTTACTCAGCACCATCCTACACCGCTTCATGCCGATAACACAAGTGCTATTCAGATTGCTTCTAATCCGGTGTTTCATGAACGCACCAAACATATTGAGGTTGATTGTCACTATATTCGTGAGGCTCTTGATCATAATGTTCTTATGCTACCACATATTTCCACCGAACATCAGACTGCTGATGTCTTCACGAAGGCGTTACCACGGCCACGACACCAACTGATGATTGACAAATTGATGCTTCTTGATCGACCAGCATCAATTTGAGGGGGGATGTCAATAATGTATACATGGAAAGATTACGAATATTACATTAATTGTATATTTATTTCCTATTGTATCAGTAGATATTACATTAATGGTAGATTGTAAACTAGGGTTTTTTGACATGTATTTAGAGGCATGAGATCCTCCTGCAAGAGACAAGAAATATACACAGAAATTCAGTATTTGTGACACATTTCTCCTTGTCTGAACGTTTAAAGATGCAGAATGTTTAATATTAATATCCCTGTATCCAAGCACGCTGAGTTTCATGCCTCTGTTTAACACTCAAGTTGTTTTATGCATCTGGAAAACGTGCAGCCATCCTAGAATGAGGACTCTGCTAGGCATGGATTCCCTGACCTTTTACATGAAACTCATGTTGCTCGATGCTTTCACCAAGACCAATTGCCTCTTGAATTCTAATCGCATTAAATCTCATTTCATCAATGCATCTAAACCAAATCTAATCATCTTCCAACTCTTTTCATCTTTTGGTGTATGGCCACCTTCTAGCACATTTTTTGTAACTTTTAGGGTTTTTCACTTATTAAACCCACTTGAACCCATAACTTGTTTGTTGCAAATTTGTCTAAATCGTTTCAGTTGGTGCTTCGTGTTTTCAATTGGAACGGAATGTTTCGGTTTCGGAGCGTTTCGGCATACTATTTCAGGGTTGTACTATTTATGTATATATATATATATATATAATATAATTCAGAGAAACATTATCAATTTAATTCAGAGAAAATAAAGGAGTGAATTTGAGGTTCTCCTTAGCCTTGAAAGCATTTTTCTTTTCTGGATTTTTTGTGGTGCTTGTGCCTGATGAAGGCAGGATACAGTGGTGAATTGAAATCGTTTTCATGTTAGCAGATTGAAAATTTTAAAGATGCAGAAGGTTTAAAATTAATATCCCTGTATCCAAGCACGCTGAGTTTCATGCCTCTGTTTAACACTCAAGCTGTCTTATGCATTGGGAAACTCATCCTAGAATGAGGACTCTGCTAGGCATAGATTCCCTGACCTTTTACATGAAACTCATGTTGCTCGATGCTTTTACCAAGACCAATTTCCTCTTGAATTCTAATCGCATTAAATCTCATTTCATCAATGCATCTAAACCCAATCTAATCATCTTCCAACTCTTTTCATCTTTTGGTGTATGGCCACCTTCTAGCACATTTTTTGCTCCTTTTAGGTTTTTTTTTTTTAACAAAATAACTTATTAAACCCACTTGAATCCATAACTTGTTTGATGGGTTAATTCACAATGCCATGGTCGATTTAATATGTGATCTTCTGAGGTTAATTGAAATTTTTTTAAGCATTTTCTTTATTTTGAATTTTCAATAGTTGCCGAGGTTAACAATTTTAATGAGTTTACCATGATAAAAAAAAAACAATAAGTAGTAGTTTTGGGCAAGAATAAGCGAGTGTTAGAGTACAAAACCAAATTAGCCCATGAGAGCATTTATACAATCACTAGCCAATGCCATCGTGTCTCGTCGTGGGTGGGTGGTATCATGTTTTTTTTAATGTAAAAAATATTAATTGTGTAAGATTTTTTTTTTATAATATAAATTTAGATAAAATAATAAATCTGTGCAAAATTAATGTGAAGTGCGAGTTTTCTATAAAATATATGAATTTTAAATCGATATAAATTGATATGTTTAGTAGGTTTCAACGATATAACCAACATAAAAATATTATCATTATTAAAAAAGAAAGAAAATTCGGATATATGAATTGCTGAATTCACTATATTAAGATTAATTCATTTTATAATTCAATTTAATTTAAACACAAAAACAAAATATAAATTGTGAAAATACCTGTAATAATCAAATATAAAAGATAAGTAGTTAATTTTCTATCTACAAAAAGACAAAAACATAAATTGAAAATGTATCCCTATGTTACCGTCATTATCATTACTATAACAATTAAAATTATTATCAATATTACTGCTCAAACAATTAAAATCATTAAATTGCCTCGAAAAATAAAAAAAAAAATATTTTTACAAAAAAAAAGAAAAAATAATCACTAAAATTATCATTATTATTGCGCAAACAATAAAATCATAAAATCCGACAAACAGATAAGAATAAAAGAAAACACAAAAAAGAAAAAAGGGAAAAAAAGAACATTATTAATTTTAAAATTATCAACATAAATTAAATTTCAGGACTGAAATTATTAAAAATAAAATCCCAGTAAAAAATAAAATGACAAAAAATAAAAACAAAAACTAAAAGCATAGATGCATAAATATGGATAAAAAATAAATATTGTCCAAGAATGACAAAAAAAAACCAAAGGAATTAATATCAAATAAAAAATTCAAAGAATAAGAACCAAAATGAAAAATAAAATATATAATTAATTCCAATCAAATGAAAAAATTGAAACACATAAAAACCTGTGGACCAAAAAAAATAAAAGTATTTTTAAAAAAAATTGCAGTGTAATTTTGTTAAAAAATTTAAAGAATAAGGATTGAAATGAAGAGTAGCATATATGACTTAATTCAATTGGAAGAAACAATTATAAAAAATCAAAACAAATATATAATTAATTCTATTCGAAGGACAAAATTGAAACAAATAAAAATCTTGGGACTGAAAAAAATAAATTTATTTTTTTAAATTCAGTGTAATATTGTTAAAAAATTAAAAGAATAAGGACCGAAATGAAGAGTAGCATATATGACCAATTTCAATAAGAGGACATAATTAAAACAATATATATATATATATATAATTAATACCAATGGAAGGATAAAATTGAAACAAATAAAAATCTTGGGACCGAAACAAATAATGACATTTTTAAAGGTAATTGAAGTGTAATTTTGTTCAAAAAAATTAAAAGAATGAGGAATGCAATGAAAATTAACATATATGACCAATTTCAATTCGAGGACAAAATTAAAACAAATTGAAACTGCGTACTGAAAAATCAAAGCAACCAAAAACAAATCAAAAATCAAAAGAATAAGAACTGAAATGAAAACCAACATATATAATCAGTTTCAATTGAAGGGCATATTTAAAAAAATCAAAATTTCCATTGAAGAAATCAGGAATAAAAACAAAATCAAAACCCAGGGACAAAAATAAACAAATTACACACATGGAGGACTTAGATGTAATTTGTGGACGCAGGAGAGGAAAAGGGAGAAAAAACCCAAAATCGTTCATCGATGATGCCCTGAACACTGGAAACCGACATGCGCTGCACCGGGAGGTAGAGGACATGACGGTGCACTAGGTGACATGGTGGAAGTGCAATTTACGTCGCAAGACAACGTCGCACGCGCCACATGCAAGGCGCGAGCTAGTGATACACTGCTAGCGCGTCCGGACAACACGCCTATAGTGTTTCAAAAAAAGAAATAATAAAATATTGATAAATTACCTATACACCCCTGGACCCAGAAATAATCACGAAAAACCCGGGGTGAAAGTACCAAACTACCCCCCGACTACAGTCTTCTGTTTTTTTCTTTTTCGGGGACTATTTCAGAAGTTTTATTGGTCAGGCTTGTGGGAAAAACCGAAAACACCCCAACTGTTCCGTGTCTTTTTTTCAGCACCTAGGGTAAAATAGTAGTTTTATTGTGCAAAAAATTCAGAAATACCATCTATATCTCCTGAAAATGTCAAAATTAAATCGTGAACTGTGTCTTGGTGAACAGTGAAAAAATACATAGTAATTTCGCGACGACTATTATATTTTAAGTAATATAGCAGCCAAGAGAACTAGCTTCTAATCCAGCATACTATTTCGTAATGCTGCAATTAAGAGGAGATTATTTCTTAGACTTTAATGCAGCTGAAGGCTATTGTCATAGTGAAATTCAAACATGGGGATGCATGGCAGCTAAAATCCCCGGAAATAAAACAAATACTGCATGCAACGAGAAACAAAAATGAACAAGCCTAACATATTACACTTGCAACAAAATCTATATCTTTATCTCAAATTTCTCCAGCTTGTAAATGCGTATTGCTCTCAATGTTCATGGACTTCGGGTGCAGTACTAATTGGTTAATGAGATGATAAAAGTCAAGTCAGTGACGTCCTCTTCCGCAATAAATATTTTGCCAATATTCAATATTTGAAGTTCGTGGAGGTTTCCTAGACTTATTGGCACAGACCCTTTAAAGCGTTACCACCTAAGCGGTGTTTTATACTGTATTTTAAAAATGTTCTTAAAAAGAAGGTTTGATTTCTACTAATGAGTTTTCATTATTATGTACTGGAAGGCTAGGTCCATAACCTTAAAGAGTCTAGTACATTCATTTTGCTAGAAGAAAACGAGCTTCTGCATTTAACATTCAAGTATTCTGACCAAACAAAAAACACAACGTATGCCAGTTTTCATAGATTACAGCACTTGAGATCTCTCTAGCTGTTAGAGAGAATCTTGGTAGTTTTATGCAGTTCTGAGGGAACATCTGCTATAACCATTCTTTCACTTGGCAAATCAGCAGAACATCGAAGTCCAATTTGCAGGATTGATTCCAAACACTTCTTTACCTTTTCAATGCTGATGCTGCTTCTGCCTCTTGGACCGTTTCTCCTTGTCTGAACTTCCTCTTGGATATCAACTGAAAGTAGAGGATCAATAATCTCCATTACCCGATCAGGAAGGGCTGCTTCAACGAAACAATGCAGGTTAAAGTCGCCTGTAAACATGCTGTCTGTGGGCCTTTTTCCTGTGAACATCTCCAGTACGAGAATTCCATAGCTGTACACATCACCCTGTGTTGAAGCCTCTCCTCCCATTCCATATTCTGCAATTTAAGCAAAAACTAACAAAGTCTTTTAGTAAGATTTCCTAGATAGCATAGCCATCAATTATCATCTTCGAAATTGGAATTATAATTGCATGTATTGCAGAAAATACAAACATGATTATTGGATATGTAGCAAGTTGATTTCTAAATGAATATGAGAAAATATTTTACCTGGTGCTACATAACCAATGGTTCCTCGTATGCAAATTGAGCTGGAATCTGTAGAAAATGATTCCCCAGCAGCAGCTAAAAGAATCTTTGCCAGGCCAAAATCACCCACTTGAGCAGTAAGGTCATTGTCAAGAAGGATGTTGCTCGGTTTTAGATCACAATGAAGCACTGTCGTTTCACACTGGTTGTGAAGATAATCTAATGCCAGGGCCACATCAGTCGCTATGTTTATTCTCTTCAGCAGACTTAAATTTTTGAAGTCTTGTGATTCCGGTGAACTTGCATGTAACCAGCTCTCCAAACTCCCATTTGACATGAACTCGAAGATCAAAGCCTTGAAGTCATTGCCTTGGAAATCAATGGTTGAGCAAGAATTTACAATTCTGACAAGATTTCGGTGTCTGATATTCCTCAACGCGTTGATTTCAGCCATGAAAGTATTGCTGGCTCCTCTTTGTCGAAGCTTGAATACCTTCACAGCTACTTGATCATCAGATCCAAGTGTACCTTTGTAGACAGTGCCGTATTTTCCATCCCCAATTATGTTGTCCGAAGAGAACCCACCAGTAGCATGTACAAGTTTCGAGTAGGAAACTCTCTGGTATTTCTTCTCTAATGGTGAGGCCAAAGAAGGTCCACTTTTTTTTTGTTTTCTCCTGTGTATAACAGCACAGGCAGATGCCACCACCAGAAGAAGGAAAAGTGCAGCACAACTTGCAAGAATTACTACCTTCCGATGAACTCCAGTCTTTCGTCTCTGTTTTGGGCATTCATGCAATTGCAGTGCCTTGATTCCTCCACATAGCTTGTCATTTCCGGCAACTGAAAATGCACTAGCATTGGTGAAAACTCCTTCAGCTGGCACTTCACCATCCAAATTGTTACCGGAAAGGTTGAGATAACCAAGAAGAGGTAATTCACCAAGAAACTTGGGAATCTGCCCAGAGAAGTTGTTGTGGGCAAGGTTAAGGACTCGGATACTTCTTAGCTTCTTGAAAGAAGAAGGAATAGTTCCTTCAAAGAAGTTGCCATTCAAGTTGAGGTATTCCAACATGACACAACTCTCGATAGAACTTGGAATTTTTCCAGATAATTTGTTATCTGAAACAACCAATTCATTCAGATTTCCTGCATTACCCAGTTGTGATGGTAATGGACCTGTTAAATTATTTAAAGACATAAAGAGGCCAATTAAAGAATCGATACCAGCAAGTTTCTCAGGTATCGCACCACTGAGATGATTGTTTGAAAGTGCTAACCCTTCTAGTTGACTGTAATTTTCCAGAGAAACTGGTATAGTTCCCTCAAGAAAATTGTCTTCTAGATTGAGGTGAAGCATTCGAGAAAGGTTTCCGAAGGAGGATGGAATATTTCCAGAGATTTTGTTTGTGTAAACATGAAGCTCGTGCAACATGGAAAGTTTTCCAATAGAATCAGGTAATCTCCCTGTAAGCATGTTTTCAGAAAAGTCAAGATACCTCAAGTTTTTAAGATTTTCAATCTCTACAGGAATGTCTCCAGTCAAGTAGTTAGTCGAGAGTGCTAACCAATAGAGGTTGGTCGAGAGATTTGCAACAGAAATTGGCAATACGCCTCTAAGGTCATTTTCAAAAAACCACACCGCTCTTAAATGGGTGCAATTGGTCAAGGAGGTAAGAAAAGTTAAATCACTCCCATTCTCATCCCCAAGCGGATTGCTGCCAAAGTTTATTCTTTCAAGGTTTTGCAGGTTTCCCAAATTATTTGGAATAGGCCCGGTTAAAGAATTATACGGTAAATCAATATCTACGAGTCCTGAGCAATTGACAAAAGATTCTGGAATATGACCAAAGAAATGGTTTCCTCCAAGATAAAGATTTTGCAGATTGGGCAGGGTTGATCCTATATAACGCGGGAGGGGACCGGTTAATTGGTTGTCCACTAATGAGAGCATATTGAGGGATGAGATATTGTAAAGCTGTTCAGGAACCATACCAGACAGATTGTTGGAAGAAAGACTAAGAAAATCTAAGGCAGAGAGTCGTCCAAGTTCATCAGGAATGATTCCATCCAGATTGTTGAATTTTAGACTTGCACGCTGCATGCTAGAGAGGTTCCCAAATGAAGTTGGGATTGAACCAGTGAAATGATTGCTGCCGAGGTTCAATCTTAAGAGCTTAGACAAAGAGCCAAGTTCACTAGGAATTTTCCCTCTAAAATTGTTTCCGTAAAGATTCAGGAATTTGAGGTTCCAAAAATGACTCAAGTTGGAAGGAAGTTCACCTTGGAAGGAGTTATTTGCTAGATAAAGGTATCTCAGTCGAAACAACCGGGCAATTTCTGGAGGAAGAATCTGATGGAATCTGTTTCTACTGAGATCAATCACTCTGAGGAATGAAAGATTCCCGACATGGGGAGACAGCGAACCTGCCAGTTGAAGTGAAGACAGATTCAAGGAAGTCACTCTTCGATGCCTGCGACCGCATGTAACTCCTTGCCAGCTGCAAAACTGCAGCGAGCTGTTCCATGAGCTTAAACTGCTGGAAGGATCGTCTGATATAAGATCCTTAATGGCAAGCAAAGCATGTTGGTCTGTCTCATTTGAGAAGCCAGAAGTGGTGGCTTCTATGTAGTTGATGAACAGAAGCATGCCCATGAACCAAAGAAACGAGTTCAGTAGCCCTGAAAGCATTTTTCTTTCTGTTTTTTTTGCGGTGCTTGTGCCTCATGAAGCTTAAGTAAGAAGCCAGGATACACTTGGAA
This sequence comes from Salix caprea, assembly GCA_964035475.1. Taxonomy (NCBI): domain Eukaryota; kingdom Viridiplantae; phylum Streptophyta; class Magnoliopsida; order Malpighiales; family Salicaceae; genus Salix; species Salix caprea. Next base: position 4,806,902 of record OZ037753.1, on the reverse strand, counting down.
CAAAATCTATATCATTATCTGAATTTTCTCCAGCTTGTAAATGTGTTGACAGCATTCACCATCTGTGCTGAGAAAGAAAGCTCGTAGATAGGTGGGAATTCAAGCTTTGGTCCCCCTTCTAAGGCCCAGGTATTCGGTGCAAATTGCTACCCAACAATTTATTTTAAGTGAACCATATTTATTACCAACAGAAATGATATATTTTCTAACCAACCATATTTTAGATGGGCCGACAAAATTAATTACTCTTTTTGTTTTTTGCTTTTGTGATGGAAAAGAAGTGGCTCTACGAACATCAACTATATCAACAAATCATTATCAATTTTATACTCGAGCTATTTTTATTTAGTATTTCTTTATCAAATAATTAAATTATGCCAATGCAGTACAACTGTCCAAACATTAATTGAACTATTTTATTATGTAGCCAATATTGATTCTTTATGGTTTTATTTATTGCTATCCCTTCTCTGTTTTGTTATCAACGGAAATAAATTTATCACCATCAGAAATTTCTCTCGCAACTACTGTTTGGAAGTATGATTGTTATTTTTTATAGTATTTTATGCAACAAAATGATATTTTTGTTTTTTAAAAATTATTTTTAACATTATCACATGAAAATGATCTAAACATACCAAAAAAAACATTAATTCAAAGTAAAAAATAACAATAAAAATTAACCTTTAACATAAAACACTAATTGGTTGATGATATGAGAAAAGTCAAGTCAGTGACATCCTCTTCCGCCATAATTATTTTTCCAATATTCAATATTTGAAGCTCGTGGAGGTTTCCTAGACTTATTGGCACCGACACAGTTAAAGCGTTACCACCTAATGGTGTTTTACATGTATTTTTTAAAAGTATTTTTGATAAAATTTGAATTTTTTTATTTTTATTATTTATTTAAAATTAATTTTTTTTTATTTTTTTGATGTTAAAAATAATTTTTAAAAAATAAAAAATAATTTTAATATAATTCTAAACAAAAAACACTTTTAAAAACAATATTAACCACACTTGCAAACATGCATTAAATCAGGTTATACAAGTCCCGAGGCATTTACTAACAAAGGTTGGAAAAGTCCCAGAGAATTTGTTTGGTCCAAGATGAGGATTTTTTTATTTTCGGAAGTTTGAAGCCCATATAAGGGGGAACATTTTACAGTTTTGTTTAGTATAGTGGTTGCTATTATAGTTGAGGTTTAAAAAAAATAGTTTTATAAAAACCATTTTTTATTGCGGTTCATAACTAAAATTGAAGTGTTCAGTTAAAATTATGGTTGAGTTTGAGGTTTAAAAATAATAATTTTATAAAAAGCATTTTTTGTTGTGGTTCATAGCTGAAATTGAAGTGTGGTTAAAACTGTGGTTGAGTTTGAGGTTTAATAAAAAACAGTTTTATGTGTTTGGTTACCATGCTTTTTATATTGTTGTCAACTTGTGAAATTACTTTAAAGGACACACACACATATATATAATATATATATTGTTTTTTAAATATTGTAGATATAATAATTATAATAATAAAATGTAATTAATAATTCATGTAAATTAGACACTTGTTTTTATTCTCTCATCAAACTAATTGCAATTCCATCACGAACTAAATCCATACGTGAAGGTCTTAGTGATCCCTTGCTATTCGATCGAGAAACAACATCTGGTAAAATATCATCCAATACAACATCTGCAATCCATACTGAGTTTCAGGATTTCTATCTACATGTGGAGAAATAATTCCAATGCAAAATCCAGTTGCAAGTTTCTGAACTTCATCCAGGACTGCGCTGATCTTCTCAACTTTCAGATCCATAATCAATCGAAAAACAACAAGGTTATGGAGTGAAACAAAGTCACGCGCCTTTCCCTTTCATTAGGGTTGATCTCTATCTACACCTTTTTTTATCTTTTTAAAAATATGAGTTTTATATATTTTTTTTATAAAATCAGACTAGGTCTGACCCAACTAAATGGGTCGGCCTAGCCAAGTTGGGCCAAAAAGCCAAACTCTACTAGACTTGGACTGGACTGAGAGCAAGTTTAGCCCAAGAGTTAAAAAAATGGGATGAGATAATAAGAATATATCCTGACTAGCCATTTACCCGTGCTTCGCCGCTACTGAAACTATATTTTTTTCAACGCATAAAAATATATATTAAGAGAATGAGATAATAAGATTATAAGATTTTTTTATTATACTATAAATTTGGGCAAAATAATCAATTTGTGCAGAATTCTACAAAGCGCAAGTTTCTAATACAATATATGAATTTTAAATCGATATAAATTTATTTGTTTAATAAGATTCAATGTTTGATGGATTGTCTGTTTATATACTTAGACAGAGCATGCATTACATGTTTGTAACTACATGTAACAGATTTTATAACTACCTAGAGAAGTCAATTGTAACTTCTCTTCTTACACTTGAACTAGTTGTAAATGAGATTACAAACTATGTGTTAACTGTCAATGCATACTTCTTCTTCATCCTTCTTCAGCATATTCAGTCCACGTGAGCAGCTTATACATCAACAGACTGAGCGTTTCATGGTGCTGACACTAGGGTTTAAGAGTGGATGGAGATCTCCGGGGTTTGATTCATCGGTAAGCAACCGTTCCTGGTCGAGACGACCAGATTCTTCAAGAAAAATAATTCAGTTCGAAAAATACATGCATGTAAAACACTACATTCAAACTTGGGAGAGAGGGAAAAAGATCTGAAGCCACGCTCCACTTTGATCTCTCTACACAAATTACGATAAAAGGAGGAGAAATAGAAGAAAACAAATCTAAATGTACACTAATATTTCAAATATATATATATATATATATATATATATATATATATATATATATATATAAAATAATGAGATAAATTTAACAATAATAATAAATTACTAATTATGATCAAAATAAAATATTTTTACCACTAAAAATAAGTATGTCATTTGTTATTTTATGAAAAAAGTGTGTTATCTATGGGTGAGCATTTATGTTCGATTTGATTTCTATCAATAAAAACAACCAAACTGAAAAAAAAAAAAAAAAAAAAACCGGACTTGGTTTAAACCGCCCGGTTTTGGTTCGTTTTTGAAACTGAAAAACTAAAAAATAGTTTCGGTTTTTTAGGTTTTTATTTTATTTTAACCATGTTTTCTCTTCTCTCATTTAATTAAAATAGAAACAAACCAAAAAAAAAAATGAACTAGAAGAATAAAAAACAATTATAGCATTTTTTAATTTGAATTGATTGGGTTCAATTTACCAGTTTTTTACTTAAAAAACCGAACCAGATTGGACTGGAAGTTTTTTTTAAAAATATAATAGGTTTTTTTTCTTAGTTTGGTTTTTCTCGGTTAATTTGTTTTCTCATTTTAATCTATTTTTTGGTTTTTTTATGCACCCTAGTGTCATCTGTGATTACCGTTGATAATTGTTATTTATATTATTAGATTCATCAAATCAAAAAAATATTCATTACGTAATATCCTGAGATAAGTTTTGGGGAAGTTATAGGTGATTGTTTATGAATGGCTTAATACAAATAAGTTTAAAAATTAAAAGCACTTTGTTTAAAAAATATATTTTTTAATATATTTTTAAACAAAAAAAATTAAAAAGAAAACAACGCATAAACTATTTTGTTTCGGCACAACAACAATCCTCTGATCCTTAATTACTTTGTCCTCAAGAAAAGAAATGCATTTGTAGCTTATATATAATAATTAATAAGTTAATTCAACTCAGCATAGATACTTGAGTTTTTTCGTAAATATAAATAATATTTTCATGTAAAACTCTCATGCAATTCAATTCAATGCATATATCTTATGACAAATACCTATATATTAGTTATATGAACAATACTTTGATATAATAGAAACCACATAATTAAAACAATTTTGTAATTTCTTTTGCAAAACATTTTTATCCCAATAACTTATCTTTACTTTAGATTTATAAATCAAATATTAAATTTATGAATCTAATGTTATATAAATATTTAATAATAATAAATATATATTTACACAAATATAATAATGTTACGTATAACCACTTAATTGGCTACATAACATTTTAAACTAACAAAAGAATTATTCATAATACAGGGGTTTTAACAGCTTGGAAGCTAAAAAATTAAATCTTTATTAATAATAATAATAAAAAAATATTTACATAAATATAATAATATTACAGGTAACAACGAAAATTGTCTGCATAACATCTTAAACTAACCCAAAAATATAATTTAACAGATTGGAGTAAAATTATCTGAAATTTCTCCAGCTTGTAAATGTGTATTGCTCTCAATGCTCATGGACTTCGGGGGCAAGTTGACAGCATTCACCATCTGTGCTGAGAAAGAAAGCTAGTAGATAGGTGGGAATTCAAGCTTTGGTCCCCCTTCTAAGGCCCAGGTACTCGATGCAAATTGCTACCCAACAATTTATTTTAAATGCATATTTATTACCAACAGAAATGATATATTTTCAAACCAGCCATATTTTAGATGGACCGACAAAATTAATTACTCTTTCTGTTTTTTGCATTTGTGATGGAAAAGAAGTGGCTCTACGAACATCAACTATATCAACAAATCATTAAATTATTATCAATTTTATACTCGAGCTATTTTTATTTAGTATTTCTTTATCAAATAATTAAATTATAAAAAAATTGGTTAATGAGATGAGAAAAGTCAAGTCAGTGACGCCCTCTCCCGCAATAAATATTTTGCCAATATTCAATATTTGTAGTTCATGGAGGTTTCCTAGACTTATTGACACCGACACAGTTAAAGCGTTACCACCTGATTACATTTCAAAAGTATTCTTAAAAAAATTTAAATTTAAATTAATTTTAGTTTTAGTTTTTATTTTAAATTAAATATTTTTGATAATTTTAAATTATTTTCTGATATCAAAAATAATTTTTAAAAAATAAAAAATATTATTTTAATACAAGCATTTTCAAACATATAATAAATCAGGTTGCACAAGTCCCGAGGCATTGGCTAACGGAAGTTGGAAAAGTCCCAGAGAATTTGTTTGCTCCTAGACGAAGAAAAGAAAGCAGAAGGCGACCATTTAATTGGTCGTCAGCTATGGAAAAGAAACAAGGGATGAGATATTGTAAAGCAGTTCAAGAACCGTATTTTGGTTAGAATATCATATACCGGTGTAAATAATAAATCAAAAGAAATTAGATAGATTTAAAGTTATTTAAGATTTATTACTCTAATATCTAGTTTTCTTCAATTTTAAATAATTTTAAAAAAATTGTGTTGTTGCAAATTATAAGTCGTTCAATAATGCCCTCAATAATCACCACACGAATCACTAAAAAAAAATCTCTTAAATTTTTACTTAAGAGGGAAAAATTGTTATGCCTAGAGTGTTAATTCTATTTTGTAATTTATATTATTTTTCGGTCTAGTAGATGACCTGTCAAAAATATAAGAGAAATAACTTTATATTTATTGAAAATCCTAAAATCCCTATAATCGACATAATATCTATTTGTCTCTTAAATAATGTCCATAATATAATTTTAGAAATTTAGTCAATCAGTTCCTACTTGATATTTTAGGACAAATTATAATTCATGAATTAAGTATATTATAATGCTTAATCTCTAAAATTATTTTCAATCAAGTCAAACTTTGCTCCATAACATATAGTCAATGCTCCATAACATTTCTTGTAGTTGATAAATTCTCTTTTTTCTAGTGCATCTAGTCAATGCTCCATAACATTCCTAGAAACTCACGTTGCTCTACGGTTGATAGTAATCAAGCACTATCAGTGTCGTTTGGTGCCCTTAAATACCAATTACTAAAACATTTATGATTTCTTTGATGAAAACTCTAAGACTTTGTATCATAGTGTTTTCCCTAAATAGAAGATATTCATCAATAAGATCTACAAGAATATGATATGCAAGTATTATATGAACTACAATTATCTTTTGAAGGCAAGATAAGCTAAAAGCATCGACAATATCTACCTTTTATTTGAAGTATGGATTGTGAGTTTTCATTGCATTTGCAATCTAAAAAAAAAATGAATAATCATAAATCTCCTTTGAAATTGGCTTTCAAAGAAATTAGGATTTTCTTTTCCATTACAATTTACGATATTGTGATCAAGAATAGAGCCACAAACCCTGTTCTCCATCTTTGATGATTTGATTCTTCTTCAACAACCACTGCAATGACAACTTTTTGGTGAACATGAGAGAGATATCATCAAGATCAAAAGCTTTATAAAAATTGAAATTATAATGATTCATGATGAAATTTAAGACAAACAAAGTAAACATGGTAAAAAAGAGATTGATGAATAAAATTGTTCAAGTATATGAGCATATTTATAGATGTATTCTTTTTCCAAATGTTGATATCTTAAAATTAAAAATATTGGCGGTTATTTTTTTTAATTTTGATTTTTAAAATTTAAAATGTTAACAGTAATTTTTCTAAAAGTTTGAATTTTATTTGGTATTTGCTAATAAAGATGCTCTAAGTATTATAAAAAGTGTAGCCAAATGGTAAAGTGCATAGTTAACTCATGGAGATACATTTTACTCAATTTGGCAAATAACTTGACAGCAGACAATTAATGCATTATTGCCACAAATCAAGGAAATTAACAAGTAAACAACAAATCTACTTCTAGCGGTCAAATTTGACAAATAAACAATAGGTTTGATAGCTAAAGTTTGACAACAGAAAATAACAATACTTTCCTTTCAATATCTATTTTTCAAGTTGATCTATTTTTTCAGTTTTTGCAAGTAAAAGACATGCACACAAAATACATATCTAAAATTACATATTTAATAGATAAACTATATCACACTTAATAAATAAAGGCAATTGCACCACACAACTTACACTAGGAGTGAGCATTTTCGGTTCAGTTCGATTTAAAAAAAAAAAAAACCAAACCAAAAATTATAATTTTTTTTTAAAATAAACCGAACCGAACCTAGTAAAAACCGACCATTTTCAGTTTGGTTCGACTTGGTTTTTATGATAAACAAATACAGGAAACCGAAATTGTTTGTTGAGCCATCTGATAGGATTTTGCTGGGCTTTTTATTGGGCTTACAATTAATATTAAGAAAGACTGCTTCCCAAAGTATTTAAAAAAAAATTGCCCCTAAATATTAATTTGTATTAAATTGTTAGTGTTAATATTGTGTTTAAGTTTTTTTTTTTTTGCCTTTCTAATACTATTATGTTGTTTTGTTTAATTGAGTACGAGTAACAATAATTTAAATTACAAACGTGAACAAGTTAAAAATTAAATTAAAAAATATTGCCTTCAAAGGCTTCCCAGTATTTATCAACTAAGGAAAAAGTCATGTGTTTCATTATAGGCTATGGCTTCTTCTCCTGCAAGAGTAATGAATGACTATAAGTTCAAGGAATAACCAAAAGAACTTAGCTAATTAGCAAGCAACTCAGAATCCTACAAGCTGAAAAAGGGTTGATACAAAGTTTGGACACTTAGACTTTCTTTTTGTGGTTTTTTTCCCAACACTTTGCTTTCTCTACTTCCTTTCAACTAATTGAATATTTCAAATACAACATCAGAATTTATAACAACACTCCAAGGTAAGAAAAACATATTTTTAAAATATTTCTTGTGAAGTTTCATAGCACTGCTGCATGCTTTCTTCGCATCTAAATTTCCAGTCATGTCATTCAATATTTGAAAGACATTGCGAAAGAAGAAAATGAATGAGAAAATAAGCAAGTAAATATCATATCGATATACAAAGATTTTCACAGCACAGGAACTAGCTCAAGGAAATCAAAGAAACTGCTTCTTGTGTCGCAAATCGCAGGTTCTGTTTTGTCTCAACTACCATCGTTTCTCCTGTGTAAGGTATGAGCTTTCCATAAAAGATGATGTTCTCTGAGGAATTAGTAGAGCTGGCAGTACTGGTAAATTCTTCACTGAAAAACTCAAAAAGATCTTGATGATCAAAAGAGGAGCTTCGGTAGTCATCAATATCATTGCAGTTGTCGCTTTTCTCTCTTGCAAAAAGACAAGAGAAAAGGTTTCTAGCAGAGGCAACGAAAGAAAACAGGTAGCGCCAGAAGACATTCGTTTCTGAAATTGCAAGCTATGAGCAAAATTTGAAGAGGTATGGAAATCTACTGAAAATTTTAGTTCAAAAAGTAGAATAAATGGCTCTATGTATCGTGGAGAGTTTGGTGGGGAAATCCTAGCTCAAGAAAATGAGTAGAGATATAACAAAAGAAGTGAACATTCTGAAGAGGATCAACCACTTCAATTTGATAAAGCTTTGAAGGTGTATGCAAAAATCGTGGTTGTTTCTACCTTGTTTTGGAGTATATGGGAAATTATCTATTATACTAAAAGAGCTCAGAGTTGTTATTGTAGCTTGTGTGTGTTTTCACTATGGATTACAATAGTATTGCTTAGTTTTCGGGTCGTTCGAGTGGTCGGTTTACTATTTTTTTTCTTTTTGCACAGTAAAATAACGATTTTGTCCTTCGAAAAAGACAAAAAGTTGCTCCTGGGTGGAGGGGTTACACGATAATTGCACAATTTCGGTCCAGTCCGGGTCGCTACTTTTTTTATATTTTTTTTATATTTCTTTGCACAGTAAATTAACCATTTTGTCCCTCGTAAAGGACAAAAATCAGGTTTGGCCGGGAGCGGTGCCACGTGCATTTCACATTTTTTAAAATGGCTAAATACGGATATAGTTCTTAATAGGACAAAATAGATGACTTGGGTACACGGGTAGCGCGGTAATTGACCATAATTTTTTATTATTTATCTCGGGTTATTGTGGGCGCGTGTGTCACATGCGGGCCACGGTGATCCACCTCGCGTCCTCTTTGGGCAGTGCGTGCAGTGTCATACGGTGGAGGAAAATGTGCATCTGGCTTCTCTGTGGATGCGCCGCCGTGTGATCTTCCTCATGGTGTGGTGCATGCAAGCCAAATGTGGCTGGAGATGAGACAGTGGGCGGTTGAACTTTTCCCCCCTTTTCTCTCTCCTTCACCCTAAACTACTCAACAGCCCCTCGATTTTCTTGCTTTTGCATTTCAGTCCCTTATCTTTTAATTGTGTTATGTGGTCCTTATTTCTATTATGTAAGTTTTGATTTGTTTCAATTGTGTCCTTCAATTGAAATTGATTATTTATTGCATTTTCATTTCGGTCCTCATTCTTTTAATTTTCGGATTGCTTTTAAATCCCTTAATATATTCGGTACATAAGATTTGATTCGGTACATAATATATTTGGTATAGCATCTTGATTTTGAATCTCTCCCTTTATACAAAACAAGGGGAAATAGTGTTCACCGAAATACAAATCATTTTTTTAAAATAAAATTATTGCATCTTTATAGGCTCAAATTGATGGCAAATTAAAACATACTTATTAAGAAAATACAAGATTTAAAGATATAAGACTAAAATAAAAAAATACACCAAAAAGAGATGGTTTGAATAAAATTAGGACTATATATAAACTTCAGCCCTAACTTCTCAGGTTATAAGTTTTTAGTCCCTAACAATTTATAAAATTCAGTTTTTTTTCTCCCATAGTTTGAGAGAGAAGAGACAAAGAGTGGTTGGATTCAGATGATAGAGAGAGAAAATCTTAGTTGAGACCGATTCTAATTATAAAAATGAGTGATTTTGGTTTCAATGAATTTTTTTATGAGCAATGTTTCGACAAGGTGTTTTATCTTAAACTTGTTTAAAATGATAAATCTGAACCTGAAATGAATTTTAATATTGAGTTGATTGTGGGTTCTGGAAAAAACTTTTGACTTGTTAGAGGCTATTAATATGTTTTACAAGGAATTCAAGTTATTTTTTGTTATGGAATTTTCAGTTTGAAACATGGTTAAAAATGATTTTTTTTTGGTTTGAAATAGACTAGCCTAATTTTACATCGATAAAAAATCATTGGAATCCAAGTAGTATAGGCGACGTGTCATTTGCCTCAGCAAGGCAGGTGACATGTGGCCTCTATTTTTTATCTTCAAATTATTAAGGGTAGAATAATTTAAGAGAATTAAGAAAATAAAGCCTAGACGCATGGGCTGCTCCATCCCCACGCGCTTGGTCTTTTTTTGTGGAGGCCTAGGAGCTCTATCTTCTTAGCTCGAGAGATTAAGATTTTGTTTTGTATCAATTACGATTATAATTGTGTTTTTTCTTCTAATTTTATCACTTAGTATTTAGTTAACTATTAATTGGGTAATGTAATTTGTTTTGATTTGATTTTGCAAATACTTTGATATTTTTATGGTTCTATAGGTTTTTATTTTAGATAAATAAAATAATATAATTTTTTTTAAACCCAATTAAATTTATAATTTAAGTCATGAGTTTGAATGATTTATGTGTTGGCTCGGATGAGATTGATATTTGGTTTTTGCATAAATAGCTCTTCATTTATTTAATTAGATCATGGTTCTTTTGAATTCCTCTTAAGATTCTTTTTATGTTTAAAAATGCATCATAAAAAGTGTATATATATATTAAAATATTTAACGTGGGCGAGGCAAATAACTAAGTAAATACTAGAGCACAAACATCCCTTCATCCCCAAACATGGCATAACATACTACTGGCTATGGTATTAATACTATCCATTTTTGTCTTCTCTTTTTCTCCTTTCGTTCTCTCTGCATCCTTCAGACATGAACCATGATTCTTTTGTAGATAATTTTAAGAAAAGTGCTTGTACATCCATGTTTTCTTGAATTTCATTAATTTTTTTGACATGCAAAAAGTTTTTTCATAAGTGTTTGAACGGTTAGAAAATCCATATTTTATGACTCTTGTATTGCAACCTTCATATTAGTGGATTTTTTTTTTTTTTTGGCAATGAGCATATAATCTTTTCTACTACATGTGTTTCCTTCATCTTCACCTAATATTTCTTCATTTGATTGTATATGACCAATATTTTAGTTAAGTAATTTGAAATACTTTCTAATTCAAATATCTATGATTTTTCAAAGTCATCTTGTAACTTCTATAGGCCTACATTTCTTATATCATTAGGTCCTTGGTTTAATTATTGCAAAACTTCTTTTGCTTTCTTAATAGTGGTTACATTAGCTCCTATCTCAAAAATGACATCATATAAAATTGGTGGATAATGTGAGTGTTTGTTAATCTTTTCTTTGTACCTTTTGCATAACCTATCTTTGGGTTGAAGTCAACATTGCTTTGTCTATAGGCTTTTCAAAGTTTTTTCAACCGTTATTCACACATCTTGAAAACCTAGCCAATCTTTCATCCAAAAACACAAAGTCTTACAATTATCCTTTATCAAACAAGAAGATTGAAATGATAACTTTGAATTAACCAATGTTTCTCTATACACATTTAAATTATGCTCCCAATTATAAGCCTATTTATAGGTATAAAGCACTATAAAATTAAAAAATTAAACTAAGCCAAACTAATTCTAATTTGATCAGGAAAGTATTATAGTGACTTAATTGGTTAACTGTTTTTTAATCGGTCATCTGATTCATTTAATTTAACTGGTTGACCAATTTTCAACCCATAGGCCGATTCTTATATTTTACAAAAAAAAACCAAATTCTAATTTACTTCCTCACATGTTGAGAATTTTATATCTGATTACAAACATCATTTGGGGAGCACAAGCAAACAAAATAAAAAATGTTCAAAAGGAATAATAATCATAAGGCAATGTAGTTTTTGCTTCTCAATTCGGTTTTTCTTCTTCTCAATTTGGTTGTTTTTTTTAATAAAAGCGGAATGGAACAGAAGATACCATAGCTAACTGCAACACTCCAAATAGCTAGAATTTTAATCACATGGATACCATTTTCATTTTGAGTCACCAAGCTTCTGCCACTTTTTAGGGAAAAAAGTAATTTTGTTTTGTAACGGCAAGTTCCTCCATATACTAGACCATATTCATTGTTAGTGCCATACTTCGGAAAGGATGGTCTCTCTCTTTACACAAGCTGTAAAGCTCTTCTGGAGCCTATAAATACTCTAGCACCTGCTAGTCTCATCACTCTTCATCCCAGTCGACCTCGCTAGCTAGCTCTCCGCCCAAGCCCTTATAAAACAGCTATGGTTTCGATCCTATCCATTTTTTGATATATCCGATGAATTTCTGTCTCTCATTTCGCAGGAATTCGACGAAAGGTCTCCAAGCTAATGACTCAACCGGAAGGTTATTGAAGTACGACGTGAGGACGAATCAAGTCACCGTGTTAATGAGAAATCTCTCGGGAGCAGCGGGGGCTGCAGTTAGCGGAGACGGCAGGTTTGTCCTCGTCTCGGAGTTTGTCGGTGATAGGATTCAACGATATTGGCTCACCGGAAGCACTCCTATCAGTGAAGCTCAGCCGTCTGGTCTCTCGGTGTATGTCAGCTCGAGGGGTGTGAATTTCGTTGGTGTTTATTCTCCTTGACGAGCTCCTCAATTGATACCAACCATGCATGCACGCTAAGTGCTGCATCTAAATAAAATATTTGACGTAAAACTCTCTCTCTCTGTACTCTCTTTTGCAGTTATGGAATCGATGAATTTATAAGAATGTTTTGTTAAACATAACTTTACTCGAGTAAAATAATTCAGTGCACTAAGTTTATGTTTGGGAATGTAATCGTGGATGTATTACTCAACCAAATAAACTGATATTTTTTATTTTTTCACTTATCACTTAATTAAATTAAGTAATAGCTAGCCACCAAAAGATGAAAAATCAGTGGACTAAGCTTAAGTTTGGGAATGCTGTTAAAACCATGTTTTTCAAAATCTTGGATTTTTTTTTATGTTTTGGGATTATTTTTATGTGTTGATGTAAAAAATAATTTTAAAAATATAAAAACTATTATTTTGATGTATTTAGAAGCAAAAAATATTTTGAAAAACAACCGCTATCAGACCCTTAAACACTCCTAGAAAGTCTATACAATAAAGGGAAAAGTGAGATAGAACTAGAGTAAAAAACTATTTCTTGTATCCTATGAAGAAATACATTCCTTATTTCCCAACAAATCCATACTCGTGTAACTAAACTCATTCTTAAAAGAATGAATCCAACTTGTTGTCCACTGGAAGACAAGTCAAATAGCATATTCTCAATTTGGGTTGATACCTTATGATAAGAGCTTTTATTCATAGTTTGCCAAATTAACCAAATAATTTCATACAAGGGACCTTTTCATACCTTGTATTGAAATTTCTTGTGGATCAAGCCTTTCTACAATCGAAAGGCACAAGATAGTGAAAAAGAATATGATTTATAATTTCATAGCTAAAATTGCATAAACGACATAAGTCTTCATTAGTTGAAAAAATCTTCATGTTTTGCTAGGAAGGAATGAGTGCACAACCTGTTATGGAAGGCTAGTCACAAAAATTTCTCAAATTTTAGTGGAGAAATATTCTTTCAAATGTCTATAAGAATGATTTAAGTCCAACGAACTAGAGATGGTCTAAGATGTTAGAGGAAGACTTAACAAAATAGGATCCTTTACCACCCAAAATCTAACATTTCTTATCTTTTTAAACGCATGCAGGTGAACACTGTTAAGAATCTCCATTAAGATATTCTGCTGCCTCAAATCATTGCTCCCAAGATCTCGATTCTAGGTGAAGTACCAATACCAACATATAGAGATGACATCCTCATTTTGTTTAGATGATGGATGATATAGCTAGTCACGAAAATAAAGGTCAGACAGAGGTTAGTTACCAACCTATAACATAATAGAAGCACCATTCCCTATTTAAGGTTTGTAATTGTCTCAAATAGTAGAATATGTTAAACAATCAAAACAAACTAAAAGAGAAAATAAAAAATAAAAGAGGAGGGTGGGGTTTCATTAATGAATAATTCAATACTTAATCAATCACTTGACTTACAAATAAAGAAACTTTATATAGGCTAAAACAATGTGACCGTTCTACCCTTAATAAATAATAAAACAAAGTAGCCTTAATATCTTAACAGAAGAGACATGGTCATCAAAATTAATGGTTGAGTAAATATCAGACTAGATAGTGTCAAGACACTTGGGCAACACAAGTAACCTATTCTTAAAAGTTAACTTATATTAATCATAATAAAATAAGTCTTCAACTGGAGCATTTATAAAACCACCTATAAGTCCTTTAGTATTCATAAAACTTTGAATGTCGTCTATAAATTACAACTAGGTAACATGTAAGCCTCTCTCTTCTTTAATTCCTGATAGCAAATCAGCCTGAGTGCCTTTACTGATCACAAAAGATAGTTCTTGAACCACCAAGTAAAAATAAAATAAAGAGAAAAGATCTCTATGAGTCTGTTTGGCACTGCGGCCAAACCGGTGTTTGGCTAAAATTCATTTTTTATTTATTTTAAATGAAATTTTTTGGGTGTTTTTAGATTATTTTGATGTGCTGATGTCAAAAATGATTTTTAAAAAATAAAAAAAATATCATTTTGATTTATTTCTAAACGAAAAGCACTTTCAAAAACAACCGCAACAGTCCTCTCAAACAGGCCGTATGTTTGAGGACACCTGTCACATAAAGTTATGGTGATAATAAACCATTGATTAAGATAGACAATCTAGAAGTTGAAATGTATTCTTGAATCCATGTACACCAGCAGTCCTCAAAGCTTATGTATTCCGTCACCTTGTTTAGAAAATACCATGAAATGGAATCAAAGGGCTTATAAAAGTCTATTTATAAAATAAGCCACTAAATTCCTTTACTCTTTATGGTGTCTGTATCTTTATCTACAATTATTATTGAGCTTAAAATGTATTTGCCTGCAATAAAAGCTACCTTTCTATGAAAGACATATGAAAACAATTGGCTAAAAGAACTTGTTTCTCAGGTTCTTACTTTTGTTTCGTAGTTTGAGTAGGGTTTATGACCTATATAAGGCCTTGTAAACCTTCTAAGGAGAAAAACATTATCACTTAAATTCTAGAGAAAATAAAACAGTGAATTTGAGGTTCACCTTAGCAACCCCCTTCTCACCCATTACAATTAACATGTTCTTTCATGTTTTGCTATCTTTCTATTCCACCCGCATCAATTGTTCTCTTTGCATCTTATAAATCTTTTCACTGCTAACTAAATTCAATCGGAAACTCAGTAAGTCAGTACTCGGCCTCTCTGAGTTGGAGCAATGTCAACAAAAATAGTCCTCAAGTTTTTTCGATCCAACCGTATCTATCGCCCCTCTGTAAATCTTTCTCTCTCCCTATAAAACAGAATTTTATTCAGTATAATTTTAATTTTAACTAGTGATTGATGTTCATCATTGCTTTAATCAATCAATTTCAGGAACCTGTTGAAGGCAAAATCGTGATTAATTCTCCTTCCTCAATTTCTCACCATGGAATTCGCCTCTCCGTCACCGGATCTGTTAGCTTGCAGGTTACAGGATCATTTCATCAATTTCTCTACCTCTCTCTCTATCTGTCTGTTTGATTTGCGAGATAACTTTATAAAATCTGATTTGGTGTGGTGTTCTGTTATGAAAGCAGGTTCGAGGAGGATCAGCTGGAGTTATTGAGTCCTTTTATGGTGTTGTCAAGCCGATCACTATCGTGTATGCTATTACTAGTGTTTTTGCTCTATCTTATTTTAAATGACTGTATAAAGTGTGCTTAATGTTAAATAATAGTTGATTCATTGAAAAAAAGAGGGAAAAAATGGCTACATTTCTGTTTCTCTTATAAATATGTTTTGCTTTGAGTTAATGCGTGCTGAAATTGAACTCGGTATTGAACGGGCGATCAAATTAGTGGCCTTGGTGTGTGATTTCTCATGTTTTGTATTTAAGCAATGGATTTTCAAGCAGATTATTACCCTGATTGCTGCGAATTTTACTTGACATGGAAACAGGAATAAGAGCATTGAGGTTAAACCGCCGGGAAAGATCGGTTCAGGTACAACTGAGGTATTAATAACTCGCTCAAATTTAGTGTGATTTTAGCTTTTTGATGCCTGACGAAAAATTTAATTGAAGAAATTATAATGTGGGCTAGTCTCATTCGTAGGATTCCCCCCCCCCCCCCCCCCCCCCATGAAATATCAATTCCTTCATGCTTGTGTTATCAATCATTATATATCCCCTTTTCACCTCTTATGTTATAGTTTATTATTATTATTATGTTAATTTTAGTGTTTGCTTGGTATGGCAGTTACTATTTACCATGGTTTTGAAACAAACTGGGGAAAAAAGTTTGGGAAGATTTTATGAGACCTACCATGGAACGGATGTTAGCATTCAGGTGAATATATTTTTTGTCCTATAAAAGAAGAAATCTGTAACAGAAATTACTCTTGTTATCTTCTTTTTAATTTTTCATGGTTCTAATGCTTTCCCACAATTACTTTCACACTTTTGTAAGACTTTATGATTAATGATTTCTGTGATAGTATTTGTTTACTGTAGATATAGCTAGAGGATACCTTTATAAATCATTATCTGCGACCACGGAAGTTATAGTTGAAAGTGATAAAGGTGTGGTTTGATTATTTCTTTTTATGATATATGTATTATTGATAGGGAATTAAATAAGCTACTTTCTTGCTGATGCTGTTGCATTTTCAGCTGATGTGCTTGAGCGACCAGTTTCTCCTGAAATGGCTATCTTTTACATTACTCAGGACACTCAGAGACATCCTTTACTTCCTGAAATAAAGTCAGGTATGCTTCTATGTCATCTTAGCTAAGACTCTTTCTCCAACCTTAATTTGAATTTTGGAGAAATAGTTTCCTCTTTTGGCATTTATATGCATGTATTTGTGATGCTGGCACTTGAGTATCTTATTTGTGCAGCTTCTTATGTTCAAGTGAAACTCAACTGATTATAGATGTCATTCAATAGGTGGTTTTCGGGTGACAGGAAGAATATCTACTCTGTGTTCCTTGTTGGATCCCATCAGTGGAGAGTTGACAGTTGAAACATCAGCAGTTCCCATTTCCTCCATTGACATACACTTGCTCCGTGTAGAGTCAGTTCTAGTAGGAGAGAAAATTGTGACTGAAACTTCTTTGATTCAGACCACACAGGCATGATATGTTCCCAATCTTGCCAAATTACTTTGAGTTGTACAATGTTTTGATTTTAAACTTCTGTTTTTTCTCTGGTGTTTACAGATAGCGGATGGAGATGTCTGTCGTAATCTGACTTTGCCTATCTATGTTATCCTCCCTCGCCTTCTGACTTGTCCAAGTGTCTTTGCTGGGTGAGTTGCAAGCTTCTCCTGACTCTTGTTTTATCTTGTCTTTTTGGATCTGTATGAAGATGGAAAGCGCTGGTACTTATCTTTAAAAGGGGATGATAGTGATGTTAAAAAAATTACATAATGGCTCTACAAGTTAGAAGCATAAGCACTTCATTGACATTTTAATTCATGAAAGGACATGAAGTCCATCTTGGCTGGTAAAGTCTGTCTGTTGGTTATATGACTCAAACTTGCTCTATTTGTAGTTTTAAATTTTGAATTTTCCCCAAGCATGCTCTTTTGTTTTATTTTAAAGGGTTTGGCTCTGCCGACGAAAAGGAAAATTGAGTAATTCATATAGGGGAGAATTGTTTGATACAAGGTGGGAAAGCTGTGCAAACCCAACTGAGATTTTTTTTTTCAAATTGAAACGAAAGGTCTCTTAAAACTCAAGAATCCAGCGTCTAAAAATATTACAATTGTATCTTTTTTTTGCTAGCTATTCTTGTGAACTCGTTCCCCTACCTAGTAGTATCACTGCTTTATGCTTGGGTTTGCTCACACATCTGATTGTTCTGAAAAGCTAGCGTTTTACCTTGTGGTAATTGTCGTTGTCTTTTATTAAATTCTCTTTGCAGTCCATTTTCAATCGAGTTCAAAGTGTCCATAGTCATCAGCTTTCAGTCAGAACTGTCCAAATTGCAGAAAAAATCTGATCCAAGAACTCCACGACTGTGGGTAAGCATTTCTCTGAATTTCATTGTAGAGGAAACCTATTTGTTTGCATCTTAACTGTCTTTCAAATCTCAGCTGGCAATGGAAACTTTACCGCTTGAACTTGTTCGAACAAGATAAGGCGATCTGTAAAGACAATATTTGGAGAACTGTGCATAGAATGTAAGAATGCAGTATTAGTTTTGATTATATATATTTAATCTACTATCATAGCTGTTGCTTTACCTATATGTGATTGGTGCACTCAACACAGGCATGCATGGACCAAATATTTGTAAGATATTATGATGCATTTTCAATCGTCCGAATTGAAATCGTCTTCATGTTAGCAGATTGAAAATTTTAAAGATGCAGAAGGTTTAAAATTAATCTCCCTGTATCCAAGCACGCTGACTTCCATGCCTCTGTTTAACACTCAAGCTGTTTTATGCATCTGACCTTTTACATGAAACTAAACCCAATCTAATCTTCCAACTCTTTTCATCTTTTGGTGTCCAATAACTCCATAAATGGCCACCTTCTAGCACATTTTTTTTTTGCTCCTTTTAGTTTTTTTTTTTTTTTAACAAAATAACAATTAAGTAGTAGTTGTGGGCAAGAATAAGCGAGTGTTAGACTACAAAACCAATAATAGCTCATGAGGGCATTTATACAGAGTGATATAGCAGCTAAGAGAACGAGCTTCTAATCCAGCATACTATTTCGCAATGCTGCAATTAAGAGGAGAATATTTCTTAGATTTTAATGCAGCTGAGGGCTATTGTCATTGTGAAATTCAAACATGGGGATGCATGACAGCTAAAATTCCCGGAAATAAAACAAATACTGCATGGAACGAGAAACAAAAATGAACAAGCCTAACATGTTACACTTGCAACAAAATCTATATCCTTACTAGCCATTTACCTGTGCTTCGCCACAATTAAAACTATATTTTTTCAACACAAAAAAATATATATATATTAAGAGTTTGGGATATTAAGATTGTAAGATTTTTTTTATTATACTATAAATTTGGGGGAAATAATCAATTTGTGCAGAATTTCTACGAAATGCAAGTTTTTAATAAAATATATGAATTTTAAATTAATATAAATTTATCTGTTTAACAGGATTCAATGAAATTACCAGTATAAAATTACCATCATCATTATAAAGACAAGAAGATTCAGATACATGAATTATCAAATTCACTGTATTAAAATTAGTTTATTTCATAATCTAATTTAAATTAAATATAATAATAAAATATAAATTGTGAAAACAATTACGATAACTTAAGAACAAAAAAAAATCTTTGATTTTCTACCTATAAAAAGAAAAAAAATCATTGAAAATTCATTGCAAAGTTACCATCATTATCATGACTATAAAAGCTAAAATTACTATCACCATTACAACCAAAACAATTAGAATAATTAAATTGTCCCAAATTTATTTATTTTTTTTACAGAAAAACAAGCAAGAAAACAATAAAACAAACAATCACTAAAATTATCATTTTTATTACACAAACACTGAAACCATAAAATTATCACAAAAAAATTTAAAAAAAGAGTAAACAAAAACAACCAAAAAAAAGAAGAAAAAAAACTAAAATAAATATTTTGAGCATAAAAAAATCATATGATCCGAAAAACAGATAAAAATGACAGAAAACCATATTTTTATTTTAAAATTTATTTTCATATATTTTTATTTTTATTTATTGATGTCAAAAATAATTTTAAAAAACATAAAAAAAATATTATTTTAAAAACAATTTAAACAAGTATAGAGAATTTGTTTGGTCCAAGATGAGGATTTTTTATTTATTTTGGGAAGTGTGAAGCGTAAATAAAGGGGAAGGCGGCCATTTAATTGTTCGTGAGCTATGGAAAAGAAATGAGGGATGAGATGTAGGGAAGCAGTTCAAGAACCGTATGCTGGTTCAGAATGAGACTTCAGAGACTGGAGAGCAGGCTTTCTGCAACATGCAGATGGAATCATTACTGTAGGATACTCTTGAAAAGAAGGTTTGATTTCTACTAATGAGTTTTTATTATTACGTACATTCATTTTGCTAGAAGAAAATGAGCTTCTGCATTTAACATTCAAGTATTCTGACCAAACAAAAAACACAACGTATGCCAGTTTTCATAGATTACAACACTTGAGATCTCTCTAGCTGTTAGAGAGAATCTTGGTAGTTTTATGCAGTTCTGAGGGAACATCTGCTATAACCATTCTTTCACTTGGCAAATCAGCAGAACATCGAAGTCCAATTTGCAGGATTGATTCCAAACACTTCTTTACCTTTTCAATGCTGACGCTGCTTCTGCCTCTTGGACCATTTCTCCTTGTCTGAACTTCCTCTTGGATATCAATTGAAAGTAGAGGATCAATAGTCTCCATTACCCGACCAGGAAGGGCTGCTTCAACGAAACTATGCAGGTTAAAGTCACCTGTAAACATGCTGTCGGTGGGCCTTTTTCCTGTGAACATCTCCAGCAAGAGAATTCCATAGCTATACACATCACCATGTGTTGAAGCCTCTCCTCCCATTCCATATTCTGCAATTTAAGCAAAAACTAACAAAGCCTTTTACTAAGATTGCCTAGATATCATAGCCATCATATATCATTTTCGAAATTGGAATTATAATTGCATGTATTGCAGAAAATACAAACATGATTATTGGATATGTAGCAAGTTGATTTCTAAATGAATATGAGAAAGGGTAGTTGCTTAATATTTTACCTGGTGCTACATAACCAATGGTTCCTCGTATGCAAATTGAGCTGGAATCTGTAGAAAATGATTCCCCAGCAGCAGCTAACAGAATCTTTGCCAGGCCAAAATCACCCACTTGAGCAGTAAGGTCATTGTCAAGAAGGATGTTGCTCGGTTTTAGATCACAATGAAGCACTGTCGTTTCACACTGGTTGTGAAGATAATCTAATGCCAGGGCCACATCAGTCGCTATGTTTATTCTCTGCAACAGAGTTAAATTTTTGAAGTTCTGTGATTCCGGTGAACTTGCATGTAACCAGCTCTCCAAACTCCCATTTGACATGAACTCGAAGATCAAAGCCTTGAAGTCATTGCCTTGGAAATCAATGGTTGAGCAAGAATTTACAATTCTGACAAGATTTCGGTGTCTGATATTCCTCAACGTGTTGATTTCAGCCATGAAAGTCTTGTTGGCTCCTCTTTGTCGAAGCTTGAATACCTTCACAGCTACTTGATCATCAGATCCAAGTGTACCTTTGTAGACAGTGCCGTATTTTCCATCCCCAATTATGTTGGTCGAAGAGAACCCACCAGTAGCATGTACAAGTTCCGAATAGGAAACTCTCTGGTATTTCTTCTCTAATGGTGAGGCCAAAGAAGGTACACTTTTTTTTTGTTTTCTCCTGTGTATAACAGCACAGGCAGATGCCACAACCAGAAAAAGGAAAAGTGCAGCACAACTTGCAAGAATTACTACCTTCCGGTGAGCTCCAGTCTTTCGTCTCTGTTTTGGGCATTCATGCAATTGCAGTGCCTTGATTCCTCCACATAGCTTGTCATTTCCGGCAACTGAAAATGCACTAGCATTGGTGAAAACTCCTTCAGCTGGCACTTCACCATCAAAATTGTTACCGGAAAGGTTGAGATAACCAAGAAGAGGTAATTCGCCAAGAAACTTGGGAATCTGCCCAGACAAGTTGTTGTGGGCAAGGTCAAGGACTCTAATACTTCTTAGCTTCTTGAAAGAAGGAGGAATAGTTCCTTCAAAGAAGTTGTCCTTCAAGTTGAGGTATTCCAACATGACACAACTCTCGATAGAACTTGGAATTTTTCCAGATAATTTGTTATCTGAAACATCCAATTTAATCAGATTTCCTGCGTTACCCAGTTGTGATGGTAATGGACCTGCTAAATTATTAGAAGACATAAAGAGGCCAAATAAAGAATCGATACCAGCAAGTTTCTCAGGTATCGCACCACTAAGATGATTGTATGAAAGACTTAACTCATTTAGTTGACTGTAATTTTCCAGAGAAACTGGTATAGTTCCCTCAAGAAAATTTTCTGCTAGACTGAGATTAACCATTCGAGAAAGGTTTCCGAAGGAGGATGGAATATTTCCAGAGATTTTGTTTGTGTAAACATGAAGCTCTTGCAACTTGGAAAGTTTTCCAATAGAATCAGGTAATCTCCCTGTAAGCATGTTTTCAGAAAAGTCAAGATACCCCAAGTTTTTAAGATTTTCAATCTCTACAGGAATGTCTCCAGTCAAGTAGTTAGTCCCGAGTGAAAACCAAATGAGGTTGGTCGAGAGATTTGCAATAGAAATTGGCAATACGCCTCTAAGGCGATTTTCAAAAAACCACACCTCTCTTAAAGTGGTGCAATTGGTTAAGGAGGTAAGAAAAGTTAAATCACTCCCATTCTCATCCCCAAGCGGATTGCCACCAAAGTTTATTGTTTCAAGGTTTTGCAGGTTTCCCAAATTTTTTGGAACAGGCCCGGTTAAAGCATTATATGCTAAATCAATATCTACGAGTC
Organism: Salix caprea; assembly: GCA_964035475.1. NCBI lineage: Eukaryota > Viridiplantae > Streptophyta > Magnoliopsida > Malpighiales > Salicaceae > Salix > Salix caprea. The sequence continues at coordinate 4,784,385 of OZ037753.1, read as the reverse complement.
CTGAGGAATTGACGAAAGATTCTGGAATATGACCCAAGAATTGGTTGCTTGCAAGATAAAGACCTTGCAGATTGGGTAGGGTTGATCCTATATAACGCGGGAGGGGACCGGTTAATTGGTTAAACCCTAATGAGAGCACATTGAGGGATGAGATATTGTAAAGCTGTTCAGGAACCATACCAGACAAATTGTTGGAATAAAGAGTTAGAAAATCTAAGGCATAGAGTCGTCCAAGTTCATCAGGAATGATTCCATCCAGATTGTTCAATGCTAGACTTGCACGCTGCATGCTAGAGAGGTTCCCAAATGAAGGTGGGATTGAACCAGTGAAATGATTCTTGCCGAGGCTCAATCCGAGGAGCTTAGATAACGAGCCAAGTTCACTGGGAATTTTCCCTCTAAAATTGTTTCCGTATAGATTCAGGAATTCGAGGTTAGAAAAATGACTCAAGTTGGAAGGAAGTTCACCTTGGAAGGAGTTGTCTTCTAGAGAAAGGTATCTCAGTCGAAACAACCGGCCAATTTCTGGAGGAAGAATCTGATGGAATCTGTTTGTACTGAGATCAATCACCCTGAGGAATGTGAGATTCCCGACATGGGGAGACAGCGAACCTGCCAGATGAAGTGAAGACAGATTCAAGGAAGTCACTCTTCGATGCCTGCGACCGCATGTAACTCCTTGCCAGTTGCAAAACTGCAGCGAGCTGTTCCATGAGCTTAAACTGTTGGAAGGATCGTGTGATATAAGATCCTTAATGGCAAGCAAAGCATGCTGGTCTGTCTCATTTGTGAAGCCAGAAGTGGTGGCTTCGATGTAGTTGATGAACAAAAGCATGCCCATGAACCAAAGAAGTGAGTTCAGTAGCCCTGAAAGCATTTTTCTTTTCTGGTTTTTTTGCGGTGCTTGTGCTTGATGAAAGCAGGATGAGCTTAAGTAAGAAGCCAAGATACAGTGGTGTAAAATGTAAGTGGAAACCAATACGAATGGAAACAGGGAGGGGCCCTTGACTTGACTTTGCGAAGATGCTTGTACTATTCATAGTCTTTTTCTTGTTGGAAAAGTGTAGCACGGCAACACAAATTAAATTAAGGGGGTTTGCCATGAATCTTCCTCTTCCTAAATGGTCACCATCTAGCACATTTTTTGCTCCTTTTACGGTTTTTAACTTATTAAACCCACTTAAATCCATAACTTGTTTGATGGGTTAATTCACAATGCCATGGTCGATTTAATATTTGATCCTCTAAGGTTAATTGAAGTTTTTTAAGCATTTACTTAATTTTCAATTTTCAATACTTGTCGAGGTTAACAAATTTTAAAGAATTTACCATGATTAAAAAAAACAAGTGGTAGTTTTGGGCAAGAATAAGCGGGAGTTGGACTACAAAACCAATAAGAGCTCTCGTCCTTGATCCATCTTTACCCACAGCATTTATACCCAAGAATGCTTTCTTTAATCCATCCCCGGAAATAAAACAAGCACTGCATGGAACGAAAAACAAAAATGAACAAGCCTAACATATTACACTTGCAACAAAATCTATATCTTTATCTTAAATTTCTCCAGCTTGTAAATGTGTATTGCTCTCAATGTTCATGGACTTCGGGGCCAAGTTGACGGCATTCATCATTTGTGCTGAGAAAGAAAGGTAGTAGATAGGTGCCGTGATTGGTGAATGAGATGAGAAAAGTCAAGTCATTGACATCTTCTTCCGCAATACATATTTTGCCAATATTCAGAATTTGAAGTTCGTAGAGGTTTCGTAGATTTATTGGCATGGACCCTTAGGAGTCCATGTCATAGGTCGAGCAAATGGTGCTCCATGCCAACCAATTATGACCCTAGAGAAAATGTTAAGCAATTGGCCTTTGGAAATTTCCTCTCATCGTATCAAAACTAGATTTATGACCACAATTTGGCTTATATGTATTGTTTGAAAATAATATAAATTATATTTTGGGACTTCATTTAACTGTTTAAATTTTTAGGTTAGATAGTTCCTTGACATGATATCATAGCCTTGTTGACCCAGCGGTCACGAGTTCAAATATATCTACCCTCATTCTAATTGATAAAAATTAAGCATAAGGTAGTATAGACATGTGTACAAGTTTCAAGCCTAAAAAGCTTTCATTTGAAGGGGTATGTTAGAGAATAATATAAATCATATTTTAGAATTTCACCTAACAGTTTAAGCTTTTATGTGAGATGGTTTCTTTACCGGAGTTAAATCCATGAGATAGAATGTTGTTGTTTGTCTGTTCCTCCATGGTTTAAGCTGAGGGTGTGAACACTGGAAGTTTTGTGTCTTTATGAGGCAACTTACAAAGAAAAAAAAGCTAAAAATTTGAAGTCACTGTCCTATTCACTAAAATTTCCACAAAGAGAAAAACTTCTACGAATGAAAGCTTTGTGGAATATATTTCTGGAAGCATTCAGAATGAAAAAATTAGCGACGGTAAATTGACTTGACCACCTCTGAAGTTTGTCTGCCAAAGAATCTTGTGAATTTCTCATGGACTGAAGCATCGACCTCCTTCTTGGTGGTAAGTCTAGAAAGTAAGAAGGGGTGCGCATTTGTTGGCATGATTTAATGGAAATAATTTGGTCAAGTCCAGTATCGTCCAATTTGGGATAGAGATCATGGTTTCTTGAAGAGAACAACTTGTGTACAGGGCAACTGTTTTTGCAAGCACATCATTCTGGGAAGAATCGAGACTTGGATCTTGTGGAAAATGGATCTTGAACATAACAGAAGGGCCTGACAGAAACATATAGAACTATATGTGATAGGTGCACTCAGAAAAAGCAGTTTTGTGTGTTTGGTTACCATGTTTTTATATTGTTGTCAACTTGTGAAATTACTTTAAAGGACACACACACACACACACACACACACACACACACACACACACATATATATACATTGTTTTTTTAAATATTGTAGATTTAATAATTATAATAATAAAATATAATTAATAATTCATGTAAATTAGACACTTGTTTTTATTCTCTCATTAAACTAATTGCAATTCCATCATAAACTAAATCCATACATGAAGGTTACGGTGATCCCTTGATATTCGATCGAGGAAGAACATCTGGTAAAATATCATTAGGAACAACATCTGCAATCCATACTGAGTTTCAGGATCTCTATCTACATGTTGTAGAGATATAATTCCAAGGCCCAATCTAGTTGCAAGTTTCTGAATTTTATCTAGGAATGCGCTGATCTTCTCAACTTTCTGATCCATAATCAATCGAAAAACAACAGGATTATGGTGTGAAACAAAGTTACGCGCCTTTCCTTTTCATTAGGACTGATCTCTATCTACACATTTTTTTATTTTTTAAAAAATATGATTATTATAAAATTAAACTGGGCCTGACCCAACTAAATGGGTCGACCCAGCCAAGTCGGGCCAAAAGGCCCAACTCTATTAGACTTGGGCTGGGCCGAGAGTAGGTCCAGCCCAAGAGTTAAAAAATGGGATGTTGCACTGTTCATGTATTACGTGAACAATGCAGAGTAAATTAATTCACTCTTGCACTGTGCACTGTTCACGTAACACGTGAACAATAACATGGTGGTCGCCCGACTATGACGAGAAGCTCACCTTCCGCTATCGCTGGGTAGAGGAGGCCAAGGTGGTTCTTCTTGTGATGGTGGTGTCAGAAATGGTGGTCCGTGGTGGCCAGGAGAAGCGTTGGAAGGTTGCTGCTATTTTTGTGATGTCGTTGCCGCTACTTGTACCGGGGCTTGTTACTGCCATAGTTGTCAGTTTTGTTTTGTTGCGGCCAAAATGGCCAAAACATTTCGTATCAGTAAAAAAATATGACAAAATAGCGTTGTTTTTTCCTCGATTTAAATTCTGGTCCGCTCCAGATTTTTCAGTCAAATACCGGCCGAAACGTGCTGGTATGATACCGATTGTGCCATTTTGACCTTAAAAAAAAATCAAAGAAACTGTTTCTTGTGTCGCAAATCCCAGGTTCTGTTTTGTCTCAACTACCATCATTTCTCCTGTGTAAGGTATGAGCTTGCCATAAAAGATGATGTTGTCTGAGGAATTAGTAGAGCTGGCAGTACTGGTAAATTCTTCACTGAAAAACTCAAAAAGATTTTGATGATCAAAAGAGGAGCTTCGGTAGTCATCAATATCATTGCAGTTGTCATTTTTCTCTCTTGCAAAAAGACAAGAGAAAAGGTTTCTAGCAGAGGCAACGAAAGAAAACAGGTAGCGCCAGAAGACATTCGTTCTGAAATTGCAAGCTATGAGCAAAATTTGAAAGTCTTCAAATTTGAAGAGGTAAGGAAATCTACTGAAAATTTTAGTTCAAAAAGTAGAATAAATGGCTCTATGTATCGTGGAGAGTTTGGTGGGAAGATCCTAGCTGCCAAGAAAATGAGTAGAGATGTAACAAAAAAAGTGAACATTCTGAAGAGGATCAATCACTTGAATTTGATAAAGCTTTGAAGGTGTATGCGAAAATCGTGGTTGTTTCTACCTTGTTTTGGAGTATATGGGAAATTATCTATTATACTAAAAGAGCTCAGAGTTGTTATTGTAGCTTGTGTGTGTTTTTACTATGGATTACAATAGTATTGCTTAGTTTTCGGGTTGTTCGAGTGGTCGGTTTACTGTTTTTTTTCTTTTTGCACAGTAAAATAACGATTTTGTCTTTCAAAAAAGACAAAAAACGGCTCCTGGGCGGAGGGGTTACACGGTAATTGCACAATTTTGGTTTGGTCCGGGTCGCCGCTTTTTTTTTTATATATTTCTTTTCATAGTAAATTAACCATTTTGTCCCTCGAAAAGGACAAAAATCAGGTTTGGACGGGAGGGGTGCCACGTGCATTTCATATTTTTTAAAAAATGGCTAAATACGGATATAACTCTTAATAGGACAAAATAGATGACTTGGGTACAGGGGTAGCGCGGTAATTGACCATAATTTTTTATTATTTATCTCGGGTTACTGTGGGCGCGTGTGTCACACGCGGGCCACGGTGATCCGCCTCGCGTCCTCTTTGGGCGGTGCGTGCAGTGTCATACGGTGGAGGAAAATATGCATCTGGCTTCTCTGTGGATGCGCCTCCGTGTGATCTTCCTGATGGTGTGGCACATGCAAGCCAAAGGTGGCTGGAGACGAGACGATGGGTGGTTGAACTTTTTTCCCCCTTTTTCTCTCTCCTTCACCCTAAACTACTCAACAACCCCCAGATTTTCTTGCTTTTGCATTTCAGTCCCTTAGCTTTTAATTGTGTTATGTGGTCCTTATTTCTACTATGTAAGTTTTGATTTGTTTCAATTGTGTATTTCGATTGAAATTGATTATTTATTGCATTTTCATTTCGGTCCTTATTCTTTTAATTTTCGGATTGCTTTTAAATCCCTTAATATATTCAGTACATAAGATTTGATTCGGTACATAATATATTTGGTATAGCATCTTGATTTTGAATCTCTCCCTTTATACAAAACAAGGAGAAATAGTGTTCCCCACGTTATTGTTCACCGAAATACAAATCATTTTTTTTTAAAAAAATTATTGCATCTTTATAGGCTCAAATTGATGGCAAATTAAAACATATTTATTAAGAAAATACAAGATTTAAAGATATAAGACTAAAATAAAAAAATACACCAAAAAGAGATGGTTTGACTAAAATTAGGACTATATATAAACTTCAGCCCTAACTTCTCAGGTTATAAGTTTTTAGTCCCTGACAATTTATAAAATTCAGTTTTTTTTCTCCCATAGTTTGATAGAGAAGAGACAAAGAGTGGTTGGATTCAGATGATAGAGAGAGAAAATCTTAGTTGAGACCGACTCTAATTATAAAAATGAGTGATTTTGGTTTCAATGAATTTTTTTATGAGCAATATTTCGACAAGGTGTTTTATCTTAAACTTGTTTAAAATGATAAATCTGAACCTGAAATGAATTTTAATATTGAGTTGATTGTGGGTTCTGGAAATAACTTTTGACTTGTTAGAGGCTATTAATATGTTTTACAAGGAATTCAAGGTATTTTTTCTTATGGAATTTTCAGTTTGAAACATGGTTAAAAATGATTTTTTTTTTGGTTTGAAATAGACTAGCCTAATTTTACATCGATAAAAAATCATTGGAATCCAAGTAGTATAGGCGACGTGTCATTTGCCTCAGCAAGGCAGGCGACATGTGGCCTCTATTTTTTATCTTCAAATTATTAAGGGTAGAATAATTTAAGAGAATTAAGAAAATAAAGCCTAGACGCATGGGCTGCTCCAGCCCCACGCGCTTGGTCTTTTTTGTGGAGGCCTAGGAGCTCTATCTTCTTAGCTCGAGAGATTAAGATTTTGTTTTGTATCATTTACGATTATAATTGTGTTTTTTCTTCTAATTTTATCACTTAGTATTTAGTTAACTATTAATTGGGTAATGTAATTTGTTTTGATTTGATTTTGCAAATACTTTGATATTTTTATGGTTCTATAGGTTTTTATTTTAGATAAATAAAATAATATAATTTTTTTTTAAACCCAATTAATTTTATAATTTAAGTCATGAGTTTGAATGATTTATGTGTTGGCTCGAATGAAATTGATATTTGGTTTTTGCATAAATAGCTCTCCATTTATTTAATTAGATCATGGTTCTTTTGAATTCCTCTTAAGATTCTTTTTATGTTTATAAATACATCATAAAAAGTGTGTATATATATATATTAAAATAATTAACGTGGGCAAGGCAAATAACTAAGTAAATACTAGAGCACAAACATCCCTTCATCCCCAAACATGGCATAACATACTAGTGGCTATGGTATTAATACTATCCATTTTTGTCTTCTCTTTTCCTCCTTTCTTTCTCTCTGCATCCTTCAGACATGAACCATGATTCTTTTGTAGATAATTTTAAGAAAAGTTCTTGTACATCCATGTTTTCTTGAATTTCATTAATTTTTTGACATGCATAAAGTTTTTTCATAAGTGTTTGAATGGTTAGAAAATCCATATTTTATGAATCTTGTATTGCAACCTTCATATTAATGGATTATTTTTTTGGCAATGAGCATATAATCTTTTCTACTACATGTGTTTCCTTCATCTTCACCTAATATTTCTTCATTTGATTGTGTATGACCAATATTTTAGGTAAGTAATTTGAAATACTTTCTAATTCAAATATCTATGATTTTTCAAAGTTAGCTTGTAGCTTCTATAGGCCTACATTTCTTATATCATCAAGTCCTTGGTTTAATTATTGCAAAACTTCTTTTGCTTTCTTAATAGTGGTTACATTAGCTCCTATCTCAAAAATGACATCATATAAACATTGGTGGATAATGTGAGTGTTTGTTAATCTTTTCTTTGTACCTTTTGCATAACCTATCTTTGGGTTGAAGTCAGCATTGCTTTGTCTATAGGCTTTTCAAAGTTTTTTCAACCGTTATTCACACATCTTGAAAACCTAGCCAATCTTTCATCCAAATACACAAAGTCTTACAATTATCCTTTATCAAACAAGAAGATTGAAATGATAACTTTGAATTAACTAATGTTTCTCTATACACATTTAAATTATGCTCCCAATTATAAGCCTATTTATAGGTATAAAGCACTACAAAATTAAAAAATTAAACTAAGCCAAACTAATTGTAATTTGATCAGGAAAGTATTATAGTGACTTAATTGGTTAACTGTTTTGTAATCAGTCATCTGATTCATTTAATTTAACTGGTTGACCATTTTTCAACTCATAGGCTGATTCTTCTATTTTACAAAAAAAAACCAAATTCTAATTTACTTCCTCACATGTTGAGATGTTTATATCTTATTACAAATATCATTTGGGGAGCATAAGCAAACAAAATAAAAAGTGTTTAAAAGGAATAATAATCATAAGGCAATGTAGTTTTTGCTTCTCAATTCGGTTTTTCTTCTTCTCAATTTGGTTTTTTTTTTTTATAAAAGCGGAATGGAACAGAAAATACTTACCCTAACTGCAACACTCCAAATAGCTAGAATTTTAATCACATGGATACCATTTTGAGTCACCAAGCTTCTGCAACTTTTTAGGGAAAAAAGTAATTTTGTTTTGTAACGGCAAGTTCCTCCATATATTAATTAGCCCATATTCATTGTTAGTGCCATACTTCTGAAAGGATGGTCTCTCTCTTTACACAAGCTGTAAAACTCTTCTGGAGCTATAAATACTCTAGCACCTAAACCAGCTATGGTTTCGATCCTGTCCATTTTTTTCTTCTGTTTTCCGACTATCGCTCTCTCTGCATCGTTCAGACAAATCTTCCTGCCACCCACAGGCTTCGGCCCTGAATCCCTTGCCTTTGAATTTCCCGGCGGAGCCTTCTATTGTGAAATTCATGAAGCGGAATGTAAAAGAAGAACCAAAATACTGGAATAATCCCTTGTGTATTGAACTGTGTTAGTAGCCGATTATATACATCAGAGAGACCTATAATTAAGGAGAGAAAACAGGACATAATTACAGCATAAAGATTTACAAGATAAATATGGAAACATAATATTTGCATGAAACTCTTCATGATCAGCCATATCTTTTAGGATCAGCATTAGCCATATCTTCAAGATTAGCTACATCTCTTCCATATCTTCAATATCCCCCCTCAAGGTGGAGCATGAAGATTCTGAATGCCCAGCTTGCGAAGAAGAAAATGAAAGCGATCACGTCCCAGAGCTTTAGTTAGAATATCGGCTAATTGAAACTGTGTTGAAACATATTGAGTAGCAATGATGCCAGACTGTAAATGCTCACAAATGAAATGGCAGTCGATCTCGATGTGTTTGGTACGCTCATGGAACACAGGATTAGCAGCGATATGTAAAGCAGATTGATTATCACAGTGAAGAGACATTGGTTGAGAGTGAGTGATGAAAAAATCAGCCATAAGGCTATGTAACCATATCAATTCACTAGTGGTGGCAGCCACAGAGCGATATTCTGATTCAGCGGAGGAGCGGGACACCGTGGGTTGTTTCTTGGACTTCCATGATATAGGAGCAGTACCAAGAAAGATGTAGAAACCAGTAATTGATCGTCTAGTCATAGGACAGCTTGCCTAGTCAGCATCGCAATAAGCCTTAATCTGAAAATCATTCTGAGAAGGAAAGAATAGACCTTGACCAGGAGAACTTTTTAAATAGCGCAGAACATGATAGGCAGCATCAAGGTGTGGCTGATAGGGTTTTTGCATGAATTGACTGAGAAGTTGCACTCCATAAGTGATATCTGGACGGGAGATTGTGAGATAAATAAGTCGTCCAATTAAGCGACGATATTGTCTTGGATCTTGCAAGGGTTCACCAAAATCTGATGACAGGCGGTGGTGCTGAGGAATTGGAAAGCCAGTTGGCTTGCTGCCAGCCATACCAGTTTCTTTTAACAAATCAAGGGTATATTTTCGTTGACAGAGAGATATTCCTTGTGGAGAACGAGCCAACTCTAAGCCAAGAAAATACTTGAGTGTGCCGAGATCTTTGATGGAGAAACATGTGCTGAGATACTGCTTGAGTTTCTGTATCTGCACCGAATCATTTCCTGCAATAACCATGTCGTCAACATTGTTGCTACCCAATTTTTGACTCTTTATTTTTTTTATGTTTCGGAAAAAAGTATTTCAAAAATAGATTTTTGTTCAAGGGCGAAATTGAGTAAATTGAGAGTTTAGTGGTCGATTGGGGTTTAAATCGCGAAAATCAGGAGCTGAGGACCAGTTTGGAAAGTCACGTAAAGCCAAGGTTGAGATTGAATTTTTGATGGGATTTAATTGCATAAAAAGTTTAAATCCAATTGGGTGCATTTTTAGAATTTTTAAAGGACCAAATCATATTTTTACCTTCTTTGGATTTTTTGAAATCTGCATAAAAAAAGAAACATGCACTGGCGTGCATTGAATTTTCAGGCGCGACTTATTGATCACAGCAGATCAATCACATTTTTCCTAATCAGTCGTGATTTTCTTCCCGCTCAACAGCTCAAAATCCCTAGTAGGAATACCCTGCATTAAACGTGATTTCATTCCTGATTTTCCTGATCTTCAGTCACCCATTCAATCGTGATTTCATTCCTGATTTTCCTCTGATTGCATTCAATACCCTGCTTTAAACGTTGATGAACGTTGGGTGGCTCTGGCTATAAATAGAAGCAGAGACGAAGAGAAAAGGGGGGGGGGGGGGAAGAAGAGAAAACAAGGGAGGAGAGGAAAAGAAAAGAAAGAAATTCACGCAGAAAGGAGAGAAAAAGGATAGAGAAAAAACGAAAAAAAGAAGAAGAAAAGCATAGCACCTTCATCTCGGTGCAGCTCTCTCCCTCTCTCTCTCAGTCTCGTTTTTTTCCCATTTGAAACTAAACCCCTGTTTTCTTTCTCACTCTCGGCAAGTAACCACCACCACTGTCGACCACCATTCTTGCTCTTTCTCATCACCATAAGCCACCCCTCAACCCCAGCAACTCCTCCACCATCTCAGACGAAGGAAGAGGCGACGACAGCAGCGATAGCAGCAGCCCCTGCAACGTGACAGCAGACATTCCGACGACCACTCCGGCGACCACAGGCCACTATTTCCGACGAAACAACGATCAGAAGAATCACCACGACCTCCTCTACCCAACAGTATAAACAGGTAAGCATTTCATCACACTTGAAAAATCACATTGTTACTGTTCATCTTCTTTGTTTTTGCATGCGGGGAGTGAATTCGTTCACTCCCCGGGTCGGGTCAGGTTGGGCCGGGTTTGGCACCTGGCCCGACCACTAAAGGAACTGGGCTTCCAGCCCGTCTTGGCTGGAATCGCAGCCCCTTAGGCGTGCTTCAACCCAGCCCCTTAGGCGGGCTGGCAGCCAAGCCCCATAGGCGGGCTGGCAGCCCAGCCCCACAGGCGGGCTGGCAGCCCAGCCCCATAGGCTGTGGCAGTCCAGCCCACCCCTATATATATATAATAAAAACAATATAAATATACAATTTTCCAAAAATATTTTATTAAAAGAAAAAATGTGTTGTTTTCTTGCATAAGGCCAATACACTAGCATATTTTAAAAATTGTCTTTCTTTTGAAAAATATATATTATCTTGAGTTTTGAAAAGAAAATGAGTTTTAGCATGGATTTCGCAAAGAAAAAATCATTTCTTGCATTTTGAGATTTTACAACATGTTTGTAAAATCCAAAGGGTATTGGCCAATATTTCAAAAAATATAAAAATCTTATTTTTTTCTTTGGGAATTTATTATTCACCATCGGTATTTGGATAAATAAATCCTAAGGGGTTAATATCCAAAATATTCGGCGGGAATGATATGCTATTATTCACCATCGGTATTTGGATAAATAAATCCTAAGGGGTTAGTATCCAAAATATTCGGCGGGAATGATATGATATTATTCACCGTCGGTATTTGGATAAATAAATCCTAAGGGGTTAATATCCAAAATATTCGGCGGGAATGATATGCTATTATTCACCATCGGTATTTGGATAAATAAATCCTAAGGGGTTAATATCCAAAATATTCGGCGGGAATGATATGCTATTATTCACTGTCGGTATTTGGATAAATAAATCCTAAGGGGTTGATATCCAAAATATTCGGCGGGAATGATATCCCATTAGCCATTTAATTAACATATGTTTTTTTCAAAGCCATAGCAAGTCATAAGCAAACCAAAACGTCAAGCAGCTTACCTTAGGTAGGGCGTACTAGGGGTGCTAAAACCTTCCCTTTACGCAACCAACCCCTTACCCTAGAATCTCTGAAAGACCAGTTTTAGGTTTCCTAGTAACCATTAATACTAGGTGGCGACTCCCTTTTTTTCAAATAAAGAACCCCCCCCCCCCCCCGACACTATTGAATCCCCGCACACGGGGAAGAGTCGTCACGATGCCGCATTACTAAATTTTTTTGGGGTGTGACAGAATGGCGACTCCACTGGGGACTTGGGCTAAGCTTGACAGTTTTATTTGTTTATGATATGTTATTTTTTATTTGTTTATTTATTTATTTATTTTCATGTTGCTATGGATTATTTATAAGCTTTAGCATGCATCTTTACATCCTGTCATCATGCATCACTTTTTTATTTTGAGAGCACACACTAAACTTTAAGTTAAGTGGGGGACTAGCAGCTTACCTATGACTTGAGTCAAGGTTGAAGTTTGTGTAAACCCCAACTCTTTGCTGAGTGTTTAGACTGGTGGTGATTGGTATACGTGCCATATCACTATCTGCTGAACCCCCATATCGCCTTTACGAGGGTGATCACTGGGACAGCAAGAGACCCTCTTTAGAGACCAAGTAGTAAACCTACCTTATGTCTCACGTAAAGGAACTAGAACCTATCGTTAGGATGTATGCTCCGTAATATCTTTCACATAAAATGGAAAAAACCTAAAAAGCATCTTTGCTTTACAGGTCTTGTGAACGAAATGGCCACAACCACTAAACTTTCCGTCATGGAGTATGGGAAAAGTTCTGAATTGTCGCAATTGATTGAAGGAGACTGCCTTAAAGGCGATGCTATGAGGCTATCACCAATCAAGAATGTGGATTGCGTTATAAATGAGGTGAACAAGTTAACGACTCATTTTCAGGATGTGGATAAGGACGCATTTTTCAGAAAATACGGACGCCTGATGGAGATTACGAAGGTAGATGTTTTAAGCCCAGCGGTGCGAGCTCTAGTTCATTTCTGGGACCCTGACTACCGTTGTTTTTCTTTTGGGAGCGTAGATCTATGTCCTACTATGGAGGAATACGGGATGTTGACTGAGTTTCCGAATGACCTATACAGAGTTTATTTCCCTTTGAGATCTGACAAGGTCATTCCTGAACTATCGAAGCTACTCAGGATCCCCAACTTGGAAAGGTCTTTGGAAAAGAAAGCTGCTGGTCTGAGATGGAAGATGCTGGAGTTGGAACTAGAACAGAAGTCCGGGTTAGAGAAAGAAAGATTGATTGCATTAGGCATATTTGGCCTTGTGTTATTCCCAAGTCGGACGGGTATAGTAAGCTTAGAAGCTGCTGCTGCTTATGTGGAGTATGAGAATACACAAATCAACCCCGTGGCCTCTGTTTTGGCTGAAACCATCATGACACTTAATCACTGTCGGAAAGCCGGGAAAGGGGCAGTGAGATGTTGCACGCAGCTGCTATATATCTGGATGGTTAGTCACATTGAGACAAAAAAACCTGTCTTCAATAATTTTTGGTGGTTCAACCAGAAACCATTGAGGATAGTGGAGGAAAAAGAATGGGGGGATCTAGACAACCAAGGTTGGGTAGAAAAGCTAAAAGCTATGCCTAGTGGTGGTTTGAAATGGAAGGCCCTTTGGGCCAAAGCAGTGGATGTCCTAATGAGTTGCGGGCAAAGGTGTTGGGTTCCGTTGGTAGGGATTACCGGTTATGTGAGTTATGCTCCTGCTCTCGTGGTAAGACAGCATGGGGGCATGCAATTCGTTCCAATGACCAAAGGAATTGCTAAATTTTTTGGTTTGTTTAAAGATCCTGTTGCACAAGAAGTCGTAAGAGCCATCAAACAAGATTGGAAACATCTAGTTTTGTTAGAAATAAAAGGTTTGGGAGATCCCAATGCAAGTGAAGGGTATGCAAAATGGAGAAACTTAGTTGCTTCAGCCGCGACCAATGAAGAATTAAAGTCTCCACAAACTGAAGAAAAGTCTGTTAAGAGGAAAAGAGTTGACAGTGAAGGAGAATTGAGAAGGCAAATTGAAAAGCTTCAGATGGAATTGAACAAGACCCGAAGAGACAAGTTGATGATGGAAGAAATGGTGTTGGAAGGAGATAAAAGGAGAGCATTTTTAGATGAGCAATTACAGTCTAGAGATGCAAAAATAACCAAGCTCGAGCTGAAGATGGCTGAGGAGGAGAACGCTAGTTTAAGAGTTGAGAGAGAATTAACGGAGATGAATCTGAAGTGGATGCAAAGTTGCTCTGAACTCGGTGCATTGAAGACCGAACATAATGAATGCCAAGAGAGCATAGAATATTACCAAGAGAAATTTGCAGAGGTCCAGCGTGAGTTGATGGATAGAATTGAAAAGTATGAAGATTTGTATAAGAAGTATGTAATGTCGGAAAGTCGTTTGACAGGGTTCGAGAAAGATGAAGCCATTGAAGCAGAGTTAGCAGTTAAGGGAGAGGAGATAAGAACTCTGAGGACGAAGCTCAACAAAGAGAAAGAAAAGGTGAAGCATCTGGATGAGAAACTAGCATTGATAGAAAAACACAAGGATCAAATCGATGCTAATAATACTTCATTGAACAGAACCAACATGTTGCTTATTGAAAAAATGTCCAAGATGGATGAACAAATGGATGAAGCTGTTGCGCACGCTCGGGTTGTTAGAACCAATGCGAGAAATGTGGGGAGAGACATCATCCGTTATCAGCGAAGTCTAGCTGAGACCGATGCTTTCTTGGAGACAATCGAGAACCGCGGATCCGCTTTCCTACCCTTGGCTAAAGATGTGGCAGAAGAAGGATTTTAATTTGCTTTTCCTCTTTATGTTTTCGAAAATGTAGCAAACTTATCCATTCAATAAAAAGGGCGTTGACCCATCTCTTATGCAAATCCTGTCTCTTGGTGAATATGACTCAAGCATCGACCCGAAAAGCAGTACTCCTAGCGGCAATGTGACCAGAAACCCATATTCTATGAAGTGTTTAGCCATTAATTGTTCACAAGAGAAATCCATTTGCATTACATATACATTTATACAAAGCATTTTCATCATAATCACACATTATATCATGCACTTCTCATACATTTGTGCACGCATCATCGACCGAGAAACATTTGGGACCCACAATACCTGGAAGAAAGGATGAAGAACCGCTGCAATTAACCATCTATGCTTTGGAGGAAGTTACTGCCCGTACATGTATTTGGAAGCTAGCCGAGGGAGAGAAGTTCCAGATCAAGGTATTCTTGTGTTGGTGTTTACAAAATTGGTCATAGCCAATGATCAAGGTAACCGGATTACGCCATCGTGGGTGGGGTTCATGGCAGTGAGAGATTGATTGGTGAGGCTGCAAAGAATCAGGCGGCTGCGAATCCTGAGAAGACCATCTTTGATGTCAAAAGACTTATAAGAAGAGTCTTACTTCAATGATACCCAAAGGCAGGCTAGTAAGGATGTCAGCGTTATTGCCGGTGTGAAAGTTGCTAGGATTGCTTCTTGTTTGGACAAGAAGGATGGTGAAAAAAACATTCTTGTATTTGACCGTGGTGGTGGCACATTCGATGTTAGTATCTTGACCATTGATAATGGTGTCTTTGAAGTGTTGACAACCAATGGAGATACTCATCTGGGAGGAGGGGATTTCGATCAGAGAATCATGGAGTACTTTATTAAGTTGGTAAAAAAGGAAGCATGGGAAGGATGTCAGCAAGGATAACAGAGCTCTTGGAAAGCTAAAGAGAGAATGTGAGCGTGCTAAGAGAGCTTGAGTAGCCAGCATCAGGTTCGTGTGGAGATTGAGTCGCTCTTCGACGGTGTCGATTTCTCCGAACCACTCACCAGAGCCAGGTTGGAAGAGTTGAATAATGACCTCTTCAGAAAGACCATGGGGGCAGTTAAGAAGGCCATGGAGGATGCTGGATTGGAGAAACAGTAGATTGATGAAATTGTTCTTGTTGGTGGAAGCACTAGAATTCCCAAGGTTCAACAGCTTCTCAAGGATTATTTCAATGGCAAGGAACCCAACAAGGGTGTGAACCCTGATGAGGTTGTTGCTTACGGCGTTGCCATTCAAGGAGGCATTTTAAGTGGAGAGGGTGGTTATGAAACCAAAGATATACTTCTGCTGGATGTGGCACCTTTTACTCTTGGAATTGAAACTATTGGTGGGGTGATGACCAAGTTGATCCCAAGAAACAGTGTCATACCAACCAAGAAGTCTCAAACCTTCACCACTTACTAGGATCAGCAAACTACTGTCACCATTCAGGTGTTTGAGGGTGAAAGGAGTCTCACAAAGGATTGTAGGTCGCTTGGGAAATTCGATTTATCTGGAATTGTTCCAGCTCCAAGATGGAAGTGACATTCGAGGTTGATGCCAACGGTATCTTAAACGTCAAGGCTGAAGACAAGGCGTCAGGAAAATCAGAGAAGATTACAATTACGAACGACAAGGGCAGGCTGAGTCAGGAAGAGATTGAACAGATGGTTCAGGAAGCTGAGGAGTTTGCAGAGGAAGATAGGAAGGTTAAGGAGAAGATTGACGCGCGTAACATCTTGGAGACCTATGTTTACAACATGAAGAACCAGGTCAACGACAAAGATAAGCTGGCAGATAAGTTACAGGCTTATGAGAAAGAGATTGAGACAGCCGTTAAGGAGGCTGTCGAGTGGTTAGATGATAATCAAAGCGCTAAGAATGAAGATTATAAGGAGAAGTTGAAGGTGGTGGAAGCTACATGCAACCCCATAATCACGACTGTTTATCAGAGATCTGGTGGAGCTCCTGTAGGTGCTTGTTTAGATATGATTACAAAGAGGAAACAACAACATGAATCTGTTGAGGCCATTCTAAACAACAGCCGATACACATTGATATCAGAAGATAAACCAGCTCATTGCTGCTCAGTTGAAGGAGAGATAGATAGAAACCCTTGGTACTACGATATCAATAATTTCATCCAAAACCAAGCTTATCCCCTAGGGGCATCCAAAAAGAGAAGAAAACCTTGAGGAGGTTAACGATGGATTTTTACCTTGATGGAGAAGTTTTTTTATAAGAGGACTCTGACGGGGCTTTGCTGAGATGCTTAGAGGGAGTTGAAGCCAGAAACGCGTTGTGAAAAGTCCATGAAGGGATTCGCTCAACCCATACTAATAGGCATATGATGGCTAGAAAAATGCAAAGAAATGGTTATTTCTGGAGGACATTAGAGAAGGATTGCATCGACTATGTCCGCAAGTGTCATAAATGTCAAGTCCGTGGTGACAAAATGGATGACCCTCCGGCTCGTATGTTTAACTTGATATCTCCGTGGCCTTTTGCAATGCGGAGAATTGATGTGATAGGGTATATCAACCAAAAGCCAACAATGATCATACGTTTATTCTCGTGGCTATCGACTACTTCACAAGATAGGTAGAAGCTGGGTCATTTGCTCATGTAACGCAAAAGGTGTTGAAGAAATTTGTTGAAGGAGATGCGATATGTCGATATGGACCACCAGAAAAGATCGTAACTGATAATGCTCAGAACTTCAATGGAAGAATAATAATAGAACTCTGCGTTAAATGGAAAATCAAGCAACCCCACACTTGGGGGCATGGTCAGATTTTGATAAAAGCAAGGATCATCGCAGCAATGCGCTTGCGTTTGAGTGGATGAATGACTTATGACAAACTTCAATGAGCCATCCAGTCAGAGAAGCCTACAAAGCTTTGGAGATTAGACAAAGGCATCCTGTTGATAATGGAGTATCAGAGAAAGGGGCCTATGTTTCTAAAGAGAATCTCAGGTCAACAAAATCGCGGAAGATGAATTGAAGATCGGTGTTGCTTCGAGATGGGTCGGTCACCCAGAAAAATGAGACCACGGGTCGGTCACCCATCAAATGAGGCCATGCTAGCCGGGTCGGTCACCCAGAAAAATGAGACCATGGGTCGGTCACCCATCAAATGAGACCATGCTAGCCGGGTCGGTCACCCAGAAAAATGAGACCACGGGTCGGTCACCCATCAAATGAGGCCATGATAACCGGGTCGGTCACCCAGAAAAATGAGACCACGGGTCGGTCTCCCATCAAATGAGACCATTCTAGCCGGGTCGGTCACCCAGAAAAATGAGACCACGGGTCGGTCACCCATCAAATGAGGCCATGCTAGCCGAAACGGTCACCCAGAAAAATGAGACCACGGGTCGGTCACCCATCAAATGAGGCCATACTAGCCGGGTCGGTCACCCAGAAAAATGAGACCACGGGTCGGTCACCCATCAAATGAGGCCATACTAACCGGGTCGGTCACCCAGAAAAATGAGACCTTTCTAACCACTAACCGGGTCGGTCACCCAGAAAAATGAGACCACGGGTCGGTCACCCATCAAATGAGGCCATACTAACCGGGTCGGTCACCCAGAAAAATGAGACCTTTCTAACCACTAACCGGGTCGGTCACCCAGAAAAATGAGACCACGGGTCGGTCACCCATCAAATGAGGCCATACTAACCGGGTCGGTCACCCAGAAAAATGAGACCCTTGCTAACCACTAACCGGGTAGGTCACCCAGAAAAATGAGACCACGGGTCGGTCACCCATCAAATGAGGCCATACTAACCGGGTCGGTCACCCAGAAAAATGAGGCCATGCTTACCGGGTCGGTCACCTAGGAAAATGAGACCCTTCATATCTAGCTTGGGTGGGTCACCCAGAAAAACGAGACTCATATCCTCCATTCTGTTTTTCTTTACAACACTTACTATTTAAAGTCTTTTACAAGACTTTAGTCGTAAGCATTGTAAAGAGGGGGCATCTGTTGCTACCCAATTTTTGACTCTTTATTTTTTTTATGTTTCGGAAAAAAGTATTTCAAAAATAGATTTTTGTTCAAGGGTGAAATTGAGTAAATTGAGAGTTTAGTGGTCGATTGGGGTTTAAATCGCGAAAATCAGGAGCCGAGGACCAGTTTGGAAAGTCACGTAAAGCCAAGGTTGAGATTGAATTTTTGATGGGATTTAATTGTATAAAAAGTTTAAATCCAATTGGGTGCATTTTTAGAATTTTTAAAGGACCAAATCATATTTTTACCTTCTTTGGATTTTTTGAAATCTGCATAAAAAAAGAAATATGCACTGGCGTGCATTGAATTTTCAGGCGCGGCTTATTGATCACAGCAGATCAATCACATTTTTCCTAATCAGTCATGATTTTCTTCCCGCTCAACAGCTCAAAATCCCCAGTAGGAATACCCTGCATTAAACGTGATTTCATTCCTGATTTTCCTGATCTTCAGTCACCCATTCAATCGTGATTTCATTCCTGATTTTCCTCTGATTGCATTCAATACCCTGCTTTAAACGTTGATGAACGTTGGGTGGCTCTGGCTATAAATAGAAGCAGAGACGAAGAGAAAAGGGGGGGGGGGGAAGAAGAGAAAACAAGGGAGGAGAGGAAAATAAAAGAAAGAAATTCACGCAAAAAGGAGAGAAAAAGGATAGAGAAAAAACGAAAAAAAGAAGAAGAAAAGCATAGCACCTTCATCTCGGTGCAGCTCTCTCCCTCTCTCTCAGTCTCGTTTTTTTCCCATTTGAAACTAAACCCCTGTTTTCTTTCTCACTCTCGGCAAGTAACCACCACCACTGTCGACCACCATTCTTGCTCTTTCTCATCACCATAAGCCACCCCTCAACCCCAGCAACTCCTCCACCATCTCAGACGAAGGAAGAGGCGACGACAGCAGCGATAGCAGCAGCCCCTGCAACATGACAGCAGACATTCCGACGACCACTCCGGCGACCACAGGCCACTATTTCCGACAAAACAACGACCAGAAGAATCACCACGACCTCCTCTACCCAACGGTATAAACAGGTAAGCTTTTCATCACACTTGATCACACATTGTTACTGTTCATCTTCTTTGTTTTTGCATGCGGGGAGTGAATTCGTTCACTCCCCGGGTCGGGTCAGGTTGGGCCGGGTTTGGCACCCGGCCCGACCACTAAAGGGACTGGGCTTCCAGCCCGTCTCGGCTGGAAGCGCAGCCCCTTAGGCGGGCTGGCAGCCAAGCCCCACAGGTGGGCTGGCAGCCCAGCCCCACAGGCGGGCTGGCAGCCCAGCCCCATAGGCTGTGGCAATCCAGCCCACCCCTATATATATATAATAAAAAAAATATAAATATACAATTTTCCAAAAATATTTTATTAAAAGAAAAAATGTGTTGTTTTCTTGCATAAAGCCAATACACTAGCATATTTTAAAAATTGTCTTTCTTTCGAAAAATATATATTATCTTGAGTTTTGAAAAGAAAATGAGTTATAGCATGGATTTCGCAAAGAAAAAATCATTTCTTGTATTTTGAGATTTTACAACATGTTTGTAAAATCCAAAGGGTATTGGCCAATATTTCAAAAAATATAAAAATCTTATTTTTTTCTTTGGGAATTTATTATTCACCATCGGTATTTGGATAAATAAATCCTAAGGGGTTAATATCCAAAATATTCGGCGGGAATGATATGCTATTATTCACCATCGGTATTTGGATAAATAAATCCTAAGGGGTTAGTATCCAAAATATTCGGCGGGAATAATATGATATTATTCACCGTCGGTATTTGGGTAAATAAATCCTAAGGGGTTAATATCCAAAATATTCGGCGGGAATGATATGCTATTATTCACCATCGGTATTTGGATAAATAAATCCTATGGGGTTCATATCCAAAATATTCGGCGAGAATGATATCCCATTAGCCATTTAATTAACATATGTTTTTTTCAAAGCCATAGCAAGTCATAAGCAAACCAAAACGTCAAGCAGCTTACCTTAGGTAGGGCGTACTAGGGGTGCTAAAACCTTCCCTTTACGCAACCAACCCCTTACCCTAGAATCTCTGAAAGACCAGTTTTAGGTTTCCTAGTAACCATTAATACTAGGTGGCGACTCCTTTTTTTTCAAATAGAGAACCCCCCCCCCCCCCGACACCATTGAATCCCCGCACACGGGGGAGAGTCCTCACGATGCCGCATTACTAAAAATTTTTGGGGTGCGACAAACATAGACAAGAAGAGCAAGGAAAGATGTACCATTGATTAGAGTAAATAGGGAATGATCATTGGAGGATTGATTGAAGCCATATTTTCTTAAAGCCGAGGAGAACTTTTCGAACCATTGCCTAGGTGCCTGCTTAAGCCCATATAATGATTTATGGAGCTTGCAGACCCGATTGTCACCTGGTGAAAGATAGCCTGGAGGAGGGTTCATATAGACCTCTTCATGTAATTCACCATGGAGGAATGCATTATTTACATCCAGTTGATGTAATTCCCAATTCTTAGCAGCAGCGACAGCCATCAAACATCTGACAGTGGTTAATTTTGCAACCGGTGCAAAAGTTTCATGATAATCCAAACCTTCAATCTGAGTATAGCCTTGAGCAACCAGGCGCGCTTTATAGCGTTCAATTGAGCCATCTGAGTTGTATTTCAGTTTGTATATCCAACGAGAACCGACTGGTTTCTTCTCTGAAGGTAAGGGGACTAAACTCCAGGTGTGATTCTGTTCAAGAGCTGAAATTTCATGTTTCATTGCCTTACACCATTGCTGGTCTGTTACAACTTGAGAAAAAGTTTTGGGCTCACTCACAACAGAAATATTAGCCAGAAATGCTTGATGAGATGGAGTAAAACGAGAATACAACAAATGACAGGATATGGGATAGAGAGTACCTGAAGAAACTGTATTAGAAGTGGGCTGTGATGACTTATCTATTCCAGGGAGCTGCCATATATAATCATCAAGATGGGATGGAACTCGTCGAGTTATTTGAGACCGAGAAGTGTTCAAGGGAACAGCCTGGTGATCAGCGTTAGTGGCAGTAGGAAGGATAGCTTCATCATCTTGTGTATGGGAAGGATGTATTTCTGGGTTGTGCTCTGGAGATACGGTACTTACCGTTTCCAAGGAATCAAAAATGGGCAAAGGGACAATGGCATTTGATTCTTTTACAGGTTTAAGAGACTGAAATGGGAATTTATCTTCATAGAAGATCACATCACGCGATGTAAAAATTTTGTGTGATTCTATGTCACATACTTTGTAACCCTTCTTTCCCATAGGATAACCAATGAAAACACAAGGCTTAGCTCGGGGAGCAAATTTATCATTGGATCGATTTTTATCATGCACATAACACAAGCAACCAAAGACACGCAAATGTGAATAAGATGGAGGTTTTGAGAATAAAATCTCACAGGGGCTTTTCCCAGACAATTTAGGAGTAGGAGCATAATTTATGAGATATGCTGCAGTCAACACACATTCGCCCCAGAATTTGATTGGTAAATGGGCTTGAAACCGTAGAGCGCGAGCAACCTCTAACAGGTGACGATGCTTTCGCTCTACAATTCCATTTTGTTGCGGAGTGTCAACACAAGATGTTTGGTGTGAAATACCATTTTGAGATAGGAAATTGAACATATGGCCAGCAGTAAATTCCAAACCATTATCACTCCTAACTATTTTAATACTCCGATTAAATTGAGTATTAACCATAGCATGAAATTGAATGAAATATTTTTGTGCTTCTGACTTGTGTTTGAGAAGATAAACCCATGTGCATCTAGAACAATCATCTACTATGGTAAGGAAATAATGTGCTCCCGATGTGGATGGTGTCTTATATGGACCCCAAATGTCACAGTGAATCATATCAAAAGGGAAATCAGATTTATTATTGCTCAAGGGAAAAACACTTCGAGTTTGTTTGGCTCGATGACACACATCACAGCAGTCTTTAGAAAATTTAAAAGAAATAATGGATAATTCTGGAATGAGGGATAATCAATCAAATGAGATGTGACCTAATCGCTCATGCCACAAATTTGGGGGAGAAGAAGCTAATGACGCTGCAGCAGCAAATGGAATACGCAGCCCATGGAAGTAGTATAAGCCATCACGTAATTCACCCATTCCAATCAGTCTCTTCGATTTGAGGTCCTGTAAGACACAAAAAGTTGGAAAAAATGTGACCGGACATTGTAAAGCCTTTGTTAACTTGCTTATAGAAAGAAGATTGCATTTGAAGGATGGAATATAAAGAACATGATCTAGCGTCATGTTTAACAACCGAATTTGACCAACAGAGTGCACTGGAACAGACGTTCCATTTGGAAGCTTCACAGGTAAATTTTGAAGGGTTGTTTGAGTATCAGTTTCATCAAGAGAATCACATGTGAGATGCTCAGATGCCCCACTATCTAAAATCCAATCTGTAGTATCAGTTGAGTGAGTGACCTTACCGACAAAGTTGGCTACATTCTGACTAGCAGAGGGCAGTAAG
Organism: Salix caprea; assembly: GCA_964035475.1. Classification (NCBI taxonomy): domain Eukaryota; kingdom Viridiplantae; phylum Streptophyta; class Magnoliopsida; order Malpighiales; family Salicaceae; genus Salix; species Salix caprea. The sequence continues at coordinate 4,761,312 of OZ037753.1, read as the reverse complement.
AACATGAGTTGTTCATACTGTTCTTGAGTGAGATTAAAGCTTTTACCCGTGGACTGACTTGACTCAGCAATGGCATTGTTGGATGAAACATGTTCTGGTTCCCTTCTGAAGTTTCTGTTTTGTCTAGCAAAGTTCGGAGTCTTTGCTTTGTTTTGCCAACTTGAAGGATATCCCACAAGTTTAAAACATTTTTCTTTGGAATGTCCAGGTTTATCACAGTACGAGCACCTGAATCTGCTTGTTTCTCCTCTTTGTTGATCTGCTGCAAAATCCTTTGTAGGGAATTTGCTTGTTTCTCCTCTTTGTTGTTCACCTGCAAAATTCTTTGTTGGAAATCTGTTATGTTTGACATTAAAGCCTGCTGCCTCTGTCAGTTGATCATGACTGATTCCAGCAATGGCTAGTTGTTTTTCCTCTTTGGTCACAAAGGCATAAGCTTTGTTTATAGAGGGAAAGGGTTCCATATTCAGAATCTGGGATCGAATGATTCCATATTGATCATTCAATCCCATGAGAAATTGATGAACTTTCTCTGTTTCCCTTTCTGCCCAGATTTGTTTTCCCGCACCACAGGAGCATAAAGGGACAGTAGAGTAGGCTGCCAATTCATCCCAAAGACCCTTTAATTTGGTGTAGTAAACTGAAACAGTAAGGTCCTTTTGTTGGGCTAGACAAATCTCTCTTTTCAATTCATGTATACGTGGAACGTTTCCTTGAGAGAAACGTTCCTGCAATTCTCCCCACATTTCATGTGCAGAGTCTACATAGGCAACACTATCATGCAATTCTGGGGCTAGAGCATTAAAGATCCATGAGATTACCATTGAGTTGCATTTTTCCCAGGTTTGAATTTCTTTGATGTCTTCCTTTGGTTTGAGTAAAGAGCCATCCACAAAGCCCAATTTGTTCTTGGCTCGAAGAGCATTCATCATAGCACGCCTCCATGTGGGATAATTATCTCCTTTCAGGAGACAAGATACAAGGACTCCTCCTGGATTATCAGAAGAATTCAAGAAATAAGGTGATGAAGAATCGTTTTCATACACCGATTTTGATGAAGAACTCTTGACCACGCTGGAGGAATTTTCTTCACTCATGGTGATTAAGTGTTTTTAGAAACCAAGGATCAGTATTGGCTCTGATACCATGTGAAATTCATGAAGCGGAATGTAAAAGAAGAACCAAAATACTGGAATAATCCCTTGTGTATTGAACTGTGTTAGTAGCCGATTATATACATCAGAGAGACCTATAATTAAGGAGAGAAAACAGGACATAATTACAGCATAAAGATTTACAAGATAAATATGGAAACATAATATTTGCATGAAACTCTTCATGATCAGCCATATATCTTTTAGGATCAGCATTAGCCATATCTTCAAGATCAGCTACATCTCTTCCATATCTTCAATATCTATACTGGGGTTAGCGATGGTCGTGTTCTTAGATATCAACCACTTACTGGATTCACATATTTTGCCTTTACCTCACCAAACCGGTAAAAATTCGCTCAGTTTTTTGGTTTTCTTTAGTATTATATATAGACAGTACTGATCTTTTACTTTTTTAGTTTCGAAAATCTCGGAATAACTTGCTCATGATCAAGCATGCTGCTACCTATTTTGTCAGGACGATAGCATTTTGCGATGGCACCACCGATGATCCCGTTAAAGGACCTATCTGCGGAAGGCCTTTTGGTCTGGCATATGATTCCATCGCAAGACTACTCTACATAGCTGATGCATATTACGGACTCCTAGTTGCCGACTCAAATGGGAGACTAGCTAAACAGATTGCCACCGGTGCTGAAGGACAACCTTTTGTCTTCTGCAATGGTCTGGATATAGACCCCATCACAAGAAACATCTATTTTACAGATACGAGTGCTGTCTACGATCTAAGGTCATTCGTTAATTTACAGTACTCGCAGTATGCCCATCTTTTGTATATATGGAACCGATCGACCGAGATGAGTTCTAAGAGTTGATATATCCGATGAATTTCTGTCTCTCATTTCGCAGGAATTCGACGAAAGGTCTTCAAGCTAATGACTCAACAGGAAGGTTATTGAAGTACGACGTGAGGACGAATCAAGTCACCGTGTTAATGAGGAATCTGTCGGGAGCAGCGGGGGCTGTAGTTAGCGGAGACGGCAGGTTTGTCCTCGTCTCAGAGTTTGTCGGTGATAGGATTCAACGATATTGGCTCACCGGAAGCAACGCCGGGACCTCAGAAATAATCTTAAGCAACCTTAATATTGTGAGGCCAAATAACATCAAGAGAACTATTTTGGGTGATTTCTTGATAGCAGCTGCGACTGTTACGCAAGCTTCACAAACACCAGTCCCCATAAGAGTCAGGGTTGATGGATCTGGTACAATTTCGGAGATCGTGTCTCTCGAGGCACAGTACGGAAGCACTCCTATCAGTGAAGCTCAGCCGTCTGGTCTCTCGGTGTATGTCAGCTCGAGGGGCGTGAATTTCGTCGGTGTTTATTCTCCTTGACGAGCTCCTCAATTGATACCAACCATGCATGCACGCTAAGTGCTGCATCTAAATAAAATATTTGACTTAAAACTCTCTCTCTCTGTACTCTCTTTTGCAGTTATGGAATCGATGACTTTATCGGAATTGAATGTTAAAAAACTTTGATTTAATCAAAAGTTCAAATTCTTATAAGTGTGTGAATTATAAAATACCAGATTGAATTAAATTACGTAATAGCCACCAAAAGATGAAAAATGATCATTGGACTAAGCTTAAGTTTGGGAATGCTGTTAAAACCATGTTTTACAAAATCTTGGATTTTTTTTTATGTTTTTAGATTATTTTTATGTGTTTATGTAAAAAATAATTTTAAAAATATAAAAACTATTATTTTGATGTATTTAGAAGCAAAAAAATATTTTGAAAAACAATCTCTATCAAACCCTTAAACACCCCTAGAAAGTCTATACAATAGAGGGAAAAGTGAGATAGAACTCATTCTTAAAATCTACTTCTTGTATCCTATGAAGGAATACATTCCTTATTTCCCAACAAATCCATACTCGTGTAACTAAACTCATTCTTAAAAGAATGAATCCAACTTGTTGTCCACTGAAAGACAAGTCAAATAGCATATTCCCAATTTGGGTTGTTATCTTATGATAAGAGCTTTTATTCATAGTTTGCCAAATTAACCAAATAATTTCATACAAGGGATCTTTTCATACCTTGTATTGAAATTTCTTGTGGATCAAGCCTTGCCACAGCCGATAGAGATAATCTAAAGAAAGAGGAATGCATTATGAGAGGTTTCACCAACTAATTATTCTGTTCTAGAAGATCCAAGACACAAGATAGTGAAAAAGAATATGATCTGGAATTTCATAGGTAAAAGTGCATAAATGACATAAGTCTTCATTAGTTGAAAAAATCTTTATGTTTTGCTAGGAAGGAATGATTGCACAACCTGTTATGGAAGGCTAGCCACAACAATTTCTCAAATTTTAGTGGAGAAATATTCTTTCAAATGTCTGTAAGAATGATTTAAGTCCAACGAACTAGAGATTGTCTAAGATGTTAGAGGAAGACTTAACAAAATAAGATCTTTTACCACTCAAAATCTAACATTTCTTATCTTTTTATACGCATGCAGGTGAACACTGTTAAGAATCTCCATTAAGATATTCAACTGCCTCAAACCATTGCTCCCAAGATCTCGATTCTAGGTGAAGTCCCAATACCAGTATATAGAGATGGCATCCTCATTTTGTTTAGATGATAGATGATACAGTCATGAATAGAGCTCAGAAAGAGGTTTGTTACCAACCTATACTTTATCCTAGAACACAAAAGAAGCACCATTCCCTATTTGAGGTTTGTAATTGTCTCAAATAATAGAATATGTTAAACAATCAAAACAAACTAAAAGAGAAAATAAAAAATAAAAGAGGAGGCAGGGGTTTCATTAATGAATAATTCAATACTTAATTAACCACTTGACTTACAAATAAAGAAACTTTATATAGGCTAAAACAAAGTTACCATTCTACCCTTAATAAATAATAAAACAAAGTAACCTTAATATCTTAACAGAAGAGACATGGTCATCAAAATTAATGGTTGAGTAAATATCAGACCAAATAATGTCAAGACACTTAGAGAAAACAAGTAAACCTATTCTTCAAAGTTAGCTTATATTTTATGTTGATGAAGTCTTCATAATGTTCTTGATTTCCTAAATCCAACTTCCATATCCATTTGAAAAGAACATCTTTGTTGTTTTCTATAATTAATCCAATTCTTAGCCCTCGTATTAATTTTTCCCCTAAAACTACTTTCTAGACAATCTTATACACTTTATGTTTGTTGGAGGTACCTAACCATAGGAATTGACACTCCATAGATATAATTTGTCTCACCATACGCTTTGGAATACAGAATAAATACATGTAGTGGATAAGGAGAGATGACAAAACACTCTTGATCAAGCATACTATTCTTGCTATTGAAAGCATTTTTCCTTTCCAAGATTAAAATCTTGTCTAGATCTTTGAAATATCTGGTTTTCATGTAGGGATTTTTTTAGTATTAACACCTAATGGTAAGCTCAAATATTTGACTGATAAAAAGTCAAATTTGTAAAAAAAGGGTGAAGGAGGAAGCAATGCATGCCTTGTTAATATTAATCATAATAAAATAAGTCTTATAGAAATTGACCTTTAAACTAGAGCATTTATAAAACCACCTATAAGTCCTTTAGTATTTATAAGACTTTGAAAATCATTTAGGATAATGAGTATTGTATCGTCTATAAATTACAACTGAGTAATATGTAAACCTTTCTCTTTTTTAATTCCTGATAGCAAAACAGTCTGAGTGCCTCTATTGATAAAAAAAATATAGGCTTTTAACCACCAAGTAAAAAAAATGAAGACAAAAGATCTCTATGTTTAAGACCACTTGCACATCAAGTTATGGTGATAACAAACCATTGATTAGGATAAACAATCTAAAAGTTGAAATGTATACTTGAATCCATCTACACCAGCAATCCTCAAAGCTTATGTATTCCATCACCTTGTTTAAAAAATATAATGAAATGGAATCAAAGACCTTATAAAAGTCTATTTTTAAAATAAGCCACTAAATTCCCTTACTCTTTATGGTGTCTATATCTTTATTTATAATTATTATTGAACTTAGAATGAATTTGCTTGCAATAAAAGCATACCGGGGACTGCTCACAATACCATTAATAGCTTTTATTAGTTGAGTATCAAGGATTTTTAAGATCATCAAACTAATAAGTCTATAATACCTAAAGCCAATGTTACCTTTCTATTTAGGAATCAAGGTGATATAGGAGTTGTTAATAATATTTGAAAGTTTATCCCTTAAAAAACTTTGAAACCAATATAAAATGTCATTCTTCAACAAGTTCCAAAACCTTTTGTAAGAGTTAAAGTTAAAACCATCATGACTTGGAGTTTTTTTAACCATCATAATTGAATACAACTTCCTAAAGCTCTTCCATAGTTATATCTTTTCCCAACCAAACAATTGAAAAAACATTAAGCCTCTTAAAACCATTATGTCTTAAAAGACATGAAAACAATTGGCCAAAAGAATAGCTTAGAGAAGTAGAAAGTTATTTCCTCTTTGATATCTTGTGGTACCTATATATCTGTAATATCTTGTGCAATCTAGTGAATTAAATTATTGATTCTTTGAAATTTTTCTTATAAATGGAAAAATCTAGTGATGCTATCATTAAACCTCATCCAAGATAAATTAGCTTTCTACCCTTAGATGGATTCAACATTCTTATGTGCCTACCATCATTTTGAGTTAGGTACGCTTATTGCCTCATCTTTAGTAAATCCCTTAGACTCGACTTTGCTCTCCAACTTCTAAGTAAAGGCTCTAAAATCTTAAATAACTTTTCTTGGTTTCTAAAAGTTTTTTTGTTTGTATTTTTTAGGGAATTTTATTTTTTGATGATCTTTAAACAACTAGGTATCATAACATTAATATTCTTTTAAAACTCATCTAAAATTATTGTAAAGTCTGGGTAAGAAAATCAAAAATGTAATTACTTAAAATGGTTCCAACCCAATTCAACATATCTTCTCTAAAAACAATTGAACAATAGTATAAAAGTCCACGATTAAGATGCAAAAGTGTTGGTATGTTAAAAGAGGATAAACATTCAAAGTGGGAAAAACTATATCAATCCTGCTTACAGACCCCCCCCCCCCCCATGTATTAAGGGTGTTTGTTATAAAATCAAGAAGTTATAATCTTAACTGCAGAAGCCATTGTAGTAACAATCCACTTGCATTTAACATATGATGAACAATAATTGATTTGGTAGTCAAAATAATGTAGTGAAGTTATTCAATAATCTAGAACAATAGAAATGTATAGAAGAATATATGGAAAAGTTTGAAGAACTGAAGTCTTTAATAAGTGTACTTAATTCCTCTTTACCTAAAGCTTATAATGCATCCAATTTTATAAGTGAACTCAAGAAAGACATTAAACCAATGCTAAAGATTCACAAGCCTTCTACAATTTTGTAAGCCTTTAAGAGGCTAAATGACAAGAAAAATCTAATGAGGCAATCACCAAAAAGAATAAGATGATCTCAAGAAGGCAATTTTTATAATTTTCCTTGTTAATTTTAAATTTCATGTTTTTATTTTATTTTATGCTTCCTTTCTTGTAAATCTCGGGCTCTAACTTTTGTTTCGTAGTTTGAGTAGGGTTTCTGACCTATATAAGGCCCTGTAAACCTCATAAGGATAAAAACATTATCACTTAAATTCTAGAGAAAATCAAACAGTGAATTTGAGGTTTACCTTAGCAATCCCCTTCTCACCCATTACAATTAACTTGTTCTTTCATGTTTTGTTATCTTTATATTCCACCCGCATCAATTGTTCTCTTTGCATCTTATAAATCTTTTACTGCTAACTAAATTCAATCTTGAGTCCCTTGATTTTGAATCTTCTAGTGGAGATGATAGCATAATGAATAAAGAGAGAAATTAGAATATTTTCATTTCTAAAATAACAATTAAATTGTAGAAAAAGAATTCTAATTTCATAAATTTTAAATGTAAGAAATTCATATTTTTCCTAAAAATAACGCACAAAAATATTTAAATAGTGAATTGAACTGAACTGAACTGAACTGTATTTGAACAAAATTGTAACCCAATCCAAAAATAAGTAGAGAAATTTTAAAATAACAACTTCCAATTCTATTTTTAGCATGATTATAATAATATCAAATAATTCTAATGAGTTGTTCCCATGAGAAATAATGTATTGGTAAAACTTCAACCTTGTTAATGGGGTCAAAAATTATATTTTTATTTTAAGAAAAAAATATTTGACTTGGTGAAATTCAAATTCTTTTTTCATTTTGGAATTGCTAAACCAACAACCAGTGAATGTTAATTGATTTCATTAAAAAATTTAAAATACCCCCAAAATCAAGAATTATTTTTAGCACATTGAAAGATAAAATAATAATTATACTAGTATTTATCTCACACGGATTAACTCCTTTAATAGTTGAGAGTCTGTAGTTTCCAAACTCGAAAGCAGGTCGACTCACCAGTCTCCTACCCGGTATTCAGAAACTCAGGAAGTCAGTACTCGGCCTCTCTGAGTTGGAGCAATGTCAACAAAAATAATCCTCAAGTTTTTTCGATCCAACCGTATCTATCGCCCCTCTGTAAATCTTTCTCTCTCCCTATAAAACAGAATTTTATTCAGTATAATTTTAATTTTAACTAGTGATTGATGTTTATCATTGCTTTAATCAATCAATCAATCAATTTCAAGAACCTGTTGAAGGCAAAATCGTGATTAATTCTCCTTCCTCAATTTCTCACCATGGAATTCGCCTCTCCGTCACCGGATCTGTTAGCTTGCAGGTTACAGGATCATTTCAGCAATCTCTCTCTCTCTCTCTCTCTCTCTCTCTGTCTGTTTGATTTGGTGTGGTGCTCTGTTATGAAAGCAGGTTCGAGGAGGATCAGCTGGAGTTATTGAGTCCTTTTGTGGTGTTGTCAAGCCGATCACTATCGTGTATGCTATTACTAGTGTTTTTGCTCTATCTTATTTTAAATGACTGTATAAAGTGTGCTTAATGTTAAATAATAGTTGATTCATTGAAAAAAAGAGGGAGAAAAATGGCTACATTTCTATTTCTCTTTTCAATATGTTTTGCTTTGTGTTAATGCGTGCTGAAATTGAACTCCGCATTGAACGGGTGATCAAATTAGTGGCCTTGGTGTGTGATATCTCATGTTTTGTATTTAAGCAATGGATTATCAAGCAGATTATTACCCTGATTGCTGCGAATTTTACTTGACATGGAAACAGGAATAAGAGCATTGAGGTTAAACCGTCGGGAAAGATTGTTTCAGGTACAACTGAGGTATTAATAACTCGCTCAAATTTAGTGTGATTTTAGCTTTTTGATGCCTGACGAAAAATTTAATTGAAGAAATTATAATGTGGGCTAGTCTAAATAGTAGGAGCCCCCCCCATGAAATATCATCTCCTTCATGCTGGTGTTATCAATCATTATATATACCCTTTTCACCTCTTATGTTATCGTTTATTATTATTATTATTATTATTATTATTATTATTATGTTAATTTTAGTGTTTGCTTGGTATGGCAGTTACCATTTACCATGACTTTGAAACAAATTGGGGAAAAAAGTTTGGGAAGATTTTATGAGACCTTTCATGGAATGGATGTTAGCATTCAGGTGAATATATTTTTTGTCCTATAAAAGAAGAAATGTTCAACAGAAATTACTCTTGTTATTTTCTTTTTAATTTTTCATGGTTCTAATGCTTTCCCACAATTACTTTGACACTTTTGTAAGACTTTATGATTGATGATTTCTGTGATAGTATTTGTTCACTGTAGATATAGCTAGAGGATACCTTTATAAATCATTATCTGCGACCACGGAAGTTATAGTTGAAAGTGATAAAGGTGTGGTTTGATTTTTTCTTTTTATGATATATGTATTATTGATAGGGAATTAAATAAGCCGCTGTCTTGCTGATGCTGTTGCACTTTCAGCTGATGTGCTTGAGCGACCAGTTTCTCCTGAAATGGCTATCTTTTACATTACTCAGGACACTCAGAGACATCCTTTGCTTCCTGAAATAAAGTCAGGTATGCTTCTATGTCATCTTAGCTAAGACTCTTTCTCCAACCTTAATTTGAATTTTGGAGAAGTAGTTTCCTCTTTTAGCATTTGTATGCATGTATTTGTGATGCGGGCACTTGCGTATCTTATTTGTGCAGCTTCTTATTTTCAAGTGAAACTCAACTGATTATAGATGTTATTCAACAGGTGGTTTTCGGGTGACAGGAAGAATATCTACTCTGTGTTCCTTGTTGGATCCCATCAGTGGAGAGTTAACAGTTGAAACATCAGCAGTTCCCATTTCCTCCATTGACATACACTTGCTCCGTGTAGAGTCAGTTCTAGTAGGAGAGAAAATCGTGACTGAAACTTCTTTGATTCAGACCACACAGGCATGATATGTTCCCAATGTTGCCAAATTACTTTGACTTGTACAATGTTTTGATTTTAAACTTCTGTTTTTTCTCTGGTGTTTACAGATAGCGGATGGAGATGTCTGTCGTAATCTGACTTTGCCTATCTATGTTATCCTCCCTCGCCTTCTGACTTGTCCAAGTGTCTTTGCTGGGTGAGTTGCAAGCTTCTCCTGACTCTTGTTTTATCTTGTCTTTTTGGATCTGTATGAAGATGGAAAGCGCTGGTACTTATCTTTAAAAGGGGATGATAGTGATGTTAAAAAAATTACATAATGGCTCTACGAGTAAGAAGCATAAGCACTTCATTGACATTTTAGTTCATGAAAGGACATGAAGTCCATCTTGGCTGGTAAAGTCTGTCTGTTGCTTATATGACTCAAACTTGCTCTATTTGTTTCCCCAAGCATGCTCTTTTGTTTTATTTTAAAGGGTTTGGCTCTGCCGATGAAAATGAAAATTGAGTAATTCATATAGGGGAGAATTGTTTGATACAAGGTGGGAAAGGTATGCAAACCCAACTGAGATTGTTTTTTCAAATTGAAACGAAAGGTCTCTTAAAACTCAAGAATCCAGCGTCTAAAAATATTACAATTGTATCTTTTTTTTGCTAGCTATTCTGGTGAACTCGTTCCCCTACCTAGCAGTATCACTGCTTTATGCTTGGGTTTGCTCACACATCTGATTGTTCTTAAAAGCTAGCGTTTTACCTTGTGGTAATTGTCGTTGTCTTTTATTAAATTCTCTTTGCAGTCCATTTTCAATCGAGTTCAAAGTGTCCATAGTCATCAGCTTTCAGTCAGAACTGTCCAAATTGCATAAAAAATCTGATCCAAGAACTCCAAGACTGTGGGTAAGCATTTCTCTGAATTTCAATGTAGAGGAAACCTATTTGTTTGCATCTTACCGCTTGAGCTTGTTCGAACAAGATGAAGCGAGCTGTAAAGACAATATTTGGAGAATTGTACATAGAATGTAAGAATGCAGATTGAATATATATTTGTTTTGATTATATATATTTAATCTACTATCATAACTGTTGCTTTACCTATATGTGATTGGTGCACTCAGCACAGGCATGCATGGACCAAAGATTTGTAAGATATTATGATGCATTTTCAATCATCCGAATTGAAATCTCATGTTAGCAGATTGATAATTTTAAAGATGCAGAAGGTTTAACATTAATGTCCCCGTATCCAAGCACGCTGACTTCCATGCCTCTGTTTAACACTCTAGCTGTTTTATGCATCGGGAAAACGTGAAGCCATCCTAGAATGAGGACTCTGCTAGGCATGGATTCCCTGACCTTTTACATGAAACTCATGTTGCTCGATGCTTTCACCAAGAGCAATTACCTATTTGAATTCTAATCGCATTAAATCTCTTTTCATCAATGCATCTAAACCCAATCAAATCATCTTCCAACTCTTTTCATCTTTACATGAAACTCTTGTTCCATAAATGGCCACCATCTAGCACATTTTTTGCTCCTTTTTGGGTTTCTTTTTAATAAAACAACTTATTAAACCCACTTGAATCCAAAACTTGTTTGATGGGTTAATTTGCAATGCCATGGTCGATTTAATATTTGATCCTCTAAGGTGAATTGAAGTTTTCTTAAGCATTTACTTAATTTTCAATACTTGCCGAGGTTAACAATTTTAATGAATTTACCATGATAAAAAAACAATAAGTAGCAGTTTTGGGCAAGAATAAGCGAGTGTTAGAGTACAAAACCAATAATAGCTCTCCTCCTTGATCCATCTTTACCCACAGCATGAGAGCATTTATACAGCTGAAGGCTATTGTCATAGTGAAATTCAAACATGGGGATGCATGGCAGCTAAAATCCCCGGAAATAAAACAAACACTGCATGCAACGAAAAACAAAAATGAACAAGCCCAACATATTACACCAAAATCTATATCATTATCTGAAATTTCTCGAGCTTGTAAATGCGTATTGCTCTCGATGTTCATGGACTTCGGGGGCAAGTCGACAGCATTCACCATTTGTGCTGAGAAAGAAAGCTAGTAGATAGGTGCAGTGCTAATTGGTTAAAGAGATGATAAAAGTCAAGTCAGTGACGTCCTCTTCCGCAATAATTCTTTTGCCAATATTCAATATTTGAAGTTCGTGGAGGTTTCCTAGACTTATTGGCACAAACCCTTTAAAGCGTTACCACCTAAGGGGTGTTTTATACTGTATTTTAAAAATGTTCTTGAAAAGAAGGTTTGATTTCTACTAATGAGTTTTTATTATTATGTACTGGAAGGCTAGGTCCATAACCTTAAAGAGTCTAGTACATTCATTTTGCTAGAAGAAAACGAGCTTCTGCATTTAACATTCAAGTATTCTGACCAAAAAACAACACAAAGCATGCCAGTTTTCATAGATTACAGCACTTGAGATCTCTCTAGCTGTTAGAGAGAATCCTGGTAGTTTTATGCAGTTCTGAGGGAACATCTGCTATAACCATTCTTTCAACTGGCAAATCAGTAGAACATCGAAGTCCAATTTGTAGGATTGATTCCAAACACTTCTTTACCTTTTCAATGCTGATGCTGCTTCTGCCTCTTGGACCATTTCTCCTTGTCTGAACTTCATCTTGGATATCAGTTGAAAGTAGAGGATCAACAATCTCCATTACCCGATCAGGAAGGGATGCTTCAACGAAACTATGCAGGTTAAAGTCACCTGTAAACATGCTGTCGGTGGGCCTTTTTCCTGTGAACATCTCCAGTACGAGAATTCCATAGCTGTACACATCACCCTGTGTTGAAGCCTCTCCTCCCATTCCATATTCTGCAATTTAAGAAAAAACTATCAAAGTCTTTTACTAAGATTTCCTAGATATCATAGCCATCATGCTTGAAACGATGTTTTATATCATTTTTAAATGTATTGCAGAAAATACAAACATGATTATTGGATATGTAGCAAGTTGATTTCTAAATGAATATGAGGAAGGGTAATTGCTTAATATTTTACCTGGTGCTACATAACCAATTGTTCCTCGTATGCAAATTGAGCTGGAATCTGTAGAAAATGATTCCCCAGCAGCAGCTAAAAGAATCTTTGCCAGGCCAAAATCACCCACTTGAGCAGTAAGGTCATTGTCAAGAAGGATGTTGCTCGGTTTTAGATCACAATGAAGCACTGTCGTTTCACACTGGTTGTGAAGATAATCTAATGCCAGGGCCACATCAGTCGCTATGTTTATTCTCTGCAGCAGACTTAAATTTTTGAAGTCTTGTGATTCCAGTGAACTTGCATGTAACCAGCTCTCCAAACTCCCATTTGACATGAACTCGAAGATCAAAGCCTTGAAGTCATTGCCTTTGAAATCAATGGTTGAGCAAGAATTTACAATTCTAACAAGATTTCGGTGTCTGATATTCCTCAACGCGTTGATTTCAGCCATGAAAGTATTGCTGGCTCCTCTTTGTCGAAGCTTGAATACCTTCACAGCTACTTGATCATCAGATCCAAGCGTACCTTTGTAGACAATGCCATATTTTCCATCCCCAATTATGTTGGCCGAAGAGAACCCACCAGTAGCATGTACAAGTTCCGAGTAGGAAACTCTCTGGTATTTCTTCTCTAATGGTGAGGCCAAAGAAGGTCCACTTTTTTTTTGTTTTTTCCAGTGTATAACAGCACAGGCAGATGCCACCACCAGAAGAAGGAAAAGTGCAGCACAGCTTACAAGAATTACTACCTTCCGGTGAACTCCAGTCTTTCGTCTCTGTTTTGGGCATTCATGCAATTGCAGTGCCTTGATTCCTCCACATAGCTTGTCATTTCCGGCAACTGAAAATGCACTAGCATTGGTGAAAACTCCTTCAGCTGGCACTTCACCATCAAAATTGTTACCGGAAAGGTTGAGATAACCAAGAAGAGGTAATTCACCAAGAAACTTGGGAATCTGCCCAGACAAGTTGTTGTGGGCAAGGTTAAGGACTCGGATACTTCTTAGCTTCTTGAAAGAAGAAGGAATAGTTCCTTCAAAGAAGTTGCCATTCAAGTTGAGGTCTTCCAACATGACACAACTCTCGATAGACCTTGGAATTTTTCCAGATAATTTGTTTTCTGAAACATCCAATTCATTCAGATTTCCTGCATTACCCAGTTGTGATGGTAATGGACCTGTTAAATTATTTGAAGACATAAAGAGGCCAAATAAAGAATCGATACCAGCAAGTTTCTCAGGTATCGCACCACTAAGATGATTGTATGAAAGTTCTAACCCTTCTAGTTGACTGTAATTTTCCAGAGAAACTGGTATAGTTCCCTCAAGAAAATTGTCTCCTAGATTGAGACGAAGCATTCGAGAAAGGTTTCCGAAGGAGGATGGAATATTTCCAGAGATTTTGTTTGTGTAAACATAAAGCTCTTGCAACTTGGAAAGTTTTCCAATAGAATCAGGTAATCTCCCTGTAAGCATGTTTTCAGAAAATGCAAGAGACTCCAAGTTTTTAAGATTTTCAATCTCTACAGGAATGTCTCCAGTCAAGTAGTTAGTCGGGAGTGCTAACTGATAGAGGTTGGTCGAGAGATTTGCAATAGAGATTGGCAATACGCCTCTAAGGTGATTTTCAAAAAAATACACCTCTCTTAAATTGGTGCAATTGGTCAAGGAGGTAAGAAAAGTTAAATCACTCCCATTCTCATCCCCAAGCGGATTGCTGCCAAAGTTTATTCTTTCAAGGTTTTGCAGGTTTCCCAAATTATTTGGAACAGGCCCGGTTAAAGCATTATCTGATAAATCGAAATCTACGAGTCCTGAGCAATTGACGAAAGATTCTGGAATATGACCAAAGAATTGGTTTCCTCCAAGATGAAGATCTTGCAGATTGGGCAGGGTTGATCCTATATAACGCGGGAGGGGACCGGTTAATTGGTTGTCCACTAATGAGAGCGAATTGAGGGATGAGATATTGTAAAGCTGTTCAGGAACCATACCAGACAAATTGTTGGAATAAAGATATAGTAAATCTAAGGCAGAGAGTCGTCCAAGTTCATCAGGAATGATTCCATCCAGATTGTTGAATCCTAGACTTGCACCCTGCATGCTAGATAGGTTCCCAAATGAAGGTGGGATTGAACCAGTGAAATGATTGTTGTCGAGGTTCAATTGTAAGAGCTTAGACAAAGAGCCAAGTTCACTGGGAATTTTCCCTCTAAAATTGTTTCCTTTTAGATTCAGGAATTTGAGGTTCGAAAAATGACTCAAGTTGGAAGGAAGTTCACCTTGGAAGGAGTTGTCTTCTAGAGAAAGGTTTCTCAGTCGAAACAACCGGCCAATTTCTGGAGGAAGAATCTGATGGAATCTGTTTGTACTGAGATCAATCACCCTGAGGAATGTAAGATTCCCGACAAGGGGAGAAAGCGAACCTGCCAGTTCAAGTGAAGACAAATTCAAGGAAGTCACTCTTTGATGTCTGCGACCGCATGTAACTCCTTGCCAGCTGCAAAACTGCAACGAGCTGTTCCATGAGCTTAAACTGCTGAAAGGATCGTGTGATATAAGATCCTTAATGGCAAGCAAAGCATGCTGGTCTGTCTCATTTGAGAAGCCAGAAGTGGTGGCTTCTATGTAGTTGATGAACAAAAGCATGCCCATGAACCAAAGAAGTGAGTTCAGTAGCCCTGAAAGCATTTTTCTTTTCTGGTTTTTTTGCGGTGCTTGTGCTTGATGAAGGCAGGATGAGCTTAAGTAAGAAGCCAAGATACAGTGGTGTAAAATATAAGTGGAAACCAATACGAATGGAAACAGGGAGGGGCCCTTGACTTGACTTTGCGAAGATGCTTGTACTATTCATAGTCTTTTTCTTGTTGGAAAAGTGTAGCAGGGCAACATAAATTAAATTATGGGGGTTTGCCATGAATCTTCCTCTTCATAAATGGTCACCTTCTAGCACATTTTTTTGCTCCTTTTAGGGTTTTTAACTTATTAAACCCACTTAAATCCATAACTTGTTTGATGGGTTAATTCACAATACCATGGTCGATTTAATATTTGATCCTCGAAGGTTAATTGAAGTTTTTTTAATCATGGCCATGAACCAAAGAAGTGAGTTCAGTAGCCCTGAAAGCATAATTGTTTTTTTTTTCTTTTTTCGGTGCTTGTGCCTGATGAAGCCAGGATGAGCTTAAGCAAGAAGCCAAGATCCTCCGTTTTGTTAGACCGCCACTGGTTCAGTATACAGTGGTGTAAAATCTAAGTGGAAACCAATGCGAGAATCCACGAATGCAAACAGGGAGGGGCCCTTGACAAATTAAATTAAGGGGGTTTGCCATGAATCTTGACTGTTTGACTGTTTGGGACAGTTTTTTTTTTTTTTAATAATATTTTTTTATTTTTAAAAAAATATTTTTAATATTATCATGTTAAAATATCTAAAAACACCAAATTTTTTAAATCTCTTGAAGAAGTGAAATGTTCATGCATTTACTAGACAACAGTGTTCATGGTGTAGTTTTAACAATGTTGAAGAGAACTGTTTAGTCTTCACCACAGTTAACTGCTGCAGTTTGCAGCAGGTTTGATCTTTAAAAAAAAAAAAATGAAATTGATATTTTTCATTGGCCGACGATCACTTTCTCTTAACTCTCTTATTTTTCTACAACTTTCTTTCTACTTTAAAGTTTTGTGGACTGAAAAACTACGTTCTCAATATAAAAGGATAAAAAATAAAAAGTTAAGACATAAATATACATTTCCACACCTCATACAAAAAACAACAGAAGGTCCTATTATTTTGTATATTTATTAAATATCATTAATCCATATTGTAATATAAAAAATAAAGATTTGAATTATTAATGTGTTGGATGAAATTCGTTTTTTTTTATTTTTAGCTTTATTTTCATTTTTATTTTAAAAAAAATAAAAAAAGCATGATCATTTTTAAGTTTTAAAATATTTTTTCAACCAAGAAAAACAGAAAATAAGCTTATATAACATTGTTTTTCATCTCAAGAAAAAAAAAATGGAAATTTTGTTCAAATTAAGTTTGTTTTTTTATGATATTTTCAATATTTTTAACTTTCACAATTTTTTGTAATTAATCTGAAAACACTTTTCCACCTAATTTTCCACTAAAACAATTTCAATTTGCTGTTCAAAGGTCCTCCACAATATTTTCCACCAAATCAAATTGCACGTCGACGGAACCAAAGTGATTGGATTAAGAGTTAGTGGAACATTATTATTAATTCATAATAATCATTACTTTGTTATTTTATTTTATATTTTGGGCATAGTGTTCAAACATTAGTTCCCACACGACATGGAACGAAATAGAAATCAAGATTTACTTCGCAAGAGCACCCAAAACAAATACAGTCAAGGTCCACTTGAGAAAATAGTCTTTGAAATAATAATAACTGTAATTATCCATTGGTGAGTGTAATTTATTTATTTTACATCAACTTTTTTAATTCATAATCGAATTGAGGTTTTCAGTCACTTTTCATTGCCTACTATTTCCACCATATCTTGATGAATTATGATTTCAAGACTCTTCTTTTCTCTTTGTGATATTAAAAGGATTTTATATTGAATAAATTGATTGCCAGCATATGAAGAGAGATAATAGATTTTTCAACTTCATCTTCTTTTCTTTCATAGAAGTTTATTTATAGTATTACTTTTGTAGCTATATTCCATGTTTTATACCATCTTCTTACCAAAGGAATTAATTGTTTATTTAAAGATTTTTTGTAAATATCTTTTTCTTTACTTTCATAGAATTGATTGTTTATTTATAGTATTACTTTTGTAGGTACATTCCATGTTTTATACCATCTTCTTATCAAAGGAATTAATTGTTTATTTAAAGATTTTTTGTAAATATCTTTTTCTTTACTTTGTTAGGATACTATTTGTAGACTAGATATTAAAAATGTACGTATATGATAAGTTATTTTACAATAGCTAAAGTTTAGCTTATGATTACATTCAAGATAAATATCAGTTCTTTAGATAGGGAACACAATTTTTTTTGCTCATAGTTTTTAAAGTTTGTCATGGTATTAAAATCTTTCTTAGTCTAATCTTAGTTCCATCTTTGTTTGTCTTTCATATGTCTATTTTTTCTCAAGTTTATCTTATTCCTAGTGCAGTCTTTTATTCTTAGTTATTCTAGATCAAACAATCTCAAAATTATATATTCTAAAGTCTAATTTTTTTGGTTTATTTTAATGGCTAGAATTGCTCAACATAGTTCATGATATTTGTCAAAGGGAAGGATTTATAGATCCATGTTGATCACAACAACTCTATATATGATAAAAACAAAGATAACAAATAAAATGCTAAATGAGAGGTCATGGATGCCCTAGTCAAGGCATGGATTTTAGGATTTTTGGAATACAACATTAGCTTGAATCTTAGATCCTTTATACCTATAGTCGAGATATGGAATTATCTCTAGATGTTTCTGTTGGCATGAGCTGTCATTGGAGTGATTGCTGAAATCACGAGAAGATGACCGTTAGCTGTAGCAAATATGGGTCACCATGATCCTAGCCAAATTCTATGTAAATATTTATTAATTTCCATACTTAGCAGCCTTGTATACGCTATAAGAACATGTACACATTCAGTATTATTTGAATAAGAAAGAATACTTTCCTACATGGTATCAGAGCCTCAATCCTAGGATCTGTCAATTTTTTCTTTCCTTCTTTCCTTTCCGCAAGACAACAGGAAGAAGGCAAAACGACAGAACTCTAGCAAATTGAGAAGATGACAGACCTTACCTCCCCTACAGACCCTTCAATCCTTGCTGACTTAACATCCAAACTTACACAGATGTTGAGTCAGACAACTACTGCACCAACTCACGACGCTGTTGCTGCACCGATCGGTATCAAATTGAATGATACGAACTATGGGTTATGGTCCCAAGTGGTGGAGATGTATATCTCTGCCAAGGATAAGTTGGGGTACATAAATGGCGATCTTCCCCAACCCTCAGAAACAGACCCTGCTTTCAGGAAATGGAGAACTGAAAATGCAGTGGTTAAGGGATGGCTAATAAACTCCATGGACCCAAAATTGATTGGAAATTACATTAGATTTCCAACAGCCAAGGCAGTATGGGATACTGTGGCCACAACGTATTTTGATGGCTCCGACACCTCACAAGTCTACGATCTAAAGAGGAGAGTGACAAAGCTCAAACAGGGGGAAGGATCGATTGAGACATACTACAACTCTCTTCAAAGTCTGTGGAGAGAGATCGATTTCAGGCGACCAAACCCCATGAAATGTGAGGTGGATATACAAAAATACAACTCTATTATACAGGAAGATAGAGTCTATACCTTCCTGGATGGGCTTGATGACCGCTTGGACAAGATTCGAGCTGATGTGCTTCAAATCCATCCGGTTCCAACTGTTGAACAGGCGTATGCCCATGTTCGACGGGAAGATTTGAGACAAATGGTGATGTTGAACAAGGCTGATACAAGTTCAACAGAAAGAAGCATGGCCATGATATCAAAAGGGGGACAGAGACCACAACAACGTTCTTCTCTTCAGATGATAGTAGATGGGAAAACAAGCATGAAGTCACGAAGTGAGGGAGGAGGATGCGAACACTGTGGAAACATGAAACACACGAAGGAAACATGTTTCAAACTCCACGGGTATCCAGACTGGTGGCACGAACTCAAGACAAAGAAAAAACGTGAGAGTGGGCGGGCTGCACTGGTCATGACTGAAAGTGGGCATGCGGAAATTGATGAAGAAAAACCGTCAATCAACCCTAATTTTTCCCTTGTATCGCAAGATGATTTTTTACCTCCAGCAGTAGCGAATTGTTCCCTAGCCCAGAATGACTCAGGTAACAATGATTGGATTGTTGATTCGGGGGCAACTGACCACATGACTTTTGATCCACAGGATTTTTCCGAAACAACTCAGCCAAAACGGACATGCATAACCAATGCAAACGGTGAAAAATATCCAGTTACAGGGGCTGGAGAAGTTGCACTGTCACCATCTTTTTCATTATCAAATACCTTACTTGTTCCAGCTCTTTCCAATAAATTATTATCGGTAGGACAAGTTACTGAGGATTTGAATTGCCGAGTACTAATGTATTCAAAAATCTGCTTATTTCAGGATATTCTAACCAGGGAGATTATTGGTCGTGGTACTAAACGAGGGGGGCTGTACTACATTGACGATTTCAAAGTCGGTCAAGCAAACAATGCTCGTCACCTCAGTAATAAAGAACGTGATATATGGCTGTGGCATCACCGTTTGGGGCACCCGTCATACTCCTATCTAAGGCATTTATTTCCCAGTTTGTTTTCCAACTCAGACAATTCAACGTTGAAATGTAAAACCTGCATTTTAGCTAAGAGCCACCGAGTTTCTTATCCAATAAATTCAAAAAGGTGTGAGACACCATTTATGCTAATTCACTCGGATGTATGGGGACCAGCTCCCGTTTCAGTTTCTTCCGGCATCAGGTGGTTTGTAATTTTCGTGGATGACTGCACACGCATGACATGGCTATATCTGATGAAACAAAAAAATGAAGTGGCAGGAATTTTTCGCTCTTTCCATACGATGATCAAGACCCAATTCTCTGCCAAACTTCAGATTCTCCGTTCTGACAATGGAGGGGAATACGACAATAAGGAATTGCAGGAATACTTTCAAATGTATGGACTATATCATGAGACAACATGCCCCCAAACACCACAGCAAAACGGTGTTGCGGAGAGAAAGAACAGACATATCCTGGAAACAACCAGAGCCCTTCTAACAGCAGCAAATGCACCTCCACGCTATTGGACAGATGCAGTCACAGCTGCTGTCTACTTGATGAACCGATTGCCATCTAGGGTGTTAAACTTTAACACCCCCTTACAAGCTCTAGCCCATCACGTGTCCCTCCCGTCCATACTTATGCTCCCACCAAAAATATTTGGATGCCTAGCTTATGTCCATCTTCACAAAACCCAGAGAACCAAACTTGATCCATGTGCAGTTCGCTGCATATTTCTGGGCTATGCACAACATAAGAAGGGCTATCGATGTTACGATCCTACAGCAAGACGCCTTTATATCACTATGGATGTTACATTCATAGAAACTGAATACTTCTATCCAGAGCCAAACCCCCATTCTTCTCTTCAGGGGGAGATGATTGATGAAGAGCAGAATAATGGGGAGCAAAACCACGGTTATAATTGGGAGAAATGGCCATGGTTTACAGACACAGACCCACCAAGATTTGAGCAGATTGATGCACGAATCACCAACACAGAAGATGGCACACATTCGAGTGATGAGCAAAATAATGATACGGGGCATGAGCAAGAACAACCCACCAGCACAGAAGATGGCAGAATTGAACAAGAACAGCCCCCTCTCGGTTCAGTGTCAACCAATCATCTTCCTGAGAATAATCCTGAGGTACAGTTCCCTAATCCCTCTCCTGTTAATATTGAAGATAATTGTGTTGGCTACAAATTACCCCCCAGGTATAACAGAGGCAAGCCACCAAGACGATACTCACCAGACAACAGAGAGGAGAAAACCAAATATCCAATTGCCAATTATGTTAGTACCCAAAAATTGGCGCAACCACTTAAGACCTTTGTGCAAAAATTGTCCTCGGAACACATCCCAAACACAGTGCAAGAAGCCGTGGGAAATTCAAAGTGGAATCAAGCAATTATGGAAGAGATGGCTGCTTTACAAAAGAATGAAACGTGGGAACTTATGCCATTACCGGAGGGGAAGAAAGCAGTAGGATGCAAATGGGTATTCTCTATCAAATACAAAGCAGATGGGACAATAGATCGATACAAGGCAAGACTCGTCGCAAAAGGATATACACAATCCTATGGCATCGACTATCAAGAGACGTTTTCACCAGTGGCGAAATTGAACACAGTCAGGGTGCTGCTGTCAATCTCTGTGAATTTAGATTGGCCACTCCACCAATTCGACGTAAAAAATGCGTTCCTTCATGGGAACCTCGAAGAAGAAGTATATATGGATGTCCCACCAGGTTTTTCTACCTCACATACCGGAGTAGTGTGCAAGCTGCAGAAGGCACTATACGGATTGAAACAATCACCAAGGGCGTGGTTTGGACGGTTTAGTTTGGCCATGAAAAAATATGGCTTCAAACAAAGCAATTCAGATCACACCTTGTTCCTAAAACATCGTGGGAAAATGGTAACGGCCCTTTTAATTTACGTTGATGATATGATAATTACAGGAAATGATGATGAGGAGATTTCGAGACTACAAGAACAGCTGGCTACTGAGTTCGAAATGAAAAACCTCGGAGGATTGAAATATTTTTTGGGAATTGAGGTGGCTCGATCAAGCAAAGGAATATTTCTCTCACAAAGAAAATATGTCCTTGACCTGCTAGCTGAGACAGGGATGCTCGACTGCAAACCAGCAGATACGCCAACGGTCCAAAACCTCAAACTAGGGGAGCACCCGGATCAAATACCGAGTAACAAAGAAGGGTATCAAAGGCTAGTTGGGAAGCTGATTTATTTATCTCATACCCGACCAGATATTGCCTATGCCGTAAGCTTGGTGAGTCAATTTATGCATAACCCAAGTGAAGAACACATGGAAGCTGTAGTCCGGATTTTACTATACTTGAAGGCGTCTCCAGGAAAAGGGCTTATGTTCAGGAAGTATAACCACTTAAACATTGATGGATATACAGATGCAGATTGGGCCGGAAATATCGTTGATAGGAAGTCTACTTCCGGGTATTTCACCTTTGTTGGGGGAAACTTAGTCACCTGGAGAAGTAAGAAACAAAAGGTTGTGGCATTATCTAGCGCAGAGGCTGAATTCCGTGGCATGGCCAAAGGACTTTGCGAGCTTCTGTGGCTAAGGGAACTAATGGAAGAAATTGGCTACTCTTCTAGGCCAACCATGAGGCTGTTCTGCGACAACAAAGCAGCAATACAAATCGCACAAAATCCAGTTCAACATGACAGGACAAAACACGTGGAGATAGATCGGCATTTTATCAAAGAAAAGCTCGAGGCCAAAATTGTTCAATTTCCATTTGTAAAGTCAGAAGACCAACTAGCTGATGTTCTTACAAAAGCTGTTTCGAGCAAAGTGTTTCATAGCTCGCTAGACAAGTTGGGCATTGAAGACATCTACGCACCAACTTGAGGGGGAGTGTTGGCATGAGCTGTCATTGGAGTGATTGCTGAAATCACGAGAAGATGACCGTTAGCTGTAGCAAATATGGGTCACCATGATCCTAGCCAAATTCTATGTAAATATTTATTAATTTCCATACTTAGCAGCCTTGTATACGCTATAAGAACATGTACACATTCAGTATTATTTGAATAAGAAAGAATACTTTCCTACAGTTTCATAGTTAGCATAACTCTACATGCACTACAAAAAATAAGGGGTATTTGCAACGGACTTGTCCGTTGCAAATAAGTAAGGATGCCGTTGCAAATGTCTATTTGCAACGGACTTTGCAACGGATGACTTTCGTTGCAAATACGCGACTGCAAATTAATTTGCAACGGGTAATCCGTTGCAAATTAATTTGCAACGGATATTCCGTTGCTAAGTTGCAACGGAAACGCCGTTGCAAATTAACAATGGCATTTCCGTTGCAATTTATTTTGCAACGGAATATCCGTTGCAAGGTTGCAACGGAAACGCCGTTGCCAACTTGCAACGGAATTTCCGTTGCAAACTTGCAACGGAATTTCCGTTGCAAGGTTGCAACGGAAACGCTACCCTTGCTTACCCCCCCCGAAGCCTGACACCAAGCTTCTCCATCAAAAGAAGGATGAACATCTCGATCAGGTCCATACTTTGCAATCATCTCATTTCTATACTTTTCCTGCAAACATACAAGTACATGTAGAAACAAATTTGTTTGAATATGAAATTATATACAAGTAATTATTTATTAAAAAATAATAGTACTTACCACCACTGTTTTGGACCTGTTGTCTACGAATATGCCGGTTTCATTGACATTCTGATGCAACATTGAAAATACATCATCCCATGGAAGTTCTTTTCCCCCGGCTTGTTGTTGCTATCAACATTTTAAAAAATAATTAGCAACATAAAAAATTAAACAAATACAATTACGAGTGTACAATAATAATGCTTACCATACTTGCTCGATATGCAGCAAATGAAACTGACCTACCAGAATGAGAACTTATTTTACCATCTGTTTGTTTCAACCGATTGCGTTTTGAAGACTCTGATCATCTTTGGAATCCATCGGTTAACCAAACTTCCTGTATCATGGTATTCCAGTCCTCCTTTTGTATCCAAATGGGACCATTATTCATGCAGTCAATAATATTTGTGGTTTGTAGTTTTGACAGAGCTTTAGTGCGAGCTCGTGCCAATTGTTGGTTCAAAGATATCCGAGCTTTATCTTCCCAAATATTCCGAACAATTTCTTCATCTTCCTCAG
This sequence comes from Salix caprea, assembly GCA_964035475.1. Lineage (NCBI taxonomy): Eukaryota > Viridiplantae > Streptophyta > Magnoliopsida > Malpighiales > Salicaceae > Salix > Salix caprea. Next base: position 4,737,240 of record OZ037753.1, on the reverse strand, counting down.
GGAAGTCATATTTTTTCTATCCAATACATTTGATAAGTAAAGTAAAATAATTTGCAAACAACAACAAAAATGTTTTCCATTAAAATATATATCATAAATGAATCATGATCATAATATGAAAATAGTTGCGTGCATTCATATTAAAAAAAGCAATAAAGTTCATCCTTATACATCGAAGGTACTTTTTCCCATGAATGCCATGGCCCCTTGAAATTACATCTCAAAATGTTGCCAATTTCACGACCACATGATGCGTTATTAAACCTGAAATATTATAATAACAAACTTTCATGAAACAAATACAGACATAAATAATCAATGTGTACAAAAAATATGAAACTTACTTTGTTCTTCCATACAAACTTAGTTGTCGTTTTTTTGTCATTGGATCGATTTCGGTGTGAAAACCCTTCCGTTTAATGCAAACATTGTTGCCAGAAGAGTTTTGACCATTGTCTGTTTGGAGACAATCTTCATTTTGATCGTTATTAACATCTTCGTTAATTGGATCGTCAATGTCGTTCTCCTCATCCTCATTAGCACCATCTTCTCTCATGGATGCCCTAGTCAAGGCATGGATTTTAGGATTTTTGGAATACAACATTAGCTTGAATCTTAGATCCTTTATACCTATAGTCGAGATATGGAATTATCTCTAGATGTTTTATAGTTAGCATAACTCTACATGTTTGTTTTAGCTTTAACATAACTTGGCTAACCTTTAATAGAACAATATTTTTTTCCTTAGATTCTACTATAGTTTTATTAATCTTTTGGCATAATATATTGATATAATTTATACAACTTTACCTACTAAAGGTCTTATTTTCACTCAATTTGTTCATGAATCTACTAAAAAGGAACAATTTTTATCAAAATACTATATGAATTAGAAGTCATTAAATCTAATCCTAAGAACCGAGAACCTTTTCATTCCTTGGATTCATGCCTCAAAGATATCTTTTTTCTATGAAGATCAACATCTTCTCACTCAAAATGCCATGGAATAACATTGATCAACCCTCGTTTCTATGGCCTATGTAACCCAAAACAAGCTAAGGGGAAGATATATGAGCATTGTCTAGTGTTTTATGCAACTATTGTAAAAGGAATGGTCATATTATCAAAGAATACCCCATCTGACCTCCTAAAGATCTAAAACAACATATATTGTCTTAGTTGGTTCTTTTAATGTTGGTAATTTTATGGTATCAACATCTTTGACATAAAGTTCTCTTTTTTTTAACCATACGACAAACATTGTCCATTACCTTACCAATATACATGAGTATACTAGAAATCTCTAGGTTCATACTGCAAATGGCAACAAATTATCTATCATAACTACTTGTGATGTGTCTTCTTTTATAACCTATGCTTTTATTTATCCTTATCTTAACGCAAACTTAATGTGCTTTTATAATTCACTACATTATATTTTACTTGGGAATACAAAGTCACCATCTCTTATTAGTTTTATTACTGACTTGGTAAAAAGTAAAACTTTGTCTTTTTCCACTCGCACACCAAAAATAGTTAGGCTTTTTGACATGATACATAGTGATGTATAAGGGTATTGCATCTGTTACTTATCATGCTAATTACAAATATTCTATTACTTTAATTGATGAATTTATAGTTGTCTTACATTGATTTATTCATGTATTCAAAAGATAAGATCTTTTCTATTTATTCATGCATTACAAGGATACGGCTTTCAGTTAAATAGCCTTGTTGTGGCCATTGGTGTTTTTTTAGTGTTCTGTTCTACTTACCAAAAAACTTTTGTAGCACTCGGTCCTCAGCCATCCTCACTGTGCCAAGGAATTCTGCAGGTATTAAGTGTAGATCAGTAGGGTTATCTGCTCAATTAACATTGGAGATTAGACGCTGGATTTAACAGATCATGATCAATAAAACAAAAACCATGGAATGGTGTCGTTTAAGTGGAGTTTTTATTTCCTGTTCTTTAAGGACTCCGAAATGGAACCATTACCATGGGAATGAAAAATATAATGAACAGAAAGGGTGCCGATAATATATAGAGAAGGACAATAAATTATAGCAGCTTTAATATTATTTTATTTAGCTGGAACAATGAATGGGGGACTAGTCCTTGCGTGGGGAGGGGATTATGCTTTTCCAGATGAACCAAACAAGCGCATCTTCTCTGCTACCACAGCTTTCATGGCTTCTTTTGCTGAAGCCATCACATGGACCAGATCTTGCTTGGGGTTGCTTAGTGAGTTCATGTAGGCCTTCCGCACCTCAGTATTAACATTGAACTTCGTCACGCCCCGCTGTATACTAGCCTGTTTGATGCAGTCAAAGGAGGTCGATTATGTTAATCAATGGCAGATTCATTAAGCAATGTTGATTTAGGCCTAATAACAGAAAGCTCCAACAAAACTAATGCCTTCCCATCATGTACATGCATCACAAATTTACATGCTCGCGCGCACTCGCGGGAGAGGGAGGGAGGGAGAGTACCTTGATAAGTTCCTCGGACAAGCCAGAAGCTCCGTGCAGCACCAGAAATACGCCTTTCTTTGAACTCAAGGCTGTCAGAATATGCATGAGATGCTGCCTTGAAGGAATGCTGTCTTGAAGCTGACGTGAAGATCAAGGTTTGAGCTGACGTGAAGGTCAAGCTTCAGTTTTGAATTTGTCATTTATTTTTGAATTTTGAATTTCGGATAGATAGCAGATTTTATCTTCTGATTTTGCCAATAATCTCTCATGTTGTTGAGAGTTTGCAATTGTTCTTCAAATTCTTATTTTCCAGAATTTGATCCAAACAGTAACTGTTACAAATAGTTACTGTTCAGATCATCCAATTCCAACAGTGGTATCAGAGCATTGATCTTACGGGCTGAAGGGAAAATTGTGAGTGAAACACGAGTGATTGTGAGTGTAAGACACTTGGGGGGTTGAGAGAAACACTGAGAGATTAAGTTTTAAAGAAATCAAATGGCATCTTCATCATCCTCTGCACACTCGCACTCTTCGGTTCCAATTTTTGATGGTGAGAACTATCACATTTGGGCTGTCAAGATGAGGTTTTTTCTGAGATCCCAAGGACTATGGAACATAGTGGTGACGGATGCTGATCCATATCCACTACGTGCGAATCCTACATTGGCACAGATTAAAGCTCATGAAGAAGAGAAGCTAAAAAAAGATAAGGCAATCACCAGCCTTCATTCTGGGCTTGCCGATCATATTTTCACCAAAATCATGAACCTGGAAACACCAAAGCAAATTTGGGACAAGCTCCAGGTGGAATTTGAAGGAAGTAGCAGAGACAAGACCGTGAAACTGCTAGCATTAAAGAGAGAGTTCGAATTGATGAAAATGAAAGAAGCTGAACCTGTCAAAGTTTATTCTGGCAGGTTGATGAATGTGGTAAACCAGATGAGACTCCTTGGGGAGACATTTGAAGATCATAAGATTGTTGAAAAGCTTATGATGTCTGTACCTGAAAAGTTTGAAGCAAAAATCTCAGCAATTGAAGAATCTTGCGATTTGCAACATCTTACAATTGCTGAGTTAATAAGCAAGCTGCACATCCAGGAGCAGAGGGTGCAGATGAGGGATGATGATGTTATGGAAGGTGCCTTTCAAGCAAACAATAGAGGGAAGAAAAATGGAGGTTTACCATTCAAAAAATTCAACAATGGTAAACAAACTCTCTCTAAATTTAAACCTGCCGCACCTGCTAACAAACAGATTTTCCTTCCTTGTTCTTATTGTAAAAGAACAAACCATGCCGAGGTGAATTGCTGGTTCAAAGGGAAGACAGTAGTCCATTGTGATTTCTGTAAAAAAGGTGGCCATAGTGAGAGATTTTGCAGGCTGAAAAAGAAACCACCTCAGCATGAAATCCAACAACATGCACACGTCACTGAAGAAGATAAAGCTGCGGAAGAACACTTGTTCATGGTGACTTGTGATGAACAAAATTCCAGGAGGGACACTTGGTTGATTGACAGTGGCTGCACAAGCCACATGACCAAATTCCTGTCAATTTTCTCCACAATTGACAGGTCAATCAAGCCCAAAATTAAGCTGGGAAATGGAGATGTTGTTGAAGCAAAAGGAAGAGGAACAGTCACTGTGAGAACCAGCAAAGGTATGAAGAAAATTTCGAATGTTTTATACATCCCTGAACTTGATCAGAACCTGTTGAGTGTTGCTCAGATGATGAGAAATGGTTATGAAGTGTCATTTAGAGAAAATTTCTGTTATATTACTGATTCACATGACTCATCAATTGCAAAAATTAAGATGGAAGGGAATAGCTTCTATATGAATTTAAATGCAATAGAAGGACATGCATTTAGTGCAAGAGTTGATGAAAGTATTGTGTGGCATAAGAGGTTCGGGCACTATAATTTTAACTCCTTAATGTTGCTGCATAATGATGATTTGGTAGTAGGATTGCCTAGAATCTGTGCTAGCAATCAAATATGTGATGGTTGTGAACTTGGAAAATTGCATAGAAGACCATTTCCACAGATTGCATCAAGAAGGGCTGAAGGCATATTAGAACTGGTTCATTCTGACATCTGTGGACCTATGAGCATTGCATCCTCAGGAAATAGTGTGTATTTTATGCTTTTCATAGATGACTTCAGCAGAATGACTTGGGTTCATTTCTTGAAAAATAAGTCACAAGCACTGTCAGAATTTAAAGTTTTTAAGTGCTTGGCTGAAACACAAAGTGGGCAGAAGATCAAGATGTTGAGAACTGATAATGGTGGAGAGTACACTTCAAATGCATTCCAATCTTACTGTCAAGAGGCTGGAATTATGCATCAATTAACAGTTCCCTACTCTCCACAACAAAATGGAGTTGTGGAGAGGAAGAATAGAACTGTCATGGAGATGGCGAGATGCATGTTGCTGGAGAAGAATTTGCCAAAATTCTTGTGGGCTGAAGCTGTGAACACTTCAGTATACTTGTTGAATCGATTACCTACAAAATCAATTCAACAAAAGACACCACTTGAAGCTTGGTCTGGAGTGAGGCCCTCTGTTCAACATTTGAAGGTGTTCGGGTCCCCTTGTTTCTTTCACATTCCAGCTGCAACAAGAGGAAAACTTGATGCAGTAGCCGAGAGGGGTATTCTGGTGGGATATTCAACAGAATCAAAAGGCTACAGGGTGTATAATCTGAACAAAAACAAAGTTCAGATTAGTAGAGATGTGCAGGTAGATGAGAACAGCAACTGGAATTGGACTTTAAACAGGATTGAGCAAAAGATTGTAACTCACAGCACAGAAATTCAAAGAATTGTTGAAGATGTTGGGGAGCAGCCTGATGTAGAAGATACTATTGAATCTAATGTTGGGGAGCAGCCTGGTGTAGAAGATACTACTGACTCTAGTGTTGTCAAAACAAGATCCCTAGCTGATGTTTATGAGAGATGCAATCTAGTGCATTCTGAACCTACAACTTATACAGAAGCTGCAACATCACTAGCCTGGATTGAAGCTATGAAGGCTGAAATCGATTCCATTGAAAGAAATGGAACTTGGAAGCTGACTGAATTACCAGGTGATAAGAAGAAAATTGGAGTGAAATGGGTGTTCAGAACCAAGTTTAATCCTGATGGTTCAGTGTTTAAACACAAGGCTAGGCTGGTTGTCAAAGGCTTCTCACAAGTGGCTGGGGTAGATTATGGTGAAACTTTTGCACCTGTTGCAAGGCACGACACAATCAGACTTCTTCTTGGTCTTGCTGGGCAGTTGGGGTGGAAAGTATTCCACTTGGATGTGAAATCAGCCTTCTTGAATGGAATCCTTCAAGAAGAGATTTATGTTCAGCAGCCTGATGGTTTTGAAATTGCAGGTGAAGAGCACAAAGTATACAAGCTTCACAAGGCTCTCTATGGGCTAAAACAAGCACCAAGAGCTTGGTATAGTAGAATTGATTCTCACTTGACTCAATTGGGGTTTAAAAGGAGTGAGAGTGAAGCTACTTTGTACTTGAAAGAAGAGGTTGATGGTCAGCAACTTATAATCTCCCTTTATGTTGATGACATGTTAGTAACTGGAAGCAATTCCAAATTACTAACTAAGTTCAAGCTGGAGATGGAAAATGTGTTTGAAATGAGTGATTTGGGGGCTATGAGTTATTTTCTGGGAATGGAAATACATCAAAGCAATTCTGGGATTTTTGTATCTCAGAAAAAGTATGTTGTTGATGTCCTAAAGAAGTTCAAAATGGACTCATGCAAAGAAGTTGCTACTCCATTAGCATTGAATGAGAAAATTTCGAAGAATGATGGGGAGAAGCTTGATGATCCCTCAGCATATAGAAGTCTGGTTGGCAGCTTGTTGTACCTCACGGCTTCAAGACCAGACTTAATGTTTCCAGCTGGATTATTGTCACGTTTTATGAGCTCACCTAGTAGTGTTCATATGGGTGTTGCTAAACGTGTGTTGAGATATGTAAGAGGAACAAGTGACTTGGGAATATGGTATTTGAAATCAGGAGGAGTGAAACTGACTGGCTATGTAGACAGTGACTGGGCAGGAAGCATTGACGATATGAAGAGCACTTCAGGCTACATTTTTTCACTTGGTTCAGGTGCAATTTGCTGGAATGCTAAGAAGCAAGATGTGGTAGCTCAATCAACTGCTGAAGCTGAGTATGTGTCAATGGCAGCTGCAGCCAATCAAGCAATTTGGTTGAAGAAAATTTTAGCAGATTTGGGTCAAAGTCAGGATGCACCAACTGAGATTTTTTGTGATAATAAGTCTGCTATTGCAATTGCCCAAAATCCAGTTCAACATGGAAGGACTAAGCACATTAATGTCAAGTTTCATTCTTTAAGGGAGGCTGAAAAGAATCAACTCATTAAAATCACTTATTGTTCAACTGATGTTCAATTGGCAGATTTAATGACCAAGGCTCTTCCAAAGTCACGTCTGGAATTTCTGAGAATGAATCTCGGTTTGTTCAAGGCAAGTCTCAAGGAGGAGTGTCAGAATATGCATGAGATGCTGCCTTGAAGGAATGCTGTCTTGAAGCTGACGTGAAGATCAAGGTTTGAGCTGACGTGAAGGTCAAGCTTCAGTTTTGAATTTGTCATTTATTTTTGAATTTTGAATTTCGGATAGATAGCAGATTTTATCTTCTGATTTTGCCAATAATCTCTCATGTTGTTGAGAGTTTGATTTTGATTATAATTCATGTTTGTAAGCCTATATAATAGGCATTTCCAATTTGAATAAAAATTAATTCAATTCCAATCATCAAAGGACTCTGTTTTGCAATTGTTCTTCAAATTCTTATTTTCCAGAATTTGATCCAAACAGTAAGTGTTACAAACAGTTACTGTTCAGATCATCCAATTCCAACAAAGGCATGCAAATCCTAAAGATGGAAGCGTTAAGAAAAAGTAAAGCGGATATAGTTGAGTTCACAGATTAGAAGTGGATGATCTTTACTTCTTAAACCAGATTGCGAACAGTCTATTAGATTTACAGGAAAATGGTGATGCACTTGAAGGAGTTTATAGTTTCACTAAGATGTACAAGTTCAATAAGTTGATTTCTGCATTGCATCAGGAATATGCTACAGAGGAACATGTACATGGTTACAATATACTTTGCATTTTGAGGATCTAACTCGCTTTTTAACTTCATTCTTTAAAACTTAGATGGTGATGCCAGATCAAAGATCTAAGAAACTGGCTGGCAGCTCAAGAATCCATGTAAAATAGTCTTACTTCCTCATTTTCCCTCTGTGTAAACATCGTTCTCATACTTGTAAAACATCAATCAGCCATGTAGTATGCATGAAAAAGTCAAACATAGACTACATAAAACATAAAATCAATAGAGCTATACCATGACAGCACAGAATCATTGGCTGTCTCACACTGAGAAGGTTATCTCAGCTCTCAATTTTAAACATTATCAATGGCAAAAGAAAAATAGCTAACATTTGATTGTTTATACTTCACCTTAAGCAAATCAAGTCTGAGATTTGGACCACTTGCAGGGTACTTTCCATGTACATTCCCAATACACACAGCCAAAGCATCTATGCCAGTCTCGTCAATGAACTCTTCAGCCTGGAATTTAAATGAAGACAAGACAACTGTGATTTTGGATGTATCAAAAATATGGGTATTCTTAATTTATTTAATGAATTAGGAAGTCTACTGACCTGATTAACATCAGTCAGCCTTGCTTCGTAATCTTCAACTGTCAAATCATCCTCTGTCCCTGACAGTCTACCTAGTTCAGCCTCCACCAGCATGTTTTTGGAGTGGGCCAAGAGTGATATATACTTCGTGTATGCTATATTATCCTTGAGAGACAGATGTGAGCCGTCTACCATTAATGAATCAAATCCCTGGCATGAGTTTGGATTCAAGAAAATGCAAATTCAGTAATAAATTATTCCTCGGTACAGATAAATGGGAGTTGCCAATGTTAAAAATTTCATAGTTTGTTGAACCATGTACTTTTTTTCATGGATAACAAGCAGCACTCACCAAATCAAGAGCTTCAACTAGCTCTTGCTTTGAAGTTCCATGATCAAAATGAACAGTGATTGGAACCTGCAAAACATGCATGTAAATTACAATTTATTATACTTTATAAAAAAGACACCAAACAAGTATTTTTCATCTATTTAGGCATTTATCTTCTTTATCTAGAGCACTAAGCAATCATTTAAATGATTTTGATCTTCAATGAAAAATAATGGCTCCAAAGGGGATTGAATTTTTAGTGATCTTTCCAGGGAACTTTAAATTGCTTATTATAGTTTGAAAATTGGCACATATTTTGGTTCATCTGGAAAATTGTCAGAAAATAAAATGAAGGTGCAAAAACCACAAAATCCACACCATAAAGCTTTTCTTCCTCTCTTACCCTTTCAACTTCCCTAAAATATATATTTTAAGATATGAAAAACAAACTTACATTGGCCTGTTCAGCAGCAGAGACACAACAAGCAACCAATGGAATTCCTCCTTGCTTCAGTGCACTAGGATGAATCTGTTGAAAGAACACAACTTTTGGCAATTTAGTAAGGAGCCATAATTTTGAAAAAGGCTGAAGCTCACATCCATGTCCCAAAGGACATGCTTAATTCCATATCTTGTCTCCTAAATTACTCGTCCAACTTATCAAATGTCATTCTGACCTGTAGAATAGCAGGACTATTTTCTTCCTCTGCTGCAGCTACAACAGCCTCAGCCCCTTCCATATTATAGACATTAAATGCTCCAACAGCATATCCACCTCTCTCTGCGTTCTTCATAAGGATAATTTCAATATCTAAACATTTCAATATCCAAATAAATCCAGTATTTAAAAGATAAATTTGCAGTACTTACAAGAAGTTCTTTTGTTGATGAAAGTCGAGAAGGAAGAGCCCAGGATTTCACAACATCAGCCAGTGCTTTACTGTCACCAACATTACCTGCAAAAAGAAAAAAAATTACAAGTTCTAGTTCAATTTTTATTTTAGTAACTAAATAAAATTACAATTTTTTTACCTGGGAAAACAATGTACGGAACACCTGGATGCCTACTTTCTGGACCGAGCTGCCACAATGGAATGCCAGCAAGGGCTTGTCCAACTACTTTGGCACATTTTGCTTCTAGAGCTTTTGTAGCTAGGTCGGATGATGTGATTCCACCCTTGAGCAAGACAAGAGAATCAGCTGAATTAGGTTGTAAGATGGTAAGAAGTTTCTTAGCAAGACATAAGAATCCCACTTGCATCCAGAATCATATCACAGCAAAGGGAAAAGGTATATTGGCCAGTGGAAATGTGCCTTTGAAGGTTAATTTACTTAAATTGTTACACTGTATTAGTAAATAGTTCTGAGATCAGTCACTGTATGGATTATGAAAACAATGCTGAAGGGTAAGCAAGTGAAAGACAAAAATGGACTTAATATTATTACAGAGAGCAATCGGAGAGAGAGAGAGATCACTTATTATTAGAGAAAATATACATGTCTATCGCAATTTCAAGTTAAATGATAGAGAGGTAATGCTGAAAATATCAGCTATCTAAAATTAAATCTAATTACCACCACTCTTTGCGCTACAAAGAAGGCAGCAAAAACTGACATTTCCTAGTGCATCCAGCCTGTGATAGTTTGAGCAATACTTGTACATGTCAGGTGGATGAGCGATGCATAAAGCTCGCCTCCAAAGTCACAAAACTATGACTCTTTATTCCTGAGCTTCCCACTGGAAAGGGTTTAGAGCACAAACCATTTTGTTATGGAATTCAAGGAAGCTGAAAGGAAAACTTCACCTTAGGTAGATAAAAGTAGTCTCAAGCAGAACTCTCCCATCAAAATTCAACTTTTGGAATGAAATATAAATAAGATTTTCTGGTAAGATTCTGGGTTGTACGTAATGATCCCAAATCTTTATGGTTAAAACTAGGGCAGGAAAGGCTTGGAACCTTTCAATTAAACAGCCTATTAGCACAAGAGAGAAGGAAAACTTGATGCTCCAAGGCCCTGAATGACATTCACTAAGGACGTTCTTACCTATTTATCAAAAAGTTTAAGTAGCTGATTAAGAAATATGCATTATATTCTCGAATATATTGAAACACGCAGTATCACAGGGTAAGCTATGATGGTTTGAAATAACTCAAGACTACCAAAGAAACTTTTTACTGTGTAATGAAAATGGCAAAAAATGGAGAATAAATTTCAACAAGCAAGCAGAGGTTTGATTAAGCTTAAAACAATACAAGGAAATAGAAATTTTTTTGTTTATACAAATTGAAATACCTTTGCAAGAATGTATCGTGGTCTTGTTGATATCCGCCTCACAATTTCCACCAATGCAGAGCTCACCTTAAAGTTGATTTCCAAGCTCTCACAAGCAGCTGGCAATTTAAGAAAGAAGACAATAAGAAAAGGCCTTCTTAATTTGTATAGCTGAAAACTGTGACGGAGTTGAGGAATTTTCTTTCCTTTCCACATCTGTTACTATCTTAGCACCTATTTTCAAAAATCAGCAGTTGATCTAATATTAACCATGAATATGGCACGTTCAGGTTGTTGTACAAGATTCGGGATCAGGGTATGTAGTAGGCGTAGGAGGCATGTTAATTCAGTTCATGGTACATTTAAGAACATCTATTTGGGTCATTGTTAGACATTGAATTTGTATACTTTTATCTTTATCTTTAGAATATCAGATTCTTTTAAAAAAAAAGAGCTCTATTTGTATTGAGAATGCATGATCTTACTATATTTTGCTCATAAAAACTGCTCTGTTCAGGAGATACATTCCCAGTATGAAAAGGGTTCCACAAGCTGGAATATTTAGAGGCCTATGGAACACCATGAGAATATGCACAAACAACAAGAGAGAAAAGAAAAGAAAAGATTACATACTTTTTCCAGTAATGAGTTCTCGACTGGTCATGATTAAAGTGTCTTTACAAGCCCCAAGGGACAGATTTGCCATCTCAGCCACTCTATTGATTTCCTCCTCCCTCTCTTCTAGTGACTTCATGGCAAGTTTATCAACAGAAACCTATTCATAACAAAAAAAAATAATTAATAGTCCATTGCATTAGAAGTTATATTTGAGTGCATGTACATGAACAAATGACAACTTATGGATGTCCAGTTACTGATAGATAATATATCATATTCCTTCAGGAAGAGAATCAAAACTAACACCAAGATTGAGAAAATACAAAAACATGTCTGTATTACCTCTAGTTTCTTTAAAAAATGGCCACATTGTAATTTAAGTTCTTCAACCTGTGAGTTAATGAAAACAATGAATGTTAACATTGTACAAAATAATAGCCCCGTAGGCATAAAATAAAAAGAAAACAAAAGTCCCACATTTTTCAACCTGTTTTGTTGTTTTGGGAACAACTATAAGTCCGCCCTTTCTTTCTTTGTTTATTCCAAGATCCTTTGGTAGTATTGGAGCTTTTGGAATAATTCCAATTCGGGTAGAAACAAAACTAGCAGCAGTGCGGCATAAAAAGGATTTTCCCCTTAATTCTGCCTGCTCAATACGCAAAAGCATGTAAGAGCTTCATAAGTTTTTAGCTAGGCACGACAAAGAATATTTAAAATATATAATAGCAAGAAATTTGCCTGAATCATTCCAGCTGAAAACACAGCCATGTCGCGTTCACTTGCTGCATTAACTATGCAAGTTGAACCCTATTTCAGCTCATAAAAAGTAAACCATCAATAAACAATACTTAAATGGGAAGAGAAAATAATTGTTTTAATCATAAAGGTATGGAAAAGCTATTTCCCATCCCATTAATGCATGGATACATCACTCAGATATTCACCTAGTGCTCATTATCCATACCTTCTGCAAGTTGCAAAGAGTATCACAAACAGCATCTGGCCCACCTTCCCTCAAAAGATTGATAGATATAGATGAGACACTGCTAGCAGGAATACGGCCTCTAGTTTTCTCCTCAACCCACTGAAAATCCAGACAATCACAAAGTCACTACCATATATAATATCCTTTCAAGTACAAGACAAGGATGAACAAGATAGACCTCACGGAGGTTTGAAGATTTGTAGCCAAAAGAAGCATCTCTGGCGAACTCTGTGTCCCCTGCAGGGACAAGCCTGAAAACAAAGAGGTATTCTTATGCAAAATGCCAATGAAGAATCACTATGATCTAACAAGAGGATCCTGGTACCAATCAGAATCTGAAACATAGTGTATATCTTTGATTGTATAACGGCCTCCTTGAAGAAAAAATGGGCAAATGATCCATGCGTCCATCTCACCAAGTAGTGAAACTACTGCATCTGCTTCCTAAATAAATTAAGTACATCATAATGTGGTTGTACAAGGTAAGGTATGAAAGCGTTGACAATATGATAATATGACACTCAAGGGACTTTATCCTTGCCTCTGGAAAATGACCACGTAGTGTTGAATCGCCTCTCAAAACTACTGTATAATCAATATTCTCAACTGACTTAGCAGCTACGCTTAGGTTTCCACAGATATCTTTAATCAGTGCACTCGCCTGTAAACAGTTGATTGGATAATCAGAAATACAAGTCTCAAACAAGTAAATTGTTTTTCTTGGAGTAGATATTGGAAGATGAATAAGTAATTGCTTTTCTTTTCTTTTGTAATAAGATACATGCTTTATGAATAGAAATAACATCAGATGTGAAGAATTTTGTTTACCTTTTCAGAACTCAATGACCTGGAGTTGGTTAAGATAAAAAAACATTTAGGCTTTTTCCTCAATTTCTCTACTAGTGACTCAACACTCCTGCAAAGAGAGTGGGCACGGTTATTTAAAACTTGCAAAAGCACCTTCAAAAGAGCTTGTTCGTTTTATAGATATAGAGTATCATGGCTTTCTATCAGCATGATGGAATTGACAGAAGAAAGAACTGAATTTAACACAAAAGGATGAAACAACTAAACTTCTGAATGAAACAAAAATATATATTTATATTGATTTTTATTTTTTTATCAGGTTTGGAAAACGATTATACATTATAGAGGCAAGAGATCACCATTCTGTTAATACTTCAATATCATGGACAGTTTGAGTTCCAGTTGGATCATCATCTAGAACAACCAACGTTTTTGAATTGCTCTGGTTCAGTCTATGAATATCATCAATGGGATCCAGGGGCCACTCAGGTGGAAGAGACTGCAGGACAACTTCTTTCTTAAGTACAGGAAGTTTTCCTTCAACTTTAACACCTGTGAGGGTCTCATAAACCTGATACAAAAAAGAAAAGTTAAACCTGTGACCATCTGACTTCATTCATATATAATAACTTCCAAATGTTTTACATTTCAAAAGTAATCGATATACCTTAACCACACCTGCATCATCTTGCCGACCCCAGCCAGCAGCAGAGCCTGCTCAATAATGAAATTCAACTAATACATATAAGAAAAGGTAACTAAAGTGAATGTAAAGGAGAATATGTATATGCACTAGCATGAGAAACATTTTCAAAATATAGATGAATATTAACGGCATATGTTGCTAGTTTTCCATCACATATCCTGCAGAAAAATTTCCGATACAACCTGCATGTCCAAGGCATTCGTCTAATTGTTTTCGTTTCCTTATCTTTGGAATTTGACAGAAAAATATAATTTGAAGTCTTCTGTCACCATTTTAAAGCTATTGAAAACTCTAGTTAATAAGTCAAATGTTGCTTGACTTTCAGCTCAGCTCCCACTTGTATAAAGGTTGAATCGGGGCCATTAGTAAAATGCTTTGTTCTCCTGGATTGTCCAGGTTTTGACAACTTAGATAAGCTTTCTCCAACAACATGAGGTCAGTAAAAAAATCCCTTAGCTCCATTCTACACACTTCAGAGCAATCAATAATAATGACAAGCCACAAACTCCCGTTCTACCTTTTTGGACCTTCAGTGCATGTAGTTCTTTTCTATGCCAATGAAGACACTACTACTCGTAATAATTCAAGGTCATCTAACATGTTGATCCTACATTTTCTGTCCTTTTCTTGACTATCCAGTCAATCCCTACCTCCCTGTGGATAAGAAAAGGCAAAGCAGGCCCCAATTTTCCACTATGCAGTGTCATATCTTGTGATACGGAATAGAAAAAACTAAGAATTTCTTATTAAATCCAACTTACCTAGAAACACATCGTTCTCACATATCTCACTATAAACATAAGATAAATCTTATCTTTAGCCAACTAAAACTTTTTAAATTAAAAATTATTCTCTTATAGATCATATCAAAAGAAGGACTGGGGAAAACATAACAACTGGAAACAGAAGATCACGACACCTGCCAGGAATAGTTGGTGTGCAACAGTTGCAATATGAAGTGGAACTTTAAGGGATGATGATTCACGGGTAACAATTCCCTGCAGATGATTATAGAGCAGTTTTAAAAAACTAACAACCAGGAATCAAAAAATTTCTTCATTCAAACATAATGCAGGATAAATGTCAGTCAGACCAGATCCTTCACAAAGATATCGAGTGCAGAATACGGTGTATAATCATTGTCCAGCATGTGCGGAACACGATTCTCAAACATCCTGCAAATGGAAACAATTTTTTTCCTGATATTAATCTATGAATTTAAGAATTGAAGTAGGTGAATCCTCTAATGAAAAGGGATGCAACAACCATCCTTTTTTAAATAATCACTTAAATGGGTAAAAAACACATGTTAATTTCAAATAAAATTAAGTGTTAAAGGCTAAGACAATAACAAAAATTCTCAAATTCAGCTCAATAAAAAGAAAAAAAACTAGAAGAACAGTGCATTTCCCATGAAACAAACCAGGATGTTCCTCCACTGTTCTTGACAAAATCAAACAGCATCCTTGTATTGAGACCTAATCGAGCTCCGAGCGCCATTGCCTCAGCCCCTGATGCTATATGAACTCCAGCGAGCAGCTGATTAATCATCTTTACACCACTAAAGGCAATAATTGAAAAGAACAGAGAGTAAGAATCCAGTTCCCTGGAAAGTTCTATGACTGCATGATATGATTATCTAAGACAATTTTTGCATGTCTGTACACTAATACATAATTCAATTGATCAATGAACCAACAAAATGATGATATAATGCTTGGTGAGAGAAAAATAAATGTTGCAATACCTTCCAGCCCCACAACCTCCTCTAATCACATAAAGCTTCTCACTTAATGCTGCTCATAATTAACAACCATGGGTAAGTTGTAATCTAGATCTACGAAACTCCTCCATTCAAAATTAAGAATAGTTAATGAGATAATCACCTGAGAGAACTGAGCCGGTACATGTAAGAGCTTCATCAGTACCAGAAGCCATTATCTGACAGCAATATAAAATTACTTTGAGAAAAAGTTATCAAAATATACATAGCTGCTTTCAAAATGAACCAATTTCGCATTTTTTGTCAGACCGTAAGTGTTCCTTCTGAGGCCCTCTTGACACCACCAGAAACAGGAGCATCCACCAATTTCAAGCCCCTGCCTACGACATTTGCATTTTTTTGAGTAAGAAAATATTGGGAAAAATGAAGCATGGAAACATGGCATCATAGGGGTCATAATCACAAAATAACAAAATAGAGCATCCTAAACAAGCTTAAACCATAAGTGTTCCTTCAATTAGCAGTGGCACTGCAATTTCATTGCATGCATTTAAAGAAATTACACGCAATATTTAAACCAAAAACAACCACTGTCTTCTTTTGTGAATCGAGACAAGCAAACTCGTTAAAAACCAAGGCCAACCAGAGTATAAGTGACAAATACAGAGAGGGGGGGGGGGAACGACACCTACAAACAAGAGAAGATGTAAGGAAAGTGAAACAGATTTAAAAGCAAAAACAATCAGTAAAATCTAAAATGGTAAAAGAGAAAGGACTTGTAATCTTCATCCATGTGTAAACTCAGCTAGGTCATTTTTGTTAAGGAACCATCTCACCTAAACGTTTAGGTTGTTAGGTGAGGCTTCAGAATATGATTTATATTATTCTCTAACACACACCCTCAAGTGAAAGCCTTTTGGACTTGAAACTTGCATACAGGTCCACACTACCTTATGCTTATTTTTATCAAATAGAATGAAGGTGTTGAGATTCGAACCCGTGACTACAGGGTCGACAAGACTCTGATATCATGTTAAGGAACCATCTCAATTAAAAGCTTAAACTGTTAGATAAAACCCCAAAATATGGTTTATATTATTCTCTTAACAATTTTCTGTTACATTTTCTCATGCTTTCTTTCCACACATCAATTCTCCATCCTCATTTTCTATCTAGCTTAATGCCAAATTGGATAAGTTTTAACTTTCCAAGGAGAGAATATTCAACTGTCATGTCATGCTTTTACATCACTAAAAAGAAATGGCATTATTCAGATCCAAGATCTTGCATGTGCAAGAATAAAAACTAAACTAAGCATTTCCCTTTTATAATATTCATTTGTATTCCCAAGATCTATGAATATTAGTTTTCAATAACTTTAAGTCTTTCCTATGTATTTATAGTAACAGATTGGTTAACAAGACATTAGTTGAATAAATTAGTTCACGCCATGCCAGGAAAGGTCAAGCAAGTAAACAACCAGAATTCGTTCATGATTCTAGTTGTTGTTAGGGTCAGATCATGATTTCTAGTGCAGGAGTGAACACTGTCAAGAAGAAAAAGGAAATGTTTTTTGATATATTCAGTGTAACCACTTCATGCAAAAAACTTGAAGGGTAGGACTGCTCCAAATTCCTCCTCACAATAACTGGTTAATGAATTTAATTGCCTGCTGATAAATTAACATTTTATTGTGATTTTTAAGCATTCTTGAATTATAATAGAACAGATTAAATATCGGAGAATTGTCAATTTTACAAAACTAAGGACAAAGAATGATGCTAGAACCTACAGTTTTTGTAAGTTGAATATATACACACACACACACACAACTATGTATTTAATAAGAACACATCAGGAGTTTGAATAGCTGAAAGTATAGATATTTATGCTTTTATAAAGGACATACTTTGCAAGCGTCGCTCCAGCTGGCTCACAAATGCAGGGGATACCGTAGAAGAAAGGATGATAGATGCTCCTGATGGTAAGGCTATTACAAAAAAAAAAAAAAAAAAAAAAAAAAAAAAAAAAAAAAAAAAACACAGAGAGTTAGCATCTTCACTTTAATGTACAAATTTTGCTTTAGAAGGTACCTGCAATGGCTCCTAGATCTCCATACAAAACGCTCTCCGCTTGAGTTTCGTTTGTGACCATAACTACTAGTATATCAACATCTGAACAAGATATGTTACGAAAACCAATAATTTTAGCTCCATAAAAGGACTATAAATGTTGTGTAGAATATTTGAAAAGGCAAATCAAACTTAAACTTGTGGCTCAAGATAACCTTTAGATGTTTCTGCTGGAGAGTTGCCAATCAAGCCACCAGCATTTACAAATCGAGTTAGTGTTGGTTTATACACCTGCCACCCAAGAAAAGATGCAGCTAAAAAAAATTGAAATGGGAATACAAACACATTAATATCAATCTACAAAATATGTATGAACTAGACAAGCCCCCAGAAAAAGTCATACACAAGTACCGCAAGCAAAATATACATACATGCAAAGCATAAACAAATTCACATGCAGGCAAGTACACATAGAAGCTATAAGCATACATTAAAAAACTGAAAATAGATAAAAATTTATTTCTCAAAAGGTTATAACTGGGAAGTTTTAAAAAATTAATAAGTCCACTTCCCTTGACAATCAGCATAAACTATTAGAAGACAGTAAGATAAGAATTCCAGGGTCAATTCAATTGTTAAGGAAATTTCACCAGGATATATGATGCATGGTTATCAAAGTTCTATTCTAATGAGTACTGCATGAAAGATACTTGGGCCAGAAATGGCAGCAATCAATCCTTACACAGCTCCAAGCAGGAACTGACTCTTTTAATCAAAATAGGAAGAAAAAATAGTGAGGATTTACATCATAACCAACAACGCAGAAATTTGATTTCAACAGGTGAGTTGCCATGCCAAATCCCATTGCTCCAAGACCAATGAAACCAATTCTCTTTACGACAGTAGATTTGGCAATAATTTGTCTTGCCAGTTGCTCAGGTTTATAGAGTTCTGCACTGGCTGCATCTTGAATATTTGCTCCCAGCAATTTTCCCCAGACCTGGAAAAAGATTGCACAAGATAACAAGGCATCTGTCAAGCCATTTTTTTCAATAATAACAGCCTAAAAGCAAGTCATAATGACCTGCAAGGGAAATTTTATAGCACAAGTAAAGGGGAATAACCTTGACTAATGTGGCATCACTATCATCACCCTGACCATGTGAAGATCCTGATAGGAGGGAGATTTTTGAGAAGGAAACTAGTTGATTAGAGAAATTAAGTAATGAGTATTTCAGATTGTGAGTTTACCAAGAATAAGTTGTTGATGGGCAACAGCCAAAAGTGGAAGAGGAAATATAAGCGATTTGGCCATATCCAAAACAACACCCTAAAATTTGAAAATTCCATCAGTCTCAAGTATCATCTGGTAAACGCAAATAAAAGGTTAAGGTACTCATCAAAAACTTGAGTCATTTAGTCAAGAGGTGTTAAGTTAGCATTTTTACATGGTTTATCAACATATGGAACGTACCTTCCATGTATTTCACAAATGACTGAGATACGGCAGTCTCAACAAATGTGACTGTCACTAGCACTTCTATAAATTAATTCAGGTCATTAAAAAATGATAGAATGATGATAAATATGTTATCAAATATTTAAATATATGGAGCTTAAAGTTAGCTGACAATAACTAGTTGAGGTGTTAGAATTACAAATTCCACGGGATTCTCTAGTCTATACTTACATGCTCAAACAGTTTTAGACAAGATCCAAAAATGTCTGGTGGTATATTTCAAAATTTCTTGGAAAACTTTTACAGGTACTAGTTAATTCATATTGGTTCAAATGCCCAGACCCCCACTATTATTCCACCGAAAATCAAGTTTCCTAGCAGTCCAAAAATAGCAGGAGCCTGTACCTCAACTACAACATCTTCACAAGCAACCACGTCTCTCTGGCCCCAACTATAAACTCTAGGTCAGCGTGAATTTTATTTTCAACTAAAAAAATCTTTAATACTCATATCCTGCATCATCTCTAACTCCATAGCTGTTTAATTTGCGGAAAAAAAAAACTTTATTTACTTTATCTTCTCGCATTATCACTACCAATTTGCTATACTGCTCAGCTAACAGATGCTTCTCCTGATTTTATTTTATTTTATTTTCCTGCCTTGACGTGCATTACATGATTGCATACAACAATAAACAGCTCCCTGTAGAAGACTTGAAAAAAATAAGTTAAACATTGTCTCATTCTATTTATGTTATTCTCATCCCGCCTCAGTTTTTGTATTAGATTGTTAGCATCTATAAACAGTTTTACAAAGAATTATATATATAAATCAGGATGTACGAGTTAACATGTCTAGCATGTGATCCATCAGCAAAGGAACCAAGTTTCAACCTTCGATTTAATAGAAATTCAGCATTCAAAACTCAAAACTAATTAATTATACCTACAAAAGATGAACCCAATAAACTAAACAATTCAGCCCATAGCTGGAAGACACACACACATGTACACATTATTCTAAATGCAACCAACCTTAAACATGTATAATAAAAGTGTCCCTTACCAAATTTTGGACCACAGTCCTGTAGGAATGCACCTTGGTATCACCTCTCAAAAACTGGGGAATATGATTTTTGAAAATCCTGCAATGACAAAAGAATCACCCCATCGCCAACAAATAATGGAAAAGACATTATTATAAAGGTAGCAAATCACACAGCGCTAAACATCAAAGAGCATGGCCTGAATATGAGTTGTAAAAAAACATGGGAAAGTGATGGGAGGCAAAACCAATACCACCACCTAATGGATTCTTAATCTTGGTAATTATCACCTGCCTTAGAAATGAGAGATTTACCATGTAATCACTGTGACACTGAGGTGACAGCCAGTATGACTCAAAGCTGTTTATCAGATGAGATCTGCATTCGTGCCCCAAACATGTAAACTTTTTCCTAGTCATGTTGTTTATGTTCCAGGAAATGCATAATTGCCACATCCATGCAAGTGTGTTTCACTGGTTAGGGAAATAAAAATAGACAAAATTCCTAGCCTGCATGTTAACCATATATCTCTAATATCAACAGGTACACATCGCTGAATCACATAGAAATCCTTGCATGTTTATTTTCTCTTTTTTTTGTGTGTGTGTGTGCCTGGTGGAGCAGCAGGTTGATTAATAGAGAAATTGATGGAGCTAGTTGACAATTTAATTTTAATCTTTGTAAAACTAAACTTTTCACTCTTTTCTATGAATGGTGGGAACTGGGATGAGAAAGGAGGATAGAGAAAACTTGGAAATGTTATCCTTTCTGTGATGTGGAGTATTTGGTCACAGCAGAATGATAGGATCTTCAAACTGCTTCTTGAAGCAATTTTATTCAATAAAACTTTATTCTTTTATCGATAAAAAGAAAGGACCCATCTAGTCACAAACACTCACCATGAGTTTCCAGCAGCATTGGAAACAATATCATAGACTATCCATGGATGAATTCCAGCTTGAGTGCAAAGAGAAATCGCCTCCAGTGCAGCAACAAGATGAATGCCCTCAAGCAGCTCATTTACCATTTTAATTTTACTGTGAAGAAAAGGAGAGCTAAATATCAAATTCTAGATAATCAAGAGGCCATAACATTATTCAAATCCAAGAAGTGCTTTGTTGCTTGTCTAAATCACCGTGTTATTTTTCCTTTTTCTAATACTTGCATTTTTTCTAGAATAATCAAGTTAAAACACGAAAGCAAGAATATATAATTACACAAAGTTTATAATAAATTATGAGAAGATTAACAAGACCAAGAAGAAATCACACCTTCCAGCGCATACTTCACCTTCGAAAGTGAAAAGCTTCTCACACATTGCTGTAAAAGATAATGATAATTTGTATAAGAGAATACATAGACAAATTGCCTCTCCAATTCTATTGCCTATATGCTCCAATAGAACGATTGTAGATTATAAAATGAGTTTACCAGAAAGAATAGGCTGCGCCTTTGCATTAGCTTCAGACCTTCCCGAGGATGTAATCTAGATAAATCAAAGTAATCAGAATTCTCAACTATTCAAATTATCTGATAAAAATGTGAAATTGGACTGCTACAACTAATGAGCAGATAAAGAAGGAAAAGTTGTTAGTGTAACAAACAGTGTTACCATGGTTCTTCCCTCTAAGACTTCAGAAAATCCCCTGGAGACATATGCTTCTATTAGATGAGCCATCGAATCTTCATCTGTGAGATCAATAGAATAAACTGATTTCAGTACCAATGCATGAGGGTCGTATTTCCTAAAGAGAGAAACAAACAGGATCATGAATGATTGCCAAGAAGAAAAAAGAATGCTAAATTGATAATAGTTTTCAGTAAAACTTCTAGTAGATGAGCCAATTTGTGATTGAGGCCAAGTAGTTTTACAGCAAAAGTTGGGCGAGCAAAAGAACATGCACATGTCCCATGGCCGTACTTCATTTTTTTATGCATATGTTCCCTTTACATAAGAATGCAAAATAACCTTGCACACCATAACTTATCCAACTGATTTTGCCAAGTCCTAGCCACCAATCTTAATATTTATATCACTCATTTGAGTGCAATAACAGGCAGAAAAAAACATCTCAGGGAAGAAATACATATTAACATTTGATGTAAATGGTTGGCTGTTTGAGATTTAACCAGGAATTATGATAATTTAACCTATTATGAATGCCTTGTTCCCTTATACTTGAAATCCAAAACGGGATAATATGTTTGTGATTATCAATGAGGTTTCCTAATGGAAGATCAAATGTTATGCATGCATCACTAACAGATAATGAAGACAATCCTAAATTAAGTTACCAGTCGCTAATATTGAGAAAACTTAGCCATGCACTTAAATTTTAAAGGCAAAAATAAAAAGGTGAGAAAAGAGGGAGGAGAAAAGAAAAAGGGCGGTAATGTGTCCTCCATTGCCTTGCCATGGAGAAGTAATCTAAGCAATGAAGTCAAGATTTACACCAGATTACTAACAGAAATGCTTTCCGGAGAATGTGCCACTAAAAAGAAAGGACAACATTATAAATTAACAATATACATGACCTCTGAGACGTTTCTCCAGATTCTGGATGTATGATGGCAGAATAGTTGAACGTAGGATGATGAGTGCCCCTTTCTGCAATCCTGCATACCATCGAGTTAATAATCCTGAATATCAACAAAGTAATGATAACTTTAGGTATAATGGATAAGTTTCATGAATACCTTTCAATACACCCTGTTGGCCAAAAAATACATCATTGATTTGATCCACGTGAGATATTAAAACAATCAAAGCTGCAACTTCTGTATGCCAAAAGCAAGAAAAAAGAGTTAAAGGCACAATTTCATAGGACACGAGACATCAATCAGAATAAACCCCAACACCACATTAATCATCGCTTAGCTAACGCTCCACTTTTTTGTGGATCAACAGTAGCAATGATGAAGATTTAGAAATTTGACTTAGACAGTGTTTTATACTTCCAGGCTCTTACATTTAAAAATGAAATAACATAAAGTTTCCATGCATTTATCAAAATCAGAATACTACAGGGCAGTTTTTTGGAAAAGAAGGGTGTATAAAACTACAAGACATCAAATTAAAACACAATCATGACACTTCAAAAGTGAAATTAAATGTGAAAGTTTCAAGCTCAGAGCATGAATCAAATAGGAAGTTGTTTATACTTTCAAGGATCCTCCCACTCAAAAGTAAGAAGCGGGAACAGAGTAGGTAAGCATCAATCAGTTTCTACTTAGAGTTATCATATGCGTCATTCCATGGAGTACAAGTATAACCTAGGAAAGCACATGTCATCATTGGTACCACGAAAAAATCGGATAGAAAAGAGGCAAAGTCTAAATGGAAGCTAAAGGGAAGCTAGGAATGGATTTCACTTTAAAAAAGAAACGCTGCATGGAATATAAACATATTCTATACACATTCCTCTTGAGTGCTGAAACCCAATTAAAAATGAGATTTTGCGTGGAATATAAACATCATGTGTCACACCCATTCCATGCATTATCATGCAATGCATTCCACAAACAAAACGTAGCCATTTAAAATAAGTGGCATCCCACCCCAAATAGCTTAGCTATTAAAACATTTCAGTAAAACATAGACATATCCGAGCATCATTTACCTTTCCCAGCCTCAATAAGGCTGGCACTTCTCGTTCCCCCTAGTTTCAAAAATTTATCAACCAAAGTTTCATCTAACTGCAGAACAAGAAAATCCCAATTTAACAATAACTAATTTGCCAATCAAGTAACCTATTAAAAATCAGTTAAATTTATACACTGAGTTGCAAAATTGATTGTAGGAGACAATAATAGTATTGGCATAGTCAATAAATACGAAACAAAAAATAAACATGACTTTTAATTAGTGGATTGGACCTACTTTCCACTAATCAAACATTGGTGACACATTCCTGTCACCAACTTGCGATGGTGCTATGACCTCAGATAAGGCCAAAGGTATGCCTGTGAGATTGATCGAAAGATTAAAAATAAAAGGTATCCTTGGGATGTAACATGTGCATTGGTTTTGATAGGTCCGTCCATGGAAATTTGCCCAGCAGAAGGTATCCAAGGAATTCAATGAAGGCACGTCCTCCTTTAGCATGGAAATTTTCTATATTAGATAACTTAATGATCTGAAATTTAAAGATCACTTATACAACCATTCATTACATGAGTTTTTCCATAAATATAGGTAATCTTTTCATGTACAACTCTCATGTGAGTCAATTCAATGCACATATCTTATGTCAAATACCTATATATTAGTTATATGAACAATACTTTGATATAATAGAAACCACATAATTAAAACAACTTTGTAATTTCTTTTGCAAAGCATTTTTATCCCAATAACTTATCTTTACTTTATATTTATAAATCAAATATTAAATTTATTAATCTAATGTTATATAAATATTTATTAATAATAAATATATATTTACACAAATATAATAATGTTACGTATAACCACTTAATTGGCTACATAACATTTTAAACTAACAAAAGAATTATTCATAACACAGGGGTCTTAACAGCTTGGAAGCTAAATAATTAAATCTTTATTAATAATAAAAAAAATATTTACATAAATATAATAATATTACAGGTAACAACGACTAGGGGTGAGCAAACCGAACCGAATAACCGATTTAACCGAGAAAACCGAAAAGAAAAAAAACCGAAAAAACCGAACCGAAAAAACAAACCTATTAAACCGATTGAAAAATTATAAAAAACCGTCTGGTTCGGTTCGGTATCGGTTTTGTACGGACAAAACCGATTGAACCGAACCGAACCGGTTCGGTTCGGTTTACTCACCCTACTATAAATACAAACTTAAGAAACCCTAAACTTTAGTTACTTTACCGTTCCGTTCCGCCTCTCGCCTCTATAGTCAAGATATCAGACTTCTTCTCTATTAGAAAATTTACTCTCGGTTCCTAATAGTCTCTCCTCTCGCCTCCCTCTGCCTCTCGGCTCTCGGTTCCTAAATTTACTAAACCCTAAATTTTCTAACACAAGCAACCTCTCGCCTCTCGCCTCCCTCTGCCTCTCGATTCCTAAATTTACTAAACCCTAAATTTTCTAACACAAGCAGCCTCTCGCCTCTCGTCATCACAGGGGTGGACTTAAATCACCTTGGTCGCGTAGGAGAAGAAAACACGAAGTGGGGTATGTTGTTGTCTCTGCTGTGACTGATGTTTTTTTTATTGTTTTGTTTAGTTATTCATCAGGTCTCATGTTGTTTCTTATGTTCCTTATGCTAATTTCTTACTGCTGATGGGGTGTTATCTTTTCTTAAACTCTAATGCAGGGTATCGATTCAAGTCTTAGACCAGAGGTTTGGCCATTTCTCCTTGGAATGTAAGTTATCGTTTATATGCTTTTTTACATTTGATTTTCTTAGCATCTAAATGCCACAGATACTTGGTTGAGTGAGGTTTCTTATCTGCTTAATTTTTCCTTCTGCTGCTGGTTTATATATAATTAAGCAAGATAACAGTATATTCTGTCATTAAATTTGGGCTGTCACAAAGTGCTCTATCTGTAAATTTGGAAAAATCATTAATGGTAGGCTAGGAACAATGTAATTGTTGGCAACATAGTTGTTAAATGCAAACATTCTCATGTAAAAAGGTCTCAACATTTATAATTTTCCTATTTGGAACATGCACGTCCAATTTATGCTACTGTTTTTTCTGATGCCTTCCTAGGAAGCTTTTTTCTTATTGTTTGTGATCATTTGTTGTGAGGATGCATTAGCACTACTATTATATTGTGGACTAGACCATGCTGCAAATATAGTGTAAATTTATTATGCATATATGCTGCGAATATATTGTGGAATTATTATGAATATATGCTGCGAATATATTGTGGAATTATTATGAATATATGCTGCGAATATATTGTGCATTCTTAAAATATATATTATTAACATGTTTTGATCTTTTTCATTTGTTAATTACAGATGGAAAACCAAAATGTTTCATCCATCGACACTACCCCAACATCAACATTTAATGCCCTCGCTTCAAACACTCAAACTACATCAGCCACTGCAGGATCTGTCACAAATGATAGAGGTAAACAACCTGAAGTCCTTACATTGAGAAAAAGAAATGTTGATGATAGAAAAAAGTCGCAAATTTGGGATCATTTTACAAAACTAGATTGTGATCCTAATAAACCTAGAGCTGCATGTAATTATTGTAGAAGGGATTATGCATGTCATACTATTTTGAATGGAACAAGTAATATGTGGAGTCATTTGAAAGTATGCAAAAAATTCCCTTTTGTGGTTGATAAGAAGCAAAAACTTTTGGTATTAGAACCTAAGAAAGAGATTGATGAATCAGAAGACAAAAATATGGGCACTCTAAAGGCAATAGGTTATAATCATGAAGAATGTAGATTAGCACTAGCACAAATGATTATAATTGATGAGTTGCCTTTTAATTTTGTGGAGGGAAGGGGATTTAAATCATTTTTGAGGATAATACAACCTAGATTTGATAGTCGTTCTCGTTTACTGTTATGAAAGACTGTTTGAAAATTTATGTTGACGAGAAGGAAAATTTGAAGATAGCACTTAGGGGTCAACGATTATGTTTGACAACAGATACATGGACATCAATCCAAAACATTAATTATATGTCCTTAACGGCTCATTCGATTGATAGTGAGTGGAAATTGCATAAGAGAATTCTCAATTTCTGTCAAGTTTCAAATCATACTGGTGGGGTAATTGGTCAAGTGATTGAGAATTGTTTGTTAGAGTGGGGGATTGATAAACTTTTTACTGTTACAGTAGACAATGCAAGCTCTAATAATGTGACTATTTCATATTTGAAGAATGTGATGATAGATTGGTCATCTAATATATTGTTAAATGATCATTTGCATGTAAGATGTTGTGCACATATTGTAAACCTTATTGTGAGTGATGGTTTGAAAGAGATTAATGCTTCAGTTGTTAAGATTAGAAATGCAGTAAGGTTTGTGAGATCTTCACCTGCGAGGCTGCTTGCATTTAAAAAGTGTGCAGAAAAATTGCATATAGAGTGTAAGAAGTTATTATGTTTGGATGTTGCAACTCGATGGAATTCAACTTATCTTATGTTGGATGCTGCTGAAAGATTTGAAAAGGTGTTTGCGAGGTTAGGTGAGAGTGACACTAGGTATATGGGTTATTTTTTAGAGGTTGATCAAAAAGGGAATAAAAAAAATATAGGGCCACCTGGTTCGGAGGATTGGGAAAATGGTAGAATTTTGGTCAAGTTTTTAAAGATCTTTTACACAGTTACATTAAAGTTTTCTGGCTCATTACATGTGACATCAAATTCTTTCTTCAATGAATTGGTTTACATGCATACAAACTTGTTGAAATTGTGTAAAAGTAGAGATGATGTTTTAAGTGGAATGGCGATGAAAATGATGTTGAAGTTTGAGAAGTATTGGGGTTATGATGCAAATCAGAATTTCATATTGTATGTGGCTAATGTTTTAGATCCACGTTTTAAGTTGAAATATGTTAAATTTTGTTTTGGTGAGTTGTATGATTATCACCAAGCACAAGATTTAACAACAAAGGTGAAAGATCATTTAGTAAGACTATATGAGTTTTATTTAAGAGTTGATGAAGTGGAGGATGTTAATAGACATATTCATGATGTTAATGATATGGATTGCAATGATACAGAGTTAAATGTTAATACTTTTGCTCGCTTCAAAAGACATTTACAACAGGAGATAGTGTAGAAAATAAAAATGAAGTGGAGAGGTATTTGAATGATGGTTGTGAGGATCCTGATGATGATAAATTAGATATTTTAGGTTGGTGGAAGAGTAATGGTTCAAAATATAAAATACTTTCGAAGGTTGCACAACATGTTTTAGCTATTCCTATATCCACAGTGGCTTCTGAATCACTTTTAGCATAGGCGGTCGTATACTCGACCAATTCTGAAGTTCTTTATCTCCAGCGACTGTTCAAGCACTTGTTTGTTCTCAAAATTGGTTACATCATGGATCAATCCCGATCGACATTACAACCTTGATGGATGATTATGAAAAATATGAAAAACTTAAATCAGGTTATTTTTCTTATACGTTTGCATTTTTATTTTATTAAATAATAATCAACTTATTTGCAATCTAACATTTCTATTAATTTTTTGTAGATTTTGGTGGAAAGTTAAATCTAGCGACGGATGATAATTAGTTCAAAACCAACTGTATTTCTTGAAGTTTTTTATGTTAATGTTGCTTGTTTTTTTTGAAGCCCTTTGAAGGCATTTTCTGTAATTTAAATTTAAATTTGTTCACTTGTGTAGTTTTAATTATTTCTCATCATGCTAAATTACACAAAACAAAAGTATTAGAAAGGTTAAAAAAAAACTTAATAAACACTATATTAACAATTTAATACATTAATATTTGTATTTGTTGCAAAAAAAAAATTTAAAAATACTTTGGGTTCTGGTATGAAAATAGTTTTTCAAGCCCATAAGAAAATTTATTAGAAAATCCATCAAAAAGCCCATCAGAAGGCCCAGAAACCAAATTCGGTTTTATGATTTTTTTAACCAAAAAAACCGGACCGAACCGAACCGAAAGTGGCCGGTTTTGAATAATTTCGGTTCGGTTTCGGTTTGAAATGAAAAAAAAAATCGGTTTGGTTACTTTTTTGACAAAAAACCGGACCGATCCGAAAATGCTCACCCCTAACAACGACAATTGTCTGCATAACATCTTAAACTAACCCAAAAATACTATTTAACAGATTGGAGTTAGAATTAACGGCTTTTCAGTTAAAGAGCCTTGTTGTGGCTACTTGTTTTTTTAGTGGTATGTTTACTTACCAAAAAAAAATTGTAGCACTTGGTCCTCAACCATCCTCACTGCAGGTATTAGAGTGTAGATTAGCAGGGTTACCTACTCAATTAACTTTGAAGATTAGAACGCAGGGCTGTAAATTTCATTTTGTTTAGGCTGAAATGGTCTAAGTATTTTATATTAGTTAAAAAAATAAGAAAAATAATATTATTTTTATCTCGGTTAAAATTTTGGTTCATTCCGGATTTTTCCGCCCAAATACCGACCAAAATATGCTGGTATCATTTCACCTGTGCCATTTCAGCCAAATAGTATTTTTTTAAAATAATAAATAATATTACAATATCAATCATATCTCTTAATTTGACCATTAGATTGAGATGAAATTTTACGAGGAGTCTCTTGCCATATTTATATATATTATGTTAAGATTTCAAAGCAATCAGAGAATATAATAACATTGCGAGATTGATGATGACATTCTCAAAATATTATACATGTTCATAATTTTGCTCATAACAATCATTTTAGTGTCTTTTTTATATTAAATTTTACAATTCAAAATAATTTTATTTTTGAATTGAAACTTTTTTTTTTGAATTAATATATATATATATATATACACACACACATAAACAGTATAACCCCAAAATAACAAGACAAAACACTCCAAAAATGAAACATTTTTATTTTAATTAAAAAAACAAAGTACCAACCGAGATAGAATTGACAACCTTAATCATGATCAGTAACACAAAAACCATGGAATGGTGTCGTTTAAGTGGAGGTTTTTTTTAATCAAAACGATTAGTTACCATGGGAGTGAAAAATATAATAGATTAAAAGGTTAGCCGTAGCTTAACTTTGACAGGAACAGAAAGGTTGCCGATAATATATAGAGAAGGACAATAAATTATTGCAGCTTAAATATTAATTTTATTCTGCTGGAACAATGAATGGAGGACTAGTCCTTGCGTTTAGCTCATGTTGCAAACAAACTGGGGGGATGGGGAATTATGCTTTTCCAGATGAACCAAACAAGCGCATCTTCTCTGCAACCACAGCTTTCATGGCTTCTTTTGCTGAAGCCATCACATGGACCAGATCTTGCTTGGGGTTGCTTAGTGAGTTCATGTAGGCCTTCCGCACCTCAGTATTTACATTGAACTTCGTCACCCCCCGCTGAATACTAGCCTGTTCGATGCAGTCAAAGGAGGTCGATTATGTTAATCAATGGCAGATTCATTAAGCAATGTTCATTTAGGCTCTGTTATATGCCCTAATAACAGAAAGCTCCAACAAAACTAATGCCTTCGCATCATATATATGCATCACAAATTTACATGGTCGCGCGCACTCGCGGGAGAGAGTACCTTGATAAGTGTTGAAACCTGAAGTGATTCCAGAACTGCTCAGGTGAACCGGTCGACCACTTGGGTCAACCGGTCGACCGCTTGAAGTGATCCGGTCGACCGCTTGTGTGAACCGGTCGACCGGTAGTAGCAACAAAGCTGTCAGGTTGGAGCAGCTGAGAAGATTCGAAGACTGAAGGTTGAAGGTTATTGTTTTTGTATTCAGGATGATTATAAATCCTGTAGAGTTTAGGAAATATAAGTCTGTCAAATCAGTTGTAAGTCTTGTCAAGACATCTTGTAAATAACTGATTTTTAGAAATATTACCGTTGATAGTTGTTGGTTGTAGCCGTTGTAAGTTTTCTGATTCTATAAATAAAATGAGTGGGATGGCAGTAACCATATACGAAATTCTGCCAATGTTGATGTTCTTTTAGCTTGAAATTACAAAGCTTATTGTTCTTTACAAAGTTCTATTGTTCTTTCTTTCCCGGAAAATTGTTCATTGCAGATTTTGATCGCTACAGTGCGTGTTTGTGTTCTTTGATATTTTCTGAAATTTCAACATGGTATCAGAGCAGAATTAGGTCTTTGAAAAGGGATTTGAGTGAAACACGAGTGATCAAAGAAAAAGTGAGATTCTTTCCAAAATTTTTCCGAGAGAAGTTGCAAGAAGTTTTTTTCTGAAATTTTTTTTCTGAAATCAAGGAATTTGCCTTGGTTTGTTCTTTAATCTTGCTCTCCGCATTGTGAGGAAACAAATCACAATAAAAGGAAAAACTCTTCAGCTGACAGTTCTTGACAGAGATGGATGCATCATTCTCTTCGAAATCGCCAATCTTCACAGGTGTTAACTATGGAGTTTGGGCAGTGAAGATGAAGATATACTTGAAAGCATTTGACCTATGGGAAGATGTGGAAGATGACAGGGAACCAGCTCCCTTGAACAACAATCCATCAATGACTCAAATCAAGTATTTCCATGAACAAAGAGCAAAGAAATTCAAAGCTCTTACTTGCATTCACAATGCAGTAAGTGAGGAAATCTTCTCAAGAATCATGGCATGTGAAACGGCTAAGGATGCTTGGGACAAATTGAAGGCTGAATTTCAAGGTGATGAAAAGTCTAGGAGAATGCAGATTTTGACATTGAAGAGACAGTTTGAAGGCTTGAGGATGAAAGAATCTGAAACCATCAAAGAGTTTTCATCAAATGTATCCAAGTTAGTAAACCAAATGACTCTACTTGGAGAAGAAATTCAAGAAGCAAGGGTTGTGGAGAAAGTTCTAGTCAGCCTGCCAGAAAAGTTTGAGAACAAAATTTGCTCTTTGGAAGATTCAAAGGACTTCACGACTATGAGTCTTCAAGAGTTGATAAATGCATTTCAAGCCGTGGAACAAAGGCAGCAAATCAGACAAGACAACACTGGTGAAGAGGCATTTGCAGCAAGGTTCAAAGGAAGATCAAAACCTCAGAATTTCTACAAGAACTCAGAACCAAGAGCAAGCTCAAGTTCTGGAAAACAGTGGCAGAACAAAAACTGGCAAAGCAATCAAACACATGCAAATAACTTCAATACAAGGGGAAAGGAAAGGAGAGAGCACTTCCCCGCATGCAAATACTGTCAGAAAACTAACCATCTTGAGTCATTTTGTTGGCTCAAGAATGCTCAATGTCGAAAATGCAAGCAATTTGGACACATCCAAAAGTTTTGCAAGAACAACACCTCAAATGGGAAGCAAGCACATGTAGCTGAGGCTGTGGAACAAAAGGATGAGCAATTGTTCACTGTCATTGTGAATCACAGCTGCAGCAAGTCTGAGGTTAGTAAGCTAAATTGGCTAATTGATAGTGGGTGTACAAATCACATGACAGCCGAAATTAGCATGTTTAACAACTTTGATGAAAAGTATAAATCAAGGGTTAAGGTTGCTAATGGACAGTATGTAAGTGTAGAGGGCAGAGGGGAAGTTGATATTGAAACCTTGGCTGGAACTAGAAATTTTAAAGATGTGCTTTATGTTCCAGAAATTGACCAAAACTTGATTAGTGTAGGTCAATTACTTGAAATTGGATATTCATTGTTCTTTGATAATGGCATATGCACAATAAAAGATGATCTAGGAACACCTTTGTTTGCTGCTAAAATGAATAATAGGTGCTTTAGCATTAAGGAAGAAAAAGCACACATAAGCATGAATATCAATGCATCTGAAAATTCAAGTCTGTGGCATAGAAGAATGGGACACTTTAACTATGCTACATTGAAGAAAATGGCTGAACTACAAGTAGTAGAAGGATTACCTGTTATACATGAACAAAATGAGGTTTGTGAAGCATGCCAACTAGGAAAACAAGCTAGAATTAAGTTCAATAAAAGTGCATGCAAATCTACCACTAAGCTGCAAATTATTCATAGTGATGTATGTGGCCCTATGCATAATGAATCCTTGAATGGTGCTAGATATTTTGTGTTGTTCATAGATGATTTCAGTAGATTTTGTTGGGTTTATTTCCTTAAGACCAAAGGGGAAGTTTTTGAAGTGTTTTTGAGGTTCAAGGCTGCGGCTGAGAAGGAATCCAGCTGCAGCTTGAAGACTTTAAAGTCTGATAATGGGGGGGAATTTACCTCCCATAAATTTGAAGAATACCTAGTTAAAGAGGGTATTAAGCACCAACTTACCATCCCTTACACCCCTCAACAAAATGGTGTAAGTGAGAGGAAAAATAGGACCTTGATGGAGATGGCAAGGTGCCTTCTCTATGAGAAGAAATTGCCCTTGAAGTTTTGGGCTGAGGCTGTGAGCACAGCCACTTACCTCCTAAATAGGATGATGACAAGGTCATTAGGAGATAAAACACCCTATGAAGAGTGGCATGGACATAAACCTAGCATAGATCATTTAAAGGTATTTGGCAGCCCCTGTTATGTGCTTCAACCTGAGATTAAGAGAAGGAAATTGGACCAAAAATCTGAGGTTGGGATTTTGATAGGCTATAGCTCAAACTCTAAGGGCTATAAGGTTTTTGATTTGAAAACAAACCAAGCTGTAATAGCTAGGAATGTTAAGGTGGCTGAGAACCAAATTTGGAATTGGAATGATGAGAAAGTTGAAAATACCAATGATGAAGAGACTGATGATCATGCACCCGAGACTGATGAAAGTGAATCTGAGGATGAAGACCAATCAGTGAGGGGGACTAGGTTGCTTAGTGACATCCATGATAGATGTAATTTGGTTGAAATGGAACCACATAATGTAGAAGAAGCCATGGATTCTAAAACTTGGGTGGCAGCAATGAAGGAGGAGTTAATGATGATAGAAAAGAATGAAACATGGCAGCTTGTTGACAGACCTAAGCATAGAAAAGTCATTGGTGTTAAGTGGGTTTTTAAGACAAAATTAAATGCTGATGGAAGTGTCAATAAGAACAAAGCTAGACTTGTTGTTAAAGGATACTCACAAGAGCAAGGGATAGATTATCATGATACTTTTGCCCCTGTTTCAAGAATGGATACTATCAAGTTGCTGCTCATGTTGGCTGCTCAAAAGGATTGGTTGGTTTGGCAAATGGATGTCAAATCAGCATTTTTGAATGGCACCTTGGATGAAGAAATATATGTGGAACAACCACAAGGTTTTGAGGTTGAATCAAATATGAACAAGGTGTACCTTCTAAAGAAAGCTTTGTATGGCTTGAAACAAGCTCCTAGAGCTTGGTATAGCAAATTGGATGATTATTTGACTAGTTTGGGGTTTGTGAAGAGTTTAAATGAAGCCACTCTATATGTGAAGAAGGTGGATGATCACATCTTGATAATTTCAGTATATGTTGATGATTTGTTAATTACGGGTGACAATCAGAAATTTGTTGATGAATTCAAGATGAACATGAAGAACAAGTTTGAGATGAATGAACTTGGATTATTAGCATATTTTCTTGGAATGGAAATATCACAATCCAAGGAAGGTTGCTTTGTATGTCAAAAGCAATTTACAACTAAGATGCTAAACAAGTTTGCCATGGAAAATTGCAAACCAGTTAGCACCCCAATGGTGCAAGGTATGAAGCTCACAAAAGCTGATGGGGCTCCCTCTGCAGATGGAAAAGTTTATAGAAGTTTGATTGGAAGTTTATTGTATTTATCTTCCACACGTCCTGACATTGTGTTCACTGTCAACTACCTCTCAAGATTCATGCAAAATCCCAGCCAAATGCACTACATTGCAGCCAAAAGAGTGCTGAGATACTTAAGGGGAACACTGGAATTTGGCATGTTTTTTGGCAAGATGAACACTGTCAAATTGAAAGGATTTTGTGACAGTGATTGGGGTGGAAGTGATGAAGAGATGATGAGCACTTCAGGGTATTGTTTTTCAATGGGGGAATGCATTTTTTGTTGGAATTCAAAGAAACAATCAGTAGTTGCACATTCAACTGCTGAAGCTGAATATATTGCAGCATTTGTGGCTGCCAATCAACTTGTTTGGTTGAGAAAAATTTTGAAGGATTTGGATTGTGATCAACTGGAACCTACTGAGTTGTTTTGTGACAACATGTCTGCAATTGCAATTTCCAAAAACTCAGTGTTCCATGATAGAACAAAACACATGAAAATCAAGTTTCATGCTATTCGGCAATTCCAGCAAGAAGGAGAACTGGAGATGAAGTATTGCTGTTCTAAGGAGCAATTGGCTGACTTGTTTACCAAAACTCTGCCAAAAGAAAGGTTTGAGGAGCTAAGGAACATGGTGGGAATGTGCAGCTCAGGAATCAAGGGGGAGTGTTGAAACCTGAAGTGATTCCAGAACTGCTCAGGTGAACCGGTCGACCACTTGGGTCAACCGGTCGACCGCTTGAAGTGATCCGGTCGACCGCTTGTGTGAACCGGTCGACCGGTAGTAGCAACAAAGCTGTCAGGTTGGAGCAGCTGAGAAGATTCGAAGACTGAAGGTTGAAGGTTATTGTTTTTGTATTCAGGATGATTATAAATCCTGTAGAGTTTAGGAAATATAAGTCTGTCAAATCAGTTGTAAGTCTTGTCAAGACATCTTGTAAATAACTGATTTTTAGAAATATTACCGTTGATAGTTGTTGGTTGTAGCCGTTGTAAGTTTTCTGATTCTATAAATAAAATGAGTGGGATGGCAGTAACCATATACGAAATTCTGCCAATGTTGATGTTCTTTTAGCTTGAAATTACAAAGCTTATTGTTCTTTACAAAGTTCTATTGTTCTTTCTTTCCCGGAAAATTGTTCATTGCAGATTTTGATCGCTACAGTGCGTGTTTGTGTTCTTTGATATTTTCTGAAATTTCAACAATAAGTTCCTCTGACAAGCCAGATGCTCCATGCAGCACCAGAAATACGCCTTTCTTTGAACTCAAGGCATGCAAATCCTAGAGATGGAAGCGTTAAGAAAAAGTAAAGCGGAAATAGTTAGAGTTCGCAGATTAGAAGTGGATGAACTTTACTTCTTAAACCAGATTGCGAACAGCCTATTAGATTTACATGAAAATGGTGATGCACTTGAAGGGGTTTGTAGTTTCACTAAGATGTACAAGTTCAATAAGTTGATTTCTGCATTACATCAGGAATATGCTACAGAGGATCTAAACTCGCTTTTTAACTTCCTTCTTAAAAACTTGGATGATGATGCCAGATCAAAG
This sequence comes from Salix caprea, assembly GCA_964035475.1. Taxonomy (NCBI): domain Eukaryota; kingdom Viridiplantae; phylum Streptophyta; class Magnoliopsida; order Malpighiales; family Salicaceae; genus Salix; species Salix caprea. Next base: position 4,701,192 of record OZ037753.1, on the reverse strand, counting down.
ATCTAAGAAACTGGCTGGCAGCTCAAGAATCCATTTAAAATAGTCTTACTTCCTCATTTTCCCTCAGTGCAAACATCGTTCTCATACTTGTAAGACATCAATCAGCCATGTAGTATGCATGAAAAAGTCAAACATAGACTACAAAAAACATAAAATCAATAGAGCTATACCATGACAGCACAGAATCATTGGCTGTCTCACACTGAGAAGGTGAAATCTAAAAGATAGATATCTCAGCTCTCAATTCTAACATTATCAATGGCAACAGAAAAATAGCTAACATTTGATTGTTTATACTTCACCTTAAGCAAATCAAGTCTGAGATTTGGACCACTTGCAGGGTACTTTCCATGTACATTCCCAATACACACAGCCAAAGCATCTATGCCAGTCTCGTCAATGAACTCTTCAGCCTGGAATTTAAATGAAGACAAGACAACTGTGATTTTGGATGTATCAAAAATATGGGTATACTTAATTTATTTAATGAATTAGGAAGTCTACTGACCTGATTAACATCAGTCAGCCTTGCTTCGTAATCTTCAACAGTCAAATCATCCTCTGTCCCTGACAGTCTACCTAGTTCAGCCTCCACCAGCATGTTTTTGGAGTGGGCCAAGAGTGATATATACTTCGTGTATGCTATATTATCCTTGAGAGACAGATGTGAACCGTCTACCATTAATGAATCAAATCCCTGGCATGAGTTTGGATTCAAGAAAATGCAAATTCAGTAATAAATTATTCCTCGGTATAGATAAATGGGAGTTGCCAATATTTAAAAATTTCATAGTTTGTTGAACCATGTACTTTTTTTCATGGATAACAAGCAGCACTCACCAAATCAAGAGCTTCAACTAGCTCTTGCTTTGAAGTTCCATGATCAAAATGAACAGTGATTGGAACCTGCAAAACATGCATGTAAATTACAATTTATTATATATTATAAAAAAGACACCAAACAAGTATTTTTCATCTATTTAGGCATTTTTTTCCTTATCTAGAGCACTAAGCAATCATTTAAATGATTTTGATCCTCAATGAAAAATAATGGCTCCAATGGGGATTAAATTTTTAGTGATCTTTCCAGGGAACTTTAAATTGCTTATTATAGTTTGAAAATCGGCACATATTTTGGTTCATCTGGAAAATTGTCAGAAAATAAAATGAAGGTGCAAAAACCACAAAATCCACACCATAAAGCTTTTCTTCCTCTCTTACCCTTTCAACTTCCCTAAAATATATATTTTAAGAAATGAAAAACAAACTTACATTGGCCTGTTCAGCAGCAGAGACACAACAAGCAACCAATGGAATTCCTCCTTGCTTCAGTGCACTAGAATGAATCTGTTGAAAGAACACAACTTTTGGCAATTTAGTAAGGAGCCATAATTTTGAAAAAGGCTGAAGCTCGCATCCATGTCCCAAAGGACATGCTTAATTCCATATCTTGACTCCTAAATTACTCGTCCAACTTATGAAACGTCATTCTGACCTGTAGAATAGCAGGACTATTTTCTTCCTCTGCTGCAGCTACAACAGCCTCAGCCCCTTCCATATTATAGACATTAAATGCTCCAACAGCATATCCACCTCTCTCTGCGTTCTTTATGAGGATAATTTCAATATCTAAACATTTCAATATCCAAATAAATCCAGTATTTAAACAATAAATTTGCAGTACTTACAAGAAGAAGTTCTTTTGTTGATGAAAGTCGAGAAGGAAGAGCCCAGGATTTCACAACATCAGCCAGTGCTTTACTGTCACCAACATTACCTGCGAAAAAGAAAAAAATTACAAGTTCAAGTTCAATTTCTATTTTATGGAAAGATAGTAACTAAATAAAATTACATTTTTTTTACCTGGGAAAACAA